>JARQOD010000002.1:217125949-217177778 GCA_033576555.1 Oophaga sylvatica
AGATGAGAGATTTGACGTTTTTTGGTAAAATTTTAGTTATTAAGAGTGTGGTGTTACCAATTTTTTTGCATGTTGTGGTGGTTTTTCCACCAGGTTATATGTGTGTTAGAAGATTAAATAGTGTTTTGTTTGTATTTTTTTGGCGTTCAAGTATGGAGCGTGCAAGGAGAGAGGTTGTGATGAAGAGAATGGATAAGGGGGGCTGGGATTCCCAAATTTGAATGTATTTTTTGGCGTGAATATTATGGTGTTTGTATTGGGTGTGATTAGGATGGATGGGAAGTGTGCATGTATGTGCAGGTATTTGTTTGGAAGTTTTCTGTTCCGTTTGAAGTGGCGGGAAAGGGATTTAAGGTGCCCAGTGGCTTTTGAGGTGCCTGTGTGGTATGTGTGGGTTTACAAATTTTTGGTGAAGTATGAACTGTGTGATGTGGATGTGAGGTTGTTAGAGAAGAAGAAAGCGGTATATAGGATGATTGAGTGTAGAGAGATGGAATGTGGTATCTATATGGTGAGAGGAAGTGATGTGCAGAAGGTATGGAAGAAGGTACGTATGGATGGTATGACAAATAGACAGAGCGAGATTGTGTGGCAGTCATTGCATGAGGTGTTACCGGTGAGAGACTTCCAGAGAAATCGGGGTTTAGTGAGGAGTGAGATGTGTCCGAGGAGGGGATGTGGTGGGAGAGAGAGTGTGGTGCATTTGTTTTGGAATTGTCAGTATGCTAGAAGTGTGATTTCAGGTTTGGGCCCGTTGTGTAAGGAGTTGTGTGATGTGAATTTTTTGACGTTTGAGTTATTTATGTTTGGGTTGGGTATGTGTGGAGAAAAGGAGAGAGTGTTGTGGTTGATGCTTGCATGTATAAAAGAGGTGTTGTGGGATGTGAGGAACGTGTGTGTGTTTAAGAGGAAGGAGATTGAGGTTAAAAATTGTTTAAAAATTGTTTTGGGAAAATTGTATTTTTGTTTTGTGTGTGATAAGAGAAAGAGGGGGGAGGAGGACGCAGAGGAATTTGGAAAGTTAAAAAGTGGAAACATCTTGTTAATGTGTCTTAGTTTTGTGTTTTTTTGTGCTTGTAAATAAAGTTGGTTTTCCGATGATGATGGGAACAGCTGCTGCATTATGTAAGTGTACACGCTGTTTGGGAGTTGAGTTCCTTATAGTTTTGGTTATCTGACTGTGGAACTTCCCATCTGAGGGAAAAAAAAAAAAAGGTCATGTGTATGTGTGGATAGGGACCCGGCTGAAATAAGCCACTAGAATACCGACTTAATCGGTGAGGAGTTTGGTATGGTAGCTGGTCAGGGTCGGTGTCCTAGATGCCCTAGATTACCGGCATAAACCGGTGAGGAGTTTTGATTGCCGTATTCAGGGTCTGGCGTTCAGACGCCATAGATTGTGGGTGACTCCCGCGAGGACATTAGCACATGATCACGCTTTATGAACGCGTAGCACTTAACTGTGTACCTGAGAGCCTGACAGGACACAGTACTTTTTCTCAGCGGCCTGTGACGTAACAGGGTTCGCTTTCAACGCTAGACAGCGCCCTAGCGTGTTTTCTTTGCCACTCAGTTGTGTCTAGTGAGTGCGCACACATCGCCATATAGCGCTGCGGCTCTCCTTCTAGCGGCTCTGTGGAGTAACAGAGTTCGCACTTATTGCCACAGCGCATTACGGCGTTTATGTTGGCGACTCTGTGGGATAACAGCGTTTGCTTCTCGAGCCATTTCTACTAGCAGCAGGCTCCGCTTGCACGGTGGACCCCGGGCTGCGAACGCACCTCTCTACTTTATATATTTGGTGCGTTCCGCAGACCCTTAACACCAGGTTAGTGCTGTCATCATCATCATCCACCACTATTGCTTGTCATACTATGAGTACACCTCCTCCTCTTTCTTTGCAACACCAGAAAATATCTATCCCTGATGTTCTCACCCAGTCATCTGCTGATCTGCTAAATAAACTTTCCCCTGGTCAAGTTGCTGAGTTCAGTCACTACCATTCCACCTTGTGAGAATTTATGTGTTTGCTCAACCTTGCTGGAAAATACTCAGTCACCAAACTTTCCAACATAAATAGTGTTGAGCGATACGATACTGCAAATATCGGGTATCGGCCGATATTAGCTGTATCGGAATTCCGATTCCGAGTTCCGATATTTTCGTCATATCGGATACCGGAATCGGAATGTCACTGTCACTGTCAATGTCCGTCGGTCGGGTCTGTCAGGAGTCAGCGGCACTTACCCGGCAGAAGATCTCCGGCGGTCACATTGCGGACTGCTTAATGGCCGCCATCCTCTTCTCCCCGGCGGTCACATGCAGTATCTCGCGATAACTGCAGTGACTGCTGGGTAATCACGGCCATAAAGCAGTCCGATGACGTCACCGCCGGGGAAGCTGGTAAGCAGCTGTGCTGCACCGGGATGTCAGGCTCTGCCTGTAATTCCGATGTAGCAGAGCTGGATCATCGTGGGACAATCTTTTACTATGGACTGCGTCGGACAGGTGGTATACTGTTGGTTTGTTTTTTTTATTTTTTTACAGGAGATCGATGGCGTCGCAGGAATGAGAGAGTAATAAAAAAATGAAAACTGTGTTGTCTCTTTTATTTCATTAAAAGACTTTTTTCTTGCTGTGTCTTTTTTTTAAACATTTAAAAACTTTGGGATTAATAATGGATCGGTGTCTTATTGACACCTCTCCATTATTAACCGGGCTTATTGTCACCGTGCAATCAACGGTGACATTAACCCCTTATTACCCCGCTTGCCACCGCTACAGGGCAAGTGGGAAGAGCCGGGTAAAGTGCCACAATTGGCACATCTTTTGATGCGCCAAATGTGGGGCTGCTGTAGCCTGGTATTATCAGGCTGTTGAGGGCCAAAATCCATGGGCCTTGACAGTCTTTTAATACCAGGCCGCAGCAGTCTGCATTTTACTTGGCTGGTTAACAAAAATAGGGGGGATCCCCACGCCGTTTTTTTTTCGAGGGGATCCCCTATTTTTGTTAACCAGCCAAGCTAAGCAGACTGCTGTGGCCTGGTATTATCAGGCTTACAAGGTCCATGGATATTGGATCCTTACCAGCCTGAAAAACCAGGCCTCAGCGGTCTGCTTCTTCTGGCTGGTTAACAAAAATAGGGGGGACCCCACGCTAATTTTTTTCAAGGGGATCCCCTATTTTTGTTAATCAGCCAAGATATGCAGACTGCTGTGGCCTGGTATTATCAGGCTGGCAAGGTCCATGGATCTTGGCTCCTTAACAGCCTGAAAATCCAGGCCTCAGCGGTCTGCTTCATCTGGCTGGTTAACAAAAATAGGGGGGACCCCACGCCATTTTTTTTTCGAAGGGAACCCCTATTTTTGTTAATCAGTTCCCTCTGACGTCACTGATGGTGTCCTGGCTGACCTGAAGTGAAAGTGGAAAGCAATCAATTAAGCTTTCCACTTCCTCTCCTGTCAGCCAGGAGAGGAGCTCATTCATTTGGGGGTTTACTGTGAGGCTGCAGCATTAGCTGCGGTCGCTGCAGTAAACATTAACCCTTTCTGAAGGATTACACCGTGGGACCTGACTGTGCATCGGATTGGTAAGAATAATTTTGCTTTATTATTTTATTTTTATTACAGGAAATGGTTTTAGCAGGTAAATAAAATATGGTCAAAAACTGTGTGATTATTTCATTAAACTTTTTTATTAAAGTGTGTGTGTTTGATTTTTCTTTCATACAATAGGATTAATAATTGATAGTTGTCTAATTGACAGCTCTCAATTATTAACCTGGCTTAAAGTGACCTTTCAATTGCAAGGTCATTTTAACCCCTTATTAACCCATTCGCCACCGCTACAGGGCAATGGGAATAGATGGGCAAAGTGCCAGAAAGGGCAAATCTAATTAGAGATTTGCCCTTTCTGGGGTGTCTGGGGGCAGATGTTAGTAGCCGGGGGGGCCAAAAATAATGGTCCCTCTCTGGGCTATTATTATCTGCCCCCACTCACTGGCTTTGTCTGTCTGGTTGCGAAAATAGGGCGGGAGCCCACGCATTTTTTTTCAGCAATTTTACACCTCATATATATATATACATGTCATTGAGTTTGTGACACATATATATTATATATATATATATATATATATATATATATTTATAGTTCATACACTTCTACATAGTATAATAGCCGCTAATTCAATTGCCGGCTTTTGTGAAAATGCAGAACCCGACATGAAATGACACTTGGTTTACATAGAGTTAACCATGTCTTTTCATGTAGTTTGATATCTGATTTGCACAAACAATTACATGAGTGTAAGTGTGCAAAATTTCACACCTGTAGGGGTTAATTAAAGGTGTAAATTCGTAGCAAAAAAGTCCGTTTTTTTACAACGAATTTACACCTTTAATTAACCCCTACAGGTGTGAAATTTTGCACACAGCCACTCATGTAATTGTTTGTGCAAATCAGATAGCAAACGACATGAAAAGACATGGTTAACCCTATGTACACCAAGTGTCATTTCATGTCGGGTGCTTCTGTCTTTTCACAGAAGCCGGCTTTACCCGGCAATTGAATCAGAGGATATTTTACTATGTAGAAGTGTATAAACTATACATATATGTATATATATATATGTCACAATGACATGTATATATAAATATATATGTATTCTATGTGTGTATATTTAGTGTTTACAAGGAAAGAATGGGGTTTTTTTAGTTCCGATATTTTGTTCCCATAGACTTACATTGGATTTCCGGTATCGGTATCGGGTATCGCCGATATTTTAATGGTATCGGCGATACCATTCCGATACTTTGGGATATCGGAAAGTATCGCTCAACTCTAGACATAAATGAGTGCCTATTCTGTGCCTATAGTATCAAAAAAACAAAGGCTTCTCTCTTAACTTTTCTTTTAACTTTAAAGTGCACTGCACCTTAGATACATAGAGAAACAAATATGGGTAAGGACAATTCCTGAGTTTCTTATCCCACATTGTGACTGTCTTGAATGGCAGCAATGCACTAAAGTTACTTGGACAGGTGGTGAAGAGTCTGCAACTGGAAAGTATGTCTGTTTTCATCACAAGGCAGCATGTATCTGTCTACACCTACACCTACTTCAGATCCTATTTAAAAGACATTCTCAACATCCACAGGGTACAATATTTATTCCACACACCAATGTTATTCTTTTTGCTCATACATGATAAAGTGCAAGTGATTTTACAACTTGAAAGTATGGAGGACAAAAGTCATGCAGCTGGGCATTAAGCAGCAATTCTCACTCTAGCTGTCTCTCCAGCAAACTGCAGCTGGATATTTTCATGAGCAACAATTCCAGCAAAATTCCTGCTGTCTTAAAGTTGGGCAAAGTAACTCTCACTTCTTACAGTGCAGATGTTCTGAATTTAATTGTGCAACATTTCTTTCTGAAATATATGCACTTGAGAAAGGTAGTGGCTATGGCCAGGAAAGTGTCATCTCATCGTCACCATTTTTATGTGGCAAAGCACATTCCCATGACTTTGCAGAAACCTAATGGTCTGCCTGAGTTCAGCCTGATTTGCGATGCTACAATCCACTGGAATTCATACTGCAAATGTTGGAGTGTCTGAAAAGCAGTGTCAGACTGCAGTGGTAATGATGAATGTCATACAGCAACCAAACAGGATAGTAGGTTCTTTTGAGAACCACCATTGGCAGCTGATGAGGGCTCATGTTGCCTACTGAAGCACATTGAAGAGGTGGCAGATTTTGTCAGGAGATTTTGATATCAACTATGTAATCCCCTTATATTTATCCTGGAAAAATCACTCATCAGCCTACAGGAGAGGATGTAGGAAGAACCACAATTTTCACAGGTTCATCACTGCCCTCTGTAATCTGCGAACCTTCAAAGTCCATGTTATATGCTGCATGATGTGCAGGAGAAAGAAGAAAAGAATAATTTGCAGCAGAAAGTTGATATTGAGGGCAATATTGAGCTGGCACAGGCAGGGGATGAAGATGATATGCCAAAAATGACAAAGAAACTGACTTGACAATTTTTGCAGCATTCTACCCAAGAACACATAATTCTCTATGAGTAAGCAATATAATACCGATACATTTTTTAATAATTTTTTTGAGTCTTATATACCATCGAAACGTACCCCAGGATACATAATACTCTATGGATGCGTAATTGAATCCAGATACATTTTATAACTTTTTTGGAGGGCTAGATATTTACCACAGACCACAGAAAAGTGTATGGCTGAGAAATTTAACCTAGCCAAATTTTTCTAACGCTTTTTTTGGAGTTTTACATACCACCATAATATACCAATAACTGAATTAAACTGTATGGATGACTAATTAAATCCAGAAAAAAAATTGTAAAGTAAATATTTTGAAAGTGCAGTTTTTACTTCTATTCTCAAGGAGTGCAAAGTCAGGAAATAGACCGTGAAAGGCAATAACTAGTTGGCCTCATTCAAATATTTTTAAAAAGTAGGTCAGTGGTTAGCACTGCAGCCTTGCAACGCTGGGTTCCTGGGTTCAAATTCCACCAAGGACAACATCTGCAAGGAGTTTTGTATGCTCTCCCGGTGTTTGCGTGGGTTTCCTTCCGGTACTCTGGTTTCCTCCCACATTCCAAAGACATACTGATTGGGAACTTAGATTGTAAGCCCCATTGGGGACAGTGCAAATAATGTCTGTAAAGTACTGTGGAATTAATGGCGCTATATAAATGAGTAAAATAAATAAATAAATTGATATTGAGCTCAATATACTCCTGCACCATCCTCTTCTATTGTTCACAACATGTCAGACTTGTACTCTGTTTTGCTGGTGCACTGGCTGATCTAAAAAGTATGTGAAAAGACACAGAAATTGCTTCTGCACTCACACTGCTGCTGCTAACGTTTTTGCATTGATGACTTGCTATTTCCGAGGTTGGAAGTCTATAACTGTGATGCACATTGTGTTTCTCACTGCTTTCTTGGGGAAAAACACTCTTAAGATTATCAACAAGAGTGTTTTAATACTCCAGCCTTCCGTTTCCCTTTCCAGGGGGAAAGCATCAGGAAAAATGTATTCTTGTACTGTGGATCTAACAGACTGTCAACCAATTAGTCAGCACTATTTCTAATACTAACAATAAGGGCATCATGTTGCAGATGCAGTGCAGCAAGAAGGCGCTTATGTGTCAGGTGCTTCTATGAGGTTTAAGTCCATGGTGTGCAGGTGGTGGGGTAACACTCAAGCTTGCTTCCTCCGTGCCCTTACACCAACCAGGATCCCATCAAACTATATGACAACTTGCAGCAGCCTCTCTGCGCTGTTCCATTGACAAAATTGCACCAGCAAAACAAATTGTCCGCTTTTTATATGCAAAGGGAAAAGTGACTTCTGCACCCAATGACAGAAGCCATTATGTCTGGATGTTGGGGATAATTTCTACACCTCACACCGTAAGTTAATTTAAAAAAAAACTGTCCGCCACACCTCTTACCAATACCCAAACCCTTCCTCTTAAAACACATTCCCCCGCTCATCAAGCAGCACCACTCTCTTAACCAAAGTCCTAACAAAAACATAAGTGGAAATGCGATCATTTACCAAACTGTGCACGAATTTCGCCGACTTTGAGGAATAATGCTCAGGAATGCAAACATGAATCCGAATGAGCTACATTTGTGCTGAATTTGAGATTGATGAACATTTTCCAGATAAGTTCACTCATCTTTATTAATGACCACCACCCGGGATGCTAATTCTCAGTACTTTGCTGCTATTGGGCCCAATAACATTTCTCTCGACCTGGTCCTGGCTCACCTCTTTATCTCTTTTTGACCAGCCTAGTCCTCACAGTCCACTTATCAGTTCCTGTATTCTGGCCCTCCCATCCGCATCCGCCTATGTTCAGACCTTGGTGATTCCGGGCAATTGTCCCCATCCAGACCACAGGATCCTGCCACCTTTGCTGTTGCACCAGCTTCCTCTGGCTCCAATATTCCTCTGGTCACTCCCTCGGGAGTCTCGCGTGGTTCTGCCACCTTTGTTGCCCACTAAGCACGTTACTGTATGGATGACTAATTGAATGCAGCAGTATATGGAGGGTTATATACCACAGAAATGTGCCTCAGACCATAGACAAGTATATGGGTGAGAAATTTAATAGAGCAAAATTTGTAAAATTTTTTTGAGTGTTTTATATCACAAAAATGTACCACATACCATAGAATACTGTATTTCCGAGAAATTTAACCCCAAATTTTTTAATGATTTTTTTGAGGGTTATACATCACAAAAATATACCCCAGATAATGGAGTAATGTGTGGGTGAGAAATTTAACCCAACTAAATTTTAAAATGCTTTTTTTTGTTGTGTTATATACCACAGCAATGTACCCCAGACAGCAAGATACTGCATGGTTGAGAAATTAAAGCACCTAAATATTTTTACCTTTTTTTTTCAGTGTTATATATCACAAAAATATACCCCAGACCACGGAGGTCTGAATGGGTGAGAAATTTAACCCAGCAAATTTTTTAATGCTTTTTTGGGGTGATAGATATCACAATAGTGAACCCATGATCATGGAATAATGTATTGGTGAGTAATTTAACCAGAAAAAAATGTAAAATGTAAAGAAGTGTTAGATATCACAGAAATGTACCCCCACACCACAGAATCCTTTATGGGTGAGTAGTTTAACCCAAAAAAAATGTAAATGCTTTTTATAGTGTTAGATATCGCAAAAATGTACGCCACACAACAGAAACCTGTATCACTGAGAAATTTAACCCAGCAAAATTTTAGAATGCTTTTTTGAAATGATAGATATCACTGTAATGTACTTCAGACCACAGAATGCTGTGTAGGTAAGTAATTTAACCCAGCAATATTTTTTAAAGCTTTTTTCGACCATTAAATATCATAAAAAATGTACCCCAGGCCACAGAATACTTTATGGGTAAGTAATTTACTCCAGAAAAAAAATTCAATACTTTTTATATAACACCAAAATGTACCACAAAGCTAATAATACTCGAAGGATCACACAATATATTTATTTTTTTCACACAAAAAAATAAATAACCAGCTATATATTTTGCAAGGACTCCACAGTCTTAATCTCTGTCTACAGACTGTATTATGCCACTGTGCCTGCTCCTACAACTCTCTCTCCCTCACTAGACTAAATGCAGAGTGTATATTATACAAACAGCAAAATTAGGGTATGTGCACACGATCGGGAATGGTTCAGTATTTGTTCAGGATTTGACGCAGGTGAAATCTGCACCAAATCTGAATCTGAGGTGACTGGCAGGTCACTTGCATTTTTGATGCGCTTGTTACATGCGTTTTTTTATGCCTTTTTTCCGCATACGTTTTTGATGCATTTTTTCATTACATGCAATGTTTTTGTAACTTGAAATAAAGCTAATTGAAAGTTGGCTTCTGGGAAGAAAAAAAAAAGATTTCCTGTTTTCAGGTATATTGGGTTAAGTGCACACAGTCAGTAAACACTGGGGGTTGGACGCTGCATACATCCACATCTTCCAACCTTCAGCGTCCAGCTGCTACAGCATAGTGGATGGAATTTCAAGAAATCCCATGCCCACTATGCGTGCATCGGCACCTGCGGCTTCCCTGTGGAGATGCACATGTGTAGCATCTTTCCAGACTGCAGCATGTCTATTTATGTAGCAGAGACGTTCAGTCTCCACTGTGTAAATTACCCATAGACTTTCATTAGATGCGGTAAAACTGCATTATCTTCCTAATCACATGTGTATTAAGTGTGGGAACGCAGCTTACTACGCATGTGTACTCATTTAAATAATGGTAAATCTTGTGACACAGCCAGACGTACATGACACAGGAAGTGGAGGAAAACACAGAGAGAGGTCCCCTCCTTTTTAATAAATAAATAATTGAAAATAATAGTGTATATTTGTTAACCAGCCAGAATAAAGCAGACTACTGGGACTGGTATTTCAGGCTGGTAAGGATCAAATATCCATGAACCTTACAAGACTGATATTACCAGGCCCAGCAGTATGCTTTCCTTGGACGATTTGCAAAAAATAGTGGGATCCCCTTAAAAAAACGTGAGGTCTCCCTGCTTTTGTTAACCAGCCAAGGAAAAATCAGAGAGCTGCGGCCTTGTATTCTCTGGCAGGTGAGACCCGTGGATTTTGGCCCTCACCAGCCTAAAAATACTAAAAATAGCAGCCCGCAGCAGCCCCACAATTGGTGCATCCAAGATGTGCCAATTGTGGCACTTTACCCTGCTCTTCCCACTTGCCCTGTAGTGGTGGCAAGTGGGGTAATATTTTTGCGGTTGATGTCACCTTTGTATTGTCAGGTGACATCAAGCCCATGGCTTAGTAATGGAGAAGTGTCTGTAAGACACCTATCCACTACTAATCCTACAGGTTTTATTATTAACATGAGCAATACAAGGCACACACAAGTACAAAAGAAGACAAGACACAGTCTACAGGGAATGGGTGAGGATACACTAGGAGAGGATAGAGCTGGTCGTGCAGTGGTTCAGTAGACTGAGGATCACTGCAGGTTATAGGCTTTTCAGAAGAGGTGGGTCTCCAGGTTCCTTTTGTATGTTTCCATGGTAGGCAAAAGTCTGATGTGTTGGGATAGAGAGTTTCAGAGTATGGGGGAAGCATAAGAGAAGTCTTGTATGCGGTTGTAGGAAGAAGAGGTAAAACAGGAGTAAAGAAGATCTTAAGAGGATCGAAGATTGCATGTAGGTAAGTACAGGGAGACCATGTCACAGATGTATGGAGGAGACAGGTTGCAAATGGCTTTGTATGTCATAGTTAGGGTTTTGAACTGGAGCCTCTGGACAATAGGAAAACAGAAACCAGAGAAGGGCTTGGCAGAGAGGAGAGGCTGGGGAATAATGGGGAGACAGGTGGATTGATCGAGCAGCAGAGTTTAGGATAGATTGTAGTGGTGCAAGAGTGCTAGAGGGGAGGCCAAAGAGTAGGAGGTTGCAATAGTCGAGGCAGGAGACGATGAGGGCGTGTACGAGCATTTTTGCAGCTTCCTGGTCAAGGAATTTATGGATCCCGGAAATATTTTGGAGTTGGAGTCGGCAGAAGGAGGCAAGGGCTTGGATATGTGGCTTGAAAGAGAGGGCAGAGTCGAGGATCACCCTGAGGCACCGAGCATGTGGGACTGGGGAAAGTGAGCAGCTATTGACATTGATGGGTAGGTCTGGTGGAGGGCTAGAGTGAGATGGGGAAAGATGATGAGTTCTGTTTTGTCCATGTTCAGGTTTAGAAAGCGAGCAGAAAAGAAAGATGAAATAGCGGACAGACATTGTGGGATTTTGGTTGGTAAGGAGGTGATGCTAGGTCCAGACAGGTAGATCTGCATATCTTTGGAGTAGAGATGATACTGCAAACCATGGGATTCTATGAGCTGTCCCAGGCCAAAGGTGTAAATGGAGAAGAGTAAGGGTCCTAGAACTGAGCCTTGGGGACACCGACACACAGGGGCGAGGTGAGGAGGAGGTGTGGGAGAGGGAGATACTGAATGTCCGGTCTTTTAGATATGACAAAATTGAGGATAGGGCCAAATCTTTGATGCCAAGAGATGAGAGAATCTGTAACAAGAGGGAATAGTCCACAGTGTCAAAGGCAGAAGACAGGTCCAGGAGAAGGAGGACAGAGAAGTGTCGCTTGTTCTTGGTGGTTAGTAGGTCATTGGTGACTTTAGTTAAGGCAGTTTCAGTTGAGTGATGCAGTCGAGTGTGCATTCCATAGTGCTCCAGGTAAGGGGACCGGGGAAGTGGGGGCTGGCACGATCTAAGTGTATTAGAAATTAGGTGTAAATTTCACGTTTATATATTTGCACTCGCCCAGTCAAAGGCGAAAATGAAGCATTGAAAGGGGATCAGAAAGGAATCCAAGGGGAACGGTCTGCAGTTTGGCTGACTGGGCACACGGAATAGGCCCTCAGACATCCATGTCTAAAACAATAGATAGCAAGGAAAATCCCAGTATCCAGTATGTAGCTGGCGCTCCCGTATAGAGATTCACATAGATGTTTTATATAAATATGTGCTTTATTGAGGTAATAAAAAATTACAGGACAACGCGTTCCGACTCCTACACCCTAGAGTCTTCTTCAGGTCATTAAAAAAATATTTGGCTACATACGGGGATTTTCCTTGCAATCTATTGTAGAGGATCGCGGCAGGGTGCTAGAAATGAGTTTGGGTATGTGTTGAGGAGGGCCAGGATTTGGGGTTATGTCGCCAGCAATGAGGAGTTGCAGACAGAGCGTTTGAAGGTGGGAGCAGGATAGGACATGTTGTGGCCATGTGAGTCTAGAGAAAAAGGATTGTATGTAGAGGTACAGTTATGAGGAGGATGTGAGATGGCTGGGGAATTTCAGGGCCCTATACTATCAAAATTTTTGGGGCCCCCTTGAAAATCCACCCAGGCTCCGCCCAAGCCCCGCCTCCACCTCTCGAACCTGCCACAGTCCCACCACCCTCTCTTGGAAAAACTCCACTTCTGCACCACATCCTCACCAATCACACATTTGCAATTCCCATCACCACATACATAGCAAGAAGCATTTTGTTTTGGCCAAAAGATTTTTTAATCCGCCACCACGACAAGGTAGGCTCTTTTGGCAGGGCCTTACTCTACTGTAACTTACTAAACATTTGTTAAAATATCCAATACAATTAAAGTATATTGTTATTTATTTTTAAATTTTTAAAATGACCAATAATATCACAAGGGTTGTACCACCGCACCATGACCTGACCACATATTACCACCATATAGTGATCAAATAATACCACATACAAGTAACAAAAACCACCACATCATGACAAGAACACGTTAACACCACATGGTGAACAATAATATCACATACAAGGAACAAATACCATAACGCCATGACCAAACCACATATTACCACCACATAGTGACCCAATACTACAATACTGATCATGAATAAAAAATACTATTACCATTATACACAGGAGATCTGTACTTAGTTTACAGTGTCTGTGTGCAGGTAATACAGGAATTACCAGTGACATTATACACATGAACGCAGCATATAGTGCACAGGTAATACAGTGGTCACCAGTAACAATATACACACGAACGATGTATATAGTGTACAGGTAATACAGTAATCACCAGTTACATTATACACAGGAGCTCTGTATACAGTACATAGTGTAAGAGCACAGGTAACACACTGACTCACCGGTGACGTCTCTAGTTGAAGTCCTTCATCTTCGCTTTTCTTCTTCATCTAGTTCAGCCCACCATCACTTATTCCAGCCAGGACTCGTCTCTGCAGAAAAGAACACAGTTATCTAGAGTACATTCCCCAATTTTTCTCCAACCTCTATGCTATGCCAGATGAAGGATAAAGTGATTGTGTCGCCCTGCACAGTAGCAGGACCTCTCCTCCCCACACTGAAAACAGTATCCTCAAAATAATATCCTCTAATTAGCCCCTACAGTAAGAATACCCACATTCTGAACCCCACGTGTCCTTCCATTCTGGACCCCATGTGTCCACCCATTCTGCCTTATGTCTCTCCATATTGCCCCATAGTCATCCATA
Organism: Oophaga sylvatica; assembly: GCA_033576555.1. NCBI lineage: Eukaryota > Metazoa > Chordata > Amphibia > Anura > Dendrobatidae > Oophaga > Oophaga sylvatica. The sequence continues at coordinate 217,139,571 of JARQOD010000002.1, forward strand.
ATAGTGTAATGCAGCCCCATAATGGTATAATGCAGCCCCATAGTATAGTGCACCCCAATAGTATAGTGCACCCCATAGTATTATAATGCACTCAGAATATAATGCACTCCATACCACTATAGTGCAACCCCATAGCAGTATAATGCACCCAATAGCAGCATAATGCACCTCATAATAAAATGCAACCCCATAGTATAATGCACCCCATAGTAGTATAATGCACCCCCATACTATAATGCAGCCTTATAGTATTATATTGCAGCCCCATAGTATAGTGCACCCCATAGTATAATGCATCCCCATAGTATTATAATGCACTCTATAATATAATGCACCCCCATAGCAATATAATGCAGATCCATAGTAGTATAATGCACCCCATATTAGTATAATGCACCACATAGTGTAGTGCATAGAGTTGAGCGATACTTTCCGATATCCTAAAGTATCGGAATCGGAATGGTATCGCCGATATCACTAAAATATCGGCGATACCCGATATCGATACCGGAAGTCCCATGTAAGTCTATGGGAACAAAATATCGAAATTAAAAAAAACCCATTCTTGCCTTGTTGGTTAATTGTACATGAAGGAAAACAACAAAGAGTAATGTAGAATGTATTGTGGAAGGTTGAGGAGACATTAAAGGCATAGATGTTTAACCCAATCAAATGGAATAGCATAAATATTTTTTTTTTTAAAGATGTTCGGATTGACGAAGAAATTGACAATGTTAACGTTTTTTATATTTTGGCAAATATGTATATTACACAACTTCCATGCTCTTCATCTTCACCTTTTTAACTTTTCACACACTTTCTCCTTCATAATCTTCTGCAGCATCATCTTTTTCATCAAATTATTTTTCATCTTCACCTTCTTTATCTTCTTCTTAAACTTCTTGCTATTCATCTTTGTTAACATTACTCATATTCTTCTTATTAAACTATTATTCTTATTCATATTCTGCTTCATCTTCTTCATCATATTCTTATTTGTGACAGAGAATCCTGTACTTGTAATCTGTCAAAGTATGAATTTTTCATCCTTCCGTTCTTGCTGTCACAAAAGATTTAAATTACAACAGTATTTGTCCGTGTTCAGTTTAGCCTGCAGCAGCAGGCATTTTCCAGGGGCACCACGAGGAGGAACGGACTCACCCCCATACACTGCTTAGTCTTCTTCTGCTTAGAATTTAGAGCATATATTTTGCTCTTCATTTTGGTCTTATACTTCATGTTCTTCTGCTTTTAGATCTTCTGCTTATTGTTCTTGTGTCTCTTGTTCCGTATCTTGTATTTGTAGCACAATCTTGTACCAGCTGATGTTACTGGGACACGGTTACTAAGCAGGAGGTACCTGTGCTCCAAAGCACTCCCAAGGACCAGCAGACGTTGCTGGAACTCGGATACCGAGATGGAGGCACCTAGGCCAAAGGCACTGCGGAGAACCAGCTGACGGTACTGGAACCCGGAGGGGCAGCAGAAGGAAAAGAGCCAATGGCACAACCGAGGCCCAGCTGACGTTACTGGGACACGGTTACTAAGCAGGAGGTACCTGTGCTCCAAAGCACTACCAAGGACCAGCAGACGTTGCTGGAACTCGGATACCAAGATGGAGGCACCTAGGCCAAAGGCACTGCGGAGAACCAGGTGACGGTACTGGAACCCGGAGGGGCAGCAGAAGGAAAAGAGCCAATGGCACAACCGAGGACCAGCTGACGTTACTGGGACACGGTTACTAAGCAGGAGGTACCTGTGCTCCAAAGCACTACCAAGGACCAGCAGACGTTGCTGGAACTCGGATACCAAGATGGAGGCACCTAGGCCAAAGGCACTGCGGAGAACCAGGTGACGGTACTGGAACCCGGAGGGGCAGCAGAAGGAAAAGAGCCAATGGCACAACCGAGGACCAGCTGACGTTACTGGGACACGGTTACTAAGCAGGAGGTACCTGTGCTCCAAAGCACTACCAAGGACCAGCAGACGTTGCTGGAACTCGGATACCAAGATGGAGGCACCTAGGCCAAAGGCACTGCGGAGAACAGCTGACGGTACTGGAACCCGGAGGGGCAGCAGAAGGAAAAGAGCCAATGGCACAACCGAGGACCAGCTGACGTTACTGGGACACGGTTACTAAGCAGGAGGTACCTGTGCTCCAAAGCACTACCAAGGACCAGCAGACGTTGCTGGAACTCGGATACCAAGATGGAGGCACCTAGGCCAAAGGCACTGCGGAGAACCAGCTGACGGTACTGGAACCCGGAGGGGCAGCAGAAGGAAAAGAGCCAATGGCACAACCGAGGACCAGCTGACGTTACTGAACCCCAGTAACACAGGAGCAAGTGTTGACTGTGCTAACAGCACTTCCGAGCAACAACTGGCGGTGTTGGAGCCCAGGGTCAAGGAGGATGTTTAAATACTAGATAAAGTAATTTCCTTGTTACCTGTCAATTTTAAATGTCTATACTTCAAACAAGAGAAAGATAACCTTTACTACCATAAGATGATGATTTCATTTAAACTAATATCTAGATAAATAAAGAATTGACAAACATAAACACATACATTAACATGTTGAACAGCAATGCAAACCACAAAATAAATTAGTTAAGGAATCTGCTATACGGTTGTACATAAAAGCATACAAGTACATATCTGAATCCATTATGATGGATAAGTAACAGTATGTACACCATTTTTATTGTATAGACAATGAATGTCTGACTTCAAAACATCATCAGCATTACAAGTTATCTGTGACATTACTAAAATGTTACATTTGCTGAATAATGTCACTAAACAGTTTATACAAAATTATACAATTTCCATCATGTAATACTCATAATATGTGGCAATAATCATGTTTATTAACAAACATAACCTTTAAAAAAGTGCATAGTGCATAGTGAAAATTGCTATTTATGCCTGACTGTCGACTTGCAAGCATGACAACGGATAGATAAGGTATATATAGATGAGACTGCATAGCCACAGATGGTGAATGGCGATGTAATACTGTACCTCAATAAAGTGTGCGTCACTATACATAATTTTTTTTATATGCTTTATAAACAGGGTACGTGGATGTATGCTTGCGCCTTTGTTTTGACGCACAGACTGCCTTCCTGCTGAGACGCGTTGGGTAGTGAACAGTTGTGTGCAGTGTTCACTGTAGTCTGAGGTTTTCCTTTTTGGAGTGCAGATCACGCTCCAGTTAGTTCTTCAACCACTGCTGGTTGTAGTCTGCTGAGCGTGTGTCACTGGCACATCCTTGAAATTTTTCTCTAATTGTTGCTGCTCCACTCTATTACAAATAAATAAAATCTATTAGTGTGACGCGCTTCCATCCGTATACAATACATTGGTTGCAAACACTATAGAAGTACACAAAGGGGCCTTTCACACCTACTGAACAGTTGTGTGCAGTGTTCACTGCAGTCTCTGCGGAATAACCACACTTAGGCCTTATAACTTTTCAGACTTTCTTTATCAATCTACCAAGATGAAGAAGGCAGGGAGTAAGGCACGTGGTCGTGGAGTTTCTTCAGGGAGAGGACGTGGGGATTCTGTGGCTGCTGCGGCCCCCAGTGACACAGCATCACCAGTTTTCCCGGGCCGTGAGCGTTCCTTTATGCGCACTTTTGTAGGAGCTCGGAGTACCCCCCTGCTGCGGGAAGAACAAATTAAAGCCGTTGTTGTTTGGATCTCAGCAATGCATCGACTTCAATTGCTTCCACCTCCTCTCAGGACCACAGCACTGTTGGGCAACCATCTGTCTCTTCACCGCCTGGCAAATTGCCCAGGCAGTCAGAGAGTTCTGTACAGGAGCCAGCTGAGTGTCTGCTTCTGTTCTCAGAATCTATTGGCTTGCAAACAGGGGCCCAGCCAAGCAGCATTCTGTAATGTGAAGAAGAGGGAGTATGCAGTGATGCGCAACAGCTGTGTCTCTCTGAATCTGAAGAGGCGGGTGAGACAGTGCCGATGGTCAGCACACCGCAGAACGCATCTGATGATGATGATGAGACCCAGGTGCCAGTTTCTGTTGAGCATGGTGCTGGCCAGACCACCCAACAGCAGGTGTTGGAAGAGGGTAGTGGAGATGATGAGGTCCAATACCCAACATGGCATGAAGAACAGGAAGGTGGTGGGAGCAGCTCAGAGGAATATAATAATATTTATTTATATAGCGCCATCATATTCCGCAGCGCTTTACAGTTTAGCAGTTTCAGAACACAAGTCATAAGTAACAACGTTAACAATACAATAATTTAAGCTAAATAAGTCGCCCCTGCTCGTGACAGCTTACAATGTACAATGAGATGGGGGAGATACAAAGTATAGGTGTTTATATACAATGGTGCATTTACAATGATGTTCCAGCCATCTTAAGGGACTGAGGGATGGAGATAGTGAATGGGCTAGAGACACAACACACACTTACACAGAATACATAGAATGACTTTGATTAGTGAATGTGATAGGCCGCTCTGAACAAATGTGTTTTGAGGGAGCGCCTGAAACCATGCAAATTGTGGATAGTCCTAATTTCTTGGGGTACAGCATTCCAGAGGATTGGCGTTGAGCAGGAGAAGTCTTGGAGTCGGGAGTGGGAGGTACGTATTAGTGCAGAGGTTAGTCGAAAGTCGTTTGCAGAGCGCAGCAGTCGGTTAGGCCGATAGATAGAAATGAGGGAGGAGATGTAGGAGGGGTGCTGCACTGTGGAGAGCTTTGTGGGTGAGAACCAGTACTTTGGTTGAAAGCTGGGAGAGGCCTAGAGAAATGGTTAGTGATAGAAGGAAGATAGAGGAAGACATTGCCCCAACGGTACAAACAGGAGGGAGAGTTAGGCTGCAGACTCGGTTGCCTGTAGCCTCCAGTTTGGCACCTGTTCGGAGCAGTTGTGTTCCAAAGTCAAACGTGCGCTCCCAGGACTTGCACTGCGTGGTCCTTTTTTCACACACTTGCACATGATATTTGCTATGTGAAATGCAAGCTGTGTAATCAAAAATTAAAAATAGCTAAAAGTGTCAGTCACCTCAATACCACAAATATGTGGAAACATGTGCGGACAAAGCACGTAGTTGAGTTACAAAGACACACTGGAGATGTAGGCCAACCTACAGCAGCACCTACATCTTCAGGTTGTGTTGAAGCCTCTTCATCGAGCTCACACACAGCTGGTTATGCTTCCTCACAGGATCGCCATGGAAGAACCTCGGCCACTGTTGTCCAGAGACAAACTGTTATTCCACACACAGCAGCAAGTTCCCTGTCATCCTCACACTCCCAGGCCACAAAACAGCCAGCGGTAGCACAGGCATGGGATAAAAGACGGCCATACTCCGCAAAACCATGCACGAGCACAGGCTCTGAATGCTGGCATTGCAAAACTCCTGTCCCTTGAAATGCTGTGATTCAGGCTGGTGGAGACAGACAGTTTCCGTAACTGAATATCATTGTCAATCCCACAATACAATGTGCCAAGCCGATTTCATTTCAGCAGGCAAGCCGTCCCTGGTCTGCAAAAGCATGTTGAGGGAAAAAATTAAACATGCGTACTAAAAGCCCTCAGTAGCAAGGTCCACCTGACCACCGATGCGTGGACCAGTACCCATTGTTATGATCTGCTACAACCAGTAAGGAAAGAAGGGAATTCTGTCCCTACAATACAACTAAGCTGAATCCCTCGATGTAACGGGGAACCTGATCCTGCGACCAGACCCGCTAAAGTCCTCATCTAGTGTGAACGAAGACCTATAGTTGCGAGGGAGTAATCCCTACAAGATCTAGGGACTGGGAGAAAAGGTGGACACCTCCTAGTCCTAACATAAATTGTTGCATGGATAATTAAACAGAAAAATAAATACTTTGTGATCCTAACATCAAGCAAAACTCACAGATTAAGGCACCTAAGCACCCGGCTAGCTTAACAGTAGATAATACAATGAAGTCAAGCAAAGCCAGAAGGGCGGAGCCAGACTAAATAGGGAAAAAGGTCATGTGACCAGCAAACTGAAACAAAACCTAACAAGAGGGTTCTAACACCCATGGCCAGGGACAATACCTTTCCCTCACTGCCCATTGGGTCAATGTTGTGCAGCGGGTACTGATCTTGCGAGTGGCGCTGTACGTGTTCTGCCAACTCCAAGGATTGCAGGAATCAAGTCTGTACACATTGATTCCTCCTCCTATTCCAGTTCCTCAGAATCATCGCTGCAGGAGCCGTCACGGTCTACCTCCACATGGACCCGTGAACGTTTACCTGTTGCGACCGATATGAGCACAGCCGTGTCCAAATGTCAACAGGCCTCCTGAAATTAATTTCATGGGGAATGTTGCCACACGCGCAGGAGCTCTGTAAGCCATAAAGCAGGGAGAGCGACGTGTGGTTTTTGGAAGAGAATCTACAGGCAGGCTTGGTAGTGTGTGACAATGGCCGAAATCTGGTGTCAGCTCTGGGCCTTGGCAACCTCACTCACATACCATGTCTGTCATATGTGCTCAACTTGGTCGTGCAGAGTTTTTTGAGGGCTATCCGGATCTTGATGCACTGCTGCACAAGGTCCGCCTAGAGTGCGCTCACTTGCGACGTTCCAGCATGGCCAGATCGCTGATTGCAGCTCTGCAACGCAGATTTCACCTTCATGAACATCGCATTATATGTGACGTACCACACAGGTGGAATTCCTCGTTACATTATGTTGGAGGGTTGTGTGAGCAGCAGCCAACAGTAATGGAGTATCAGCTGCATCAGGCGCAGTCAACTCGCAATTTGCGGCGTTCACACTTCACCACTACTGAGTGGGCCTCTATAATAAGAATAATAAATTATTTATTTATATAGCGCCATTATATTCCACAGTGCTTTACAGTTAACAGTTTCAAAACACGAGTCATAAGTAAAAGTTAACAATTACAATAATTAAAGCAAAATCAGCCCGCCCTGCTGGTGAAAGCTTACAATCTACAATGAGGTGTGGGAGATACAAAGTACAGGTGTTTATATACAATGGTGTTTTTACAATGATGTCCAGCCATTTTAAGGAAGTGAGGGATGATGGAGATAGTGAATGGGTACACCACACAGAATTACACATAGAATGACTTTGATTAGGAATGTGATAGGCCACTGTGAACAAATGTGTTTTGAGGGAGCGCCTGAAAACCATCCAAATTGCGGATAGTCCTAATTTCTTGGGGTTAGAGCATTCCGAGGATTGGCGCAGCGCGGGTGAAGTCTTGGAGTTGGGAGTGGGAGGTACGGATTAGTGCAGAGGTTAGTCGAAGGTCGTTTGCAGAGTGCAGCAGTCGGTTAGGCCGATAAATATAAATAAGGGAGGAGATGTAGGGGGGGTGCTGCGCTGTGGAGAGCTATGTTGGTGGAGAACCAGTAATTAGAATTGGATCCTATAATGAATGGGCAGCCACTGCCAGTGTAATGAGTGGCGAATAACTCTATGAAGGATATCTGCCACGTTTTGCGTGCGTTTGATGAGTCAACGCGGATGGCGAGTGCAGATGATGCACTAGTCAGCCTGACTGTCCCCTTATCTGCCTGCTTCAAAAAACACTGCAAGCACTAAGGCATGAGGTTTTGGAAGAGGTGGAGGATGAGGAGTCACAAATTCCATCACCTTCTGGACAGTCAGCGCAACGTGGTTCTTCACAAAGGGCTGGAGGACTTTCAAAGTACCATGCTGTATCAACAATTGAACCTCCAGAGTCGCTGTCTATATTTTCATAACCATTACAAACTTTTAATGTATTTACAAAGCACATAATGTACATTTTTTGTCTATCCTTTTGTAATGCTATTGTGTTTCCATAAACTGATGTTACAGAATTATGATACAAAGTTTTTAAATTTTGAGTTTTAAATTTTGTAAATTTATATGTATTTGAAGGACTTTGTGAGGAGGATGAGGAGTCACAAATTCCATCACCTTCTGGACAGTCAGCGCAACGTGGTTCTTCACAAAGGGCTGGAGGACTTTCAAAGTACCATGCTGTATCAACAATTGAACCTCCAGAGTCGCTGTCTATATTTTCATAACCATTACAAACTTTTAATGTATTTACAAAGCACATAATGTACATTTTTTGTCTATCCTTTTGTAATGCTATTGTGTTTCCATAAACTGATGTTACAGAATTATGATACAAAGTTTTTAAATTTTGAGTTTTAAATTTTGTAAATTTATATGTATTTGAAGGACTTTGTGAGGAGGAGTCAATGGAGGAGGAAGACATCGCTCAGAGGGAGGTAGACAATGCTCTAGTCAGTATGTAGACCAAGGGTGGGGTGATGCACAGCAGGCGGAGATGACGCCTCTTGCAGGGGACAACGTTTCTTGGCCAGTTGGGAGTCTGCAGCACATGGTTGATTTCATGCTGCAGTGGCTGAGAAACGACCGCCGCATCGAACACATTCACACCACGTCTGATTATTGGGTGTACACCCTCCTAGACCCTCGCTACCGGGACAACTTACAAAGCCTCATCACACCGTTGAACCGGGAGCGTAAAATGCGGAAGTACCAAGACACACTGGTGCAATCCATAATGTTCTCCATTCCAGCCAAGAGCACTGCTGCTGCTACTGATTTACAAAGCAGCTCTGTGCGTCGAGGCAGTGGAGACAGCTCTGCAACAAGAGGGAGCACAAGCAGCGCCTCTGCACAGGGCAAGACCAGTATGTTCCAAATGTGTCGAAGTTTTGTGGCAGCGCCACCAATGTCTACACCATCCGAGACGGCTCCAGTCAGCAGGAGGCAACATTTCCGTAAGATGGTTACAGACTACATGTCTTGCCCTCTCAGTGTACTCTCAGATGGCTCTTCCCCATTCAAGTTTTGTGTCTCTAAGCTGGATACATGGCCAGAGCTTAGCCAGTATGCATTGGAGGTGCTGGCTTGATCTGCTGGCAGTGTATTATCGGAGCGCGTCTTTACTGCTGCAGGTGGTGTGTACTAACAGACCGTTGCATGCGACTATCCTACGATAATGTACAACGGCTTACTTTTCTGAAAATGAACTAGGCATGGATCTCGCCTGAATTTGCCTGTCCGGTTTCAGATTAACTAACTGGTTGACAACGTTTTCCATGTCTCCTGTTATGTTCATCTTTCTACCACCTGAGCTATACTCCCTGGGCTACAACACTGCCAGTTGCTGCTCAGAAGTGTCGTGTCCACAGACCAATACACAAGCTATAGTAATAGTGGGGTTCAGTAACGCCTGCTGTTCCCTGCTGTGTGTCCGGCAAAAATTACTGCTACCTAGCTACACATGTTTAAAAAAACATGACATGTTAAAGTGGCTAGTGCTACACATAGATATCAGGCTACACCCTTATTTCTAAGCTGTAAACAAGTGAAACGTCAAATTTAAAACCATTCAATGATTAGTGTTGGTAACAAATCTGTAACTAAATAATTGTGACATATTATGGCAGATATCCACATGTCTAACACAAAAGCATACTTATGCTATAGGGTACTGATGGTGAACCTTCTCACTCCATAACTTTGACCAATCCAACTCACATCATGCCTCAAATGCTGCAATGTTGGAAGTGCATAATGTGGGTTGAACTTTGACAACAGCTGCAGTGCGAAGGTTATCCTTCTGTGTTCTTGGCTTTTAAATAAAAGCATACAAGTAAATATAATAATACATTGTTGATTAAGGGACATGATGTACACCTGTAATATTGTGCAAACAATGGATGTAGGACTATTCCTCTTCAACATTACTTATATTTGTGTCATTTGAAAAAATACATATTTTAGTTAAAAATTAAAAACCCATGTTCAGTAGCTGTGAAAGGCCCGTTTGTGTACTTCTATATTGTTTGCAACCAATGTATTGTATACGGATGGAAGCGCGTCACACTAATAGATTAGATTTATTTTAAATGGAATGTAGCAGAACCAATTGGAGATAAATGAAAAGGATGAGCCACTGAGACACGCTCAGCAGAGTACAAGCAGCAGTGCTTGAACATGTAACTGGAGCGTGATCTGCACTAAAAAAAGTAAAAAACACAGACTGAAGTGAACACTGAAACACAACTGTCCACAATCTGTGAAAAGCTCCTTTCTGTACTTCTATAGTGTTTGCAACCAATGTATTGTATACGGATGGAAGCGCGTCACACTAATACTATTAGGATGAGCCACTGAGACACGCTCAGCAGAGTACAAGCAGCAGTGCTTGAACATGTAACTGGAGCGTGATCTGCACTAAAAAAAGTAAAAAACACAGACTGAAGTGAACACTGAAACACAACTGTCCACAATCTGTGAAAAGCTCCTTTCTGTACTTCTATAGTGTTTGCAACCAATGTATTGTATACGGATGGAAGCGCGTCACACTAATACTATTAGGATGAGCCACTGAGACACGCTCAGCAGAGTACAAGCAGCAGTGCTTGAACAAGTAACTGGAGCGTGATCTGCACTCAAAAAAGTAAAAAACACAGACTGAAGTGAACACTGAAACACAACTGTCCACAATCTGTGAAAAGCTCCTTTCTGTACTTCTATAGTGTTTGCAACCAATGTATTGTATACGGATGGAAGCGCGTCACACTAATAGTATTAGTGTGACGCGCTTCCATCCGTATACAATACATTGGTTGCAAACACTATAGAAGTACAGAAAGGAGCTTTTCACAGATTGTGGACAGTTGTGTTTCAGTGTTCACTTCAGTCTGTGTTTTTTACTTTTTTGAGTGCAGATCACGCTCCAGTTACTTGTTCAAGCACTGCTGCTTGTACTCTGCTGAGCGTGTCTCAGTGGCTCATCCTTTTCATTTATCTCCAATTGGTTCTGCTACATTCCATTTAAAATAAATCTAATCTATTAGTCTAATAGATTAGATTTATTTTAAATGGAATGTAGCAGAACCAATTGGAGATAAATGAAAAGGATGAGACACTGAGACACGCTCAGCAGAGTACAACCAGCAGTGCTTGAACATGTAACTGGAGCGTGATCTGCACTAAAAAAAGTAAAAAACACAGACTGAAGTGAACACTGAAACACAACTGTCCACAATCTGTGAAAAGCTCCTTTGTGTAGTTCTATAGTGTTTGCAACCAATGTATTGTATACGGATGGAAGCACGTCACACTAATAGATTTGATTTTTTTTTCTAATATAATGGAGCTGCACCAATTCCACAAAATAAAAAAAAAAAAAAAAAAAAAAAGAGTCAGTGACACGTGCAGATGCCTACAAACAGCGGTGGATGCAGAGCAAACTGCAGCGTCACCTGCACTGTCACACACACACCTTGCACAGAGCTGTTAAAACAACACTGGCAAAATGAAGCTTTACACAGCGGTTGGTAAACTAGCCTGCCTCAAGCACAGTAGTACACAAAATCGCAATATCTAACTGTCCCTCAGAGTGAGCAGAGTAGCGTTCTGTCCCTTACTGAGTTCACAGCACAGTGACGCTAAAATGGCGGCGGCGCCTTTTATAGTGCATTCTGACATCATTTCAGCAGCCAATCACAGCCATGCCATTAGTTAAGATGACCGCAGCATTACAGGATGTGCCCACACTTCGTAGGATTCCTCATTGGCTGACTAAAATCACATTGCCTCTCAAAGAATTATGGGAACTTCCGATTCCGGTATACGATATGGAAAAAGTATCGGAATTAAGTATCGGAATTCCGATAACGCGAATATCGGCCGATACCCGATACTTGCGGTATCGGAATGCTCAACACTAGTAGTGCACCCACATAGTAAAATGCACCCGCATAGTATAATGCACCCACATAGTATAGTGCACCCACATAATGTAATGCACCCCACAGCAGTATAATGCAGCCCCATAGCAGTATAATGCACCTTATAGTATAATGCACCCCATAATAAAATTCACCTCAGTGTAATACAGCCTTAGAATCATAGTATCATAGAATGGTATAGTTGGAAGGGACATCCTGGGTCATCTGGTATAACCCCCTGCTCAAAGCAGGATTCACTGAATCATCCTTAACAGATGTCTGTCCAGCCTCTGTTTCAAGACGTACATTGATGGAGAAATCAACACCTCTCGTGGCAGCCTGTTCCACTCACTGATCACCCTCACTGTCAAAAAGTTTTTTCTAATATCTAATCTGTGTCTCCTCCCATTCAGTTTCATCCCATTGCTTCTTGTCTTTCCTTGTGCAAATGAGAATAAAGATGATCCTTCTACAATGTGACAGCCCTTGAGATATTTGTAGACAGCTATTAAGTCTCCTCTCAGTCTTCTTTTTTGCAAGCTAAACATTCCCAAATCCTGTAACCATTACTCATACGACATGGTTTGCAGACTGGTCACCATTCTGGTCGTTATTGCTCCAGTTTGTTGATGTCTTTATTTAAATGTGGTGCCCAAAACTGGACACAGTATTCAAGATGAGGTCTGACCAAAGAGGAGTAGAGGGGGATAATGATGTCACGTGATCTAGACTGTATGCTTCTGTTAATACATCCCAGAATTGTATTTGCATTTTTTGCTGCAGCATCACACTGTGGACTCATGTTTAGTTTATGATATATTAGTATTTCTCCAGTCTTTTTCATATGTGCTGTTGCTTAGCCATATTCCTCCCATTATGTATATGTTTTTTTCATTTTTATAGCCCAGATGTATTACTTTGCATTTTTCCCTGTTAAAAACTATTCTGTTAGTTGCTGCCCCCTGCTCCAATTTATTTATATCTTTTTGAATCCTCTCTCTCTTTTCTCTAGTATTAGCTATCCCTCATCTAAATCATTGATAAAGATTTTGAACGATACAGGACTCAGAACAGAGCCCTGTGGTATCCCACTTGAGACATTCTTCCCACTGGATGTGCAGCCATTTACGACCACTCTTTGGGTCAGATGACAAAGCCAGTTATGAATCCACCTAACAGTTGCCTTGTGGCAAGTTCCATACTTAGTCATTTTTTCAATAAGGATTGTGTGAGATACTTTGTCAAATGCTTTGCTGAAGTCAAGATATACTATATCTACAGCATTGCCCTGATCCACCCAGTCAGTGATTCTGTCATAGAAGGAAATTAAGTTAGTCTGACATGACTTATTAGTTACAAACCCGTGCTGACTCTGGTTAATCACTTCATTCTTATCCAGGTACGTACATACATTTTGTTTAATAATTTGTTCAAAGATCTTTCCTGGAATAGAAATCAGACTCTCCTGCCTATAGTTACCTGGGTCCACCTTCTACCCCTTTTTGAAAATAGAAACATTTGCCCTAGTATTATATATAGTATTATAATGCACCCCCACTAGTATAATGCAGCCCCATAGTATTATAATGCAGCCCCATAGTATAATGCACCTCATAGCAGAATAATGCACCACATAATATAATGCAGCCCCATAATATAATGCACCCCCATACCAATATAATGCACCACCATGCCAGTATAATGCATCCCCCCATGCCAGTATAATTCACCCCCATGCCAGTGTAATGCACCCCATATTGTGGCTTTATAAAAAAAAAGTTTCTCCCCACCTGGCCGAGCTCCAGCGGTGTCCTCCGGTAAATGCTGACATCAGCTGCCGGCCAGTGATTGCCCGGTGTCTGTTACCTGTTGTCGTGCAGGAGCACGGCAACAGATTTTAACTGCCCTTGAATCTGAGGATGTACGGGCAGTTACTGAGCTGTCATAATCCTGCAGTGGGGTCCCATTTGGCAGCGGAGAGGGGGCCTGTTGCGGGCCCCCTCTGCTCATCGGGTTCCATACGCCAGTAAGGGCAGTAATGCCCTGATGGCGGCCCTGCACATGTTGCAGAGTTTGCTTGAACAGGAGTTGCTCAGTAGTATCTGTCAGTGGATGCTGAACATTGTGCTAAACTGTTTCTGTCACTGTATTGCTTTCATATTCTAACTGACAGTGCCATTTTCCATTATGATGTGAAAGAGTAGTGATAATTCACCCATGGACCTGATTGCCTAGTAGTATTCAAATTTTCTAGCTGTCAGAGGAAATTTAGCTGTCAGAGGAAATTTAGTGCCGCCAGTGATTGCAGCAACTCAATACAACTCTTTACTTAATGCAGTTAAAGTGTCTGCATAAAGTATAAAGTGTGACCGAAGCCGATCACTCCCTCTTATCACTCCATCGGCTCCCTGCAGTTCAGTCGCAAAGAACCATGTTAGCTAAGGCAATTCGAGTCCTAGCTATGACCTAACAAGCACTGTAAAAATAAAAAATAGTTTTTAAATGGTGAAAAAGAAATGTGACAACATAAATTAAAAAAATATATATTTTCAGAATATAAAGCTCTATCTCTATCCTACACGAAGAATGCAAAAAATTTCCCCCAAAAACATAAACATAAAAACACAATGCCATAAAAACATTTTCTTGTTTTATTTATAATATATAATAAGCCCTCACATAAAACGGTGTTCAGAAAAATGAAAATTACTTTTATAAGCTTTTTTATGTTTAGCCAAAGTAGAAAAAACGTGTGAAATATCAATGAAGTTTTATTCTCATTATTGTAGTGAAGATAGGCTATTCTAATTTATATATATTGTATAATAAATGTCTTGACTAAGTACCCATATCTTCCACTGAGTACTTAATGTCTAATGATACCTGCAAAATGTGAATGTCTCCTTCATTCTGCTTGGGGATACACAATTAGTATATGAATTCAGGGAGTGACCTTGTGGGAGCATATTGCTGCTACCTTAAATGAGCGACATCCTGGACATTGTGACTATTACATCTTGCAGACAAGATTCATATCATTTGTGTAATAAATAGTATATCATAGTTGGAGGGGATAGAGAGCAGTGTGCATGTGTAATGAAGAAATCTCCCATGGGTGGACCAAGGAAGGAGGAGAGGAATGTTCCACATCATCCCCAAGGATGGACTTTTTTTTTTTATAATGAATGGATTATTTCCCTTATGGAACACAAGTTGGAGACCCAAGTTAATTGGACTTATGAAAATTCTACCCCATGTCTCTTGGAAGAAGAAAAGGACTTTCTTAAGCAGGAGTGCTAAGTATAGACCTTTCCTGTTTTTCACCTTTTGTTTTTGTTACTGTTTTTGCACTTTTTATGTTTGTCTGTTATTTAACAATTTTTTACACATACTAAGAAGTGTACTTTTTTTTGGATTAAAGCCTAAAACTTTAGTTTCTCCATAAAGATTAAATGGTAGTTTGTGCATGTGACCTGAATATGACGTGCGGGCAGTGAGTACTTTATGGTGCATGACATTGGGATCTACTGCCCTTTCAGTAAGTTGAGGCAGAATTGAGAGTGCTGGGTGTGTGGACTAGTTGGGTGCGTATTCTGTGTTTAATCTATAGCCTGAGTAAGGTGCAAGTATCAGATTAAACTATAGAGTGATATGGACTCCTTTTAGTCCCGATCCCGCATCACAGAGGAGGCTGAGTGAGGGCCTGACTGTGACAATTATTATATTGACCAGCAGAAAAAAAAGCAGCCTGCAAACTATACTGAAAAGTGAGTGGTGTTTAAAAATAAAAAAAATACAAAAAAATTCTAGAATTACTACTGTTGTTAATTCCAACACATAAAAAATTTAAGTCACATGTACCTTAAAATGGGACCAATGAATATGTCATAACACAAGAAAAACTTCCTCACACACTGTAGCTCTATTGCAACAAAAGTGTTAAAGCTATGACTATCAAAATATGGCGATGCAAATGATTTTTTTTTAAAGTTTTTCTTGTATAAAAGTAGAAAACATAAACAAAACTACATACATTTGATATTGCTATATAATTGTGCTGAAAAAAGAATAAAGTATTCACTTTATTTGTTCCGAAAATGTAAGGCGTAAAATATAAAATGTAAAAAATAAGTTGTGTTGATGTTTTTTTCATATTTGATCCCACAAATTTTGAATTACCGTATATACTCATGTATAAGCCGACCCGTGTATAAGCCGACCCCCCTAATTTTGCCACAAAAAACTGGGAAAACTTATTGACTCGTGTATAAGCCTAGGGTGAAAAATGATTATGCCCCCATATGATGCTCCACAGATTATGCCCAATATGCTCCACAGATTATGCCCCTATATGCTCCAGATTATGCCCCTATATGCTCCAGATTATGCCCAATATGCTTCAGAGATTATGCCCCCATATGCTCCAGATTATGCCCCCATATATTCCACAGATTATGCCCCCGTATGATCCACAGATTATGCCCCCATATGCTCCAGATTATGCCCCCATATATTCCACAGATTATGCCCCCATATGCTCCAGATTATGCCCCCATATGTTCCACAGCTTATACCCCCATATTATGCCCCCATATGTTCCACAGCTTATGCCCCCATATTCTCCATATTATGCCCCCATATGCTCCAGATTATGCCCCCATATATTCCACAGATTATGCCCCCATATGCTCCAGATTATGCCCCATATGTTCCACAGCTTATGCCCCCATATGTTCCACAGCTTATGCCCCCATATTATGCCCCCATATGTTCCACAGCTTATGCCCCCATATTCTCCATATTATGCCCCCATATGCTCCAGATTATGCCCCCATATATTCCACAGATTATGCCCCCATATGCTCCAGATTATGCCCCATATGTTCCACAGCTTATGCCCCCATATGTTCCACAGCTTATGCCCCCATATTATGCCCCCATATTGTCACACTGTCTAATGATATGTATACAATGTCAGTAAACTATTAATACAGGAACAACACTCTATACAACAACTAGTATAGCAACATCAGCATGTAAGTATAGAATAGATTTACCTGACACGATATCTGCTGAAATCAGGGTTAATCTTGAGGACTTGATGAGCTGAAACAGGAAAGAGGTGGACCGGGATCAAACCTGACCCTAAACTGGGGTCCTAACTAATCCCTCACCTTGGAGGTACTGATAATGGTTCAGAGGTCCAAGTCTCCAACCTAACCCTGTCTCCTATCAGACCCTGAACCCTGTAATCAGTCCTAAGAAGGATCCTGACTACCACCAAAGGGATATGGGCTGATCTTAGCTAAATACACAGATTAGACATATAAGACAGACTGGATAACACTCGCTTGCATACACACTCAAACACCAAAGGAACATAAATGGTCTGGGAAATAAACTGTAACCAAGTTGAGCTTAGA
Source organism: Oophaga sylvatica (assembly GCA_033576555.1). Taxonomy (NCBI): domain Eukaryota; kingdom Metazoa; phylum Chordata; class Amphibia; order Anura; family Dendrobatidae; genus Oophaga; species Oophaga sylvatica. The sequence continues at coordinate 217,156,743 of JARQOD010000002.1, forward strand.
ACAACTAAGGAGCTCACAACTAAAGTCTATACAGATTCATTCCTATCTGTGGTCTGCATGAAGGTTTCACTGGCAACTCCCCAAGCAGACAACCAGGAATTTAAAGGAAACCAATCAACAAATAATCAATTGCAGCCGGGAGAAACTGCACCCAGTCCCAGCACCGAGCACAGACAGAATTAACTCCCTAGCTGCCAAACACAAAGAAACAGCAGCTCAGCTGTGAGAAGTCAAAATGTGAAACCGCGACGATCTTCGTGGCAATGCACACATGACAGTACCCCCCCTTCTACGAGGGGCCTCCGGACCCTCAGGGCCAGGCCTGCCCGGGTGAGTTCTGTGGAAGGTCCGAACCAAACGATCTGCGTTAACATCAGACGCAGGGACCCACGTCCTCTCCTCTGGACCATACCCCTTCCAATGCACCAAGTACTGAAGGGACCGGCGATTCAGACGTGAGTCAATGATCTTTGATACTTGAAATTCCAAGTTACCATTGACCAACACAGGGGGAGGAGGTAGAGGTAACGGTATGACTGGTGCCACATACCTTTTAAGTAATGACTTGTGGAACACATTATGAATTTTAAACGTAGGAGGGAGGTCCAGACGAAATGCCACAGGATTAATTATGGAACTGATCCTGTACGGCCCGATGAATCTGGGACCCAGTTTCCAGGAGGGCACTTTAAGTTTTATATTCCTGGTAGACAACCATACCAGATCATTCACATTCAGATCTGGACCAGAAACTCTCCTCCTATCAGCCATACGTTTGTAACGGTTCCCCATCGCACTCAGATTATTCAATACACCTCTCCACACAGAAGCAAGTGACGACGAGAAACGCTCCTCCTCAGGAACCCCAGAAGGGCCCCCCCCATTGAAAGTACAAAACTGGGGATGGAAACCATATGCCCCAAAAAACGGGGACTTACCAGTGAACTCGCTCCGCCTGTTGTTAAGAGCGAACTCTGCCAGAGGCAAGAAAGAAGACCAGTCCTCTTGGTTCTCTGAGACAAAACACCGGAGATATGTCTCTAAGCTCTGATTCAGACGCTCTGTCTGACCATTGGTCTGCGGATGAAAAGCCGAGGAAAATGACAATTGCATCCCCCGACGTAAACAAAATGCCCTCCAAAATTTGGACACAAACTAAGACCCCCTATCTGACACCACATCAGAAGGCAACCCATGAAGTCTAACGATCTCCCTAATGAACACCTGCGCCAGAGTTTTAGCATTAGGGAGTGCAGGAAGAGCAACGAAATGTGCCATCTTACTGAACCTGTCAACAACCACCAGTATGACAGTATTCCCTGACGACGGAGGAAGGTCCGTAATGAAGTCCATAGATAAATGAGTCCATGGACGCTCCGGAAGTTTCAAGGGTAAAAGGGTCCCAGACGGACGGGTATGAGGGGTTTTAGAGCAAGCACACACCCCACATGACGCGACAAAAGTTATAACATCTTTATTAGCATTAGGCCACCAAAACCGGCGAGAAAGGAGATCTAAAGTAGCCTTACTCCCTGGATGTCCTGCTAGAGCAGAATTATGATGTGCCTCAATAACCTTTTGTCTCAACAGATTTGGGACAAACAGTCTCCCTGGAGGTCCTGCAGGGGCGTCCCCCTGAGCCTCTAACACCTCCTCCTCAAGCTCAGAAAATACAGCCGACACTACCACCCCCTCCTGAAGGATAGGACTCGGGTCATCCGTTTTCCCGGCCCCTGGGAAACTGCGAGACAAGGCATCAGCCTTTACATTCTTAGACCCCGGGCGATAAGTGACGACAAAATTAAACCTGGTAAAAAACAACGACCATCGAGCTTGTCTGGAATTCAGACGCTTAGCGGATTCCAAATACAACAGGTTCTTGTGATCAGTAATAACGGTAACCGGGTGGACTGCCCCCTCCAAAAAGTGACGCCATTCTTCAAAAGCTAACTTAATGGCCAAAAGTTCCCTATTGCCGATATCATAATTCCTTTCGGCGGACGACAATTTCTTAGAAAAGAAAGCGCACGGATGCCATTTACCAGGCGACGGACCCTGGGACAATATAGCACCCACCCCTACGTCAGACGCATCCACCTCCACAATGAACGGCTGAGATGCATCTGGTTGGATGAGAACGGGTGCCGAAGCAAAACATTTCTTCAAAGAGGAAAAGGCTTGGCAAGCTTTGTCCGACCATTTAGAAAAATCCGTCCCTTTTCTTGTCATGTCAGTGAGAGGTTTGACGACAGATGAGAAATTACAAATAAATTTCCGGTAGTAGTTAGCAAACCCCAAAAAACGCTGCAGAGCCTTAAGATCCCCTGGCTGATCCCATTCAAGCACTGCTCTCACCTTTTTAGGGTCCATACGGAAACCGGAGGCTGACACCAAAAAACCCAAAAACTGAAGTTCCTGTACGGCAAATACACACTTCTCCAGTTTGGCGTATAATTTATTGTCTCGCAAGATCTGCAACACCTGTCTCACATGCTCCTGATGAGACACAAGATCTGGCGAGTAAATTAAAATGTCGTCCAAATATACAACCACAAACAGCCCCACAAGGTGACGAAAAATGTCATTAACAAAATGTTGGAATACTGCTGGTGCAGTAGTCAGACCAAAAGGCATGACTAGGTTCTCATAATGTCCCTCCGGCGTGTTAAACGCCGTTTTCCACTCATCCCCCTCTTTTATCCTAATCAGATTATACGCCCCCCTGAGATCCAATTTAGAAAACCATTTGGCGCCAACAATTTGATTGAAGAGATCAGGAATAAGAAGGAGTGGATACGGATCTCGAACAGTAATCCGATTAAGTTCGCGGAAATCCAAGCAAGGGCGTAGGCCTCCATCTTTCTTCTTCACAAAGAAGAACCCCGCGGCTACTGGGGAAGATGAAGGTCTAATATGCCCTTTGGCCAGACTTTCAGAAATATAATCTTTCATAGCCTGCCTCTCAGGACCAGAAAGATTATACAACCTAGCTTTAGGCAACTTAGCATCAGGAAGGAGATTAATAGAGCAGTCATACACGCGATGAGGAGGCAACTCCTGACACCCCTCCTCAGAGAAAACATCCCCAAAATCCTCCAAAAAAGGAGGCAATGTACTAGGCACAACCGCACTGATGACTGTGTTCATGCAGTTGCTTTTGCAAAACTCACCCCATTGCTTATTTCTCTGGACTGCCAATTAATCACAGGGTTATGTTTAACCAACCAAGGAAGTCCCAACACAATGTGAGTAGGTAGACCCTCCAACACATAACAAGATAATTGTTCCCTATGTATTGCCCCTACCCGAAGGTCAATGTTATGAACCTCATGAACAAAGCTACCTTGGCCGAGAGGCCTGGCGTCAATGGAGAATATAGGGATCGGTTTGACCAATACACTGATGCATACCTTGAGCCTGAGCAAACTGAGCGTCAACCAGATTAGCCCCGGAACCACTAACAAGAAGAACAGACAATCTCTCCACTCTCGTACCAACTACCACCTCCACTGGTACAAGGAACTGAGAAGAACTGGCGGATGAAATACATACTCCCAGGTTGTCGTCCACCACACAACCTGGGATTAACAGTTTTCCGGCGACTTTTGGCTCAACAAGGCACGGGATGGACATTCTCCAACAAAATGTCCCTCTTTCCCGCAGAAAAAACATCTTCTAGTCCTGTGGCGTACCGCCAATCCCCTCCTACGAAATGATGTCCCTCCCAACTGCATAGGCTCATCCGAACAGACAAGGGAACCTCAACATAAGGGACTTTAGTGCTAGGTGGAGAAACAACAGGGAGTGGGGTTACCTCACCCCTCTCCCGAAGCCGTCTATCAGTACGGATAGCTAAGGCCATAGCAGCCTCCAGAGAAGGAGGAGACTCATACTGAGCCAAAACGTCTTTTAATTTATCAGAAAGCCCATGACAAAACTGGCTCCTAAGAGCTGGGTCATTCCACTGAGTATCTGTGGCCCATCTACGAAACTCAGAAGCAAATTCCTCTGCCGGACGATCTCCCTGCTGTATCTTACGTAATTTTGTCTCAGCAAGAGAGACCCGATCTGGGTCATCATATACCAATCCCAGGGCAGTAAAAAATTGATCTACAGACAGTAGAGCCGGGATCCCGGAGGAAGGGAAAATGCCCAGGATTGAGGGTCCCCTTGCAGAAGTGAGATAACAATTCCCACTCTCTGCTCCTCACTCCCTGATGATCGAGGCCGAAGCCAAAAATACAATTTACATGCCTCCCGGAAGGTGAAAAATTTGTCTCGCCCACCAGTGAACCTGTCCGGGAGAGCAACCTTAGGTTCAACTCTGGTTTGCTCCAGGGGAGACAAAACTTTGGACTTAATGTCCGTCAGCTCCATGGATAATCCCTGCAACTGCAGAGCCAGCTGGGCTACTGGATCCATGGTAACTGGAGATAATTTTTATGGCCAGTGAAAATGTCACGCTGTCTAATGATATGTATACAATGTCAGTAAACTATTAATACAGGAACAACACTCTATACAACAACTAGTATAGCAACATCAGCATGTAAGTATAGAATAGATTTACCTGACATGATATCTGCTGAACTCAGGGTTAATCTTGAGGACTTGATGAGCTGAAACAGGAAAGAGGTGGACCGGGATCAAACCTGACCCTAAACTGGGGTCCTAACTTATCCCTCACCTTGGAGGTACTGATAATGGTTCAGAGGTCCAAGTCTCCAACCTAACCCTGTCTCCTATCAGACCCTGAACCCTGTAATCAGTCCTAAGAAGGATCCTGACTACCACCAAAGGGATATGGGCTGATCTTAGCTAAATACACAGATTAGACATATAAGACAGACTGGATAACACTCGCTTGCATACACACTCATACACCAAAGGAACATAAATGGTCTGGGAAATAAACTCTAACCAAGTTGAGCTTAGAACAACTAAGGAGCTCACAACTAAAGTCTATACAGATTCATTCCTATCTGTGGTCTGCATGAAGGTTTCACTGGCAACTCCCCAAGCAGACAACCAGGAATTTAAAGGAAACCAATCAACAAATAATCAATTGCAGCCGGGAGAAACTGCACCCAGTCCCAGCACCGAGCACAGACAGAATTAACTCCCTAGCTGCCAAACACAAAGAAACAGCAGCTCAGCTGTGAGAAGTCAAAATGTGCAACCGCGAAGATCTTCGTGGCAATGCACACATGACACATATGTTCCACAGCTTATGACACCATATTCTCCATATTATGCCCCCATATGCTCCAGATTATGCCCCCATATGTTCCACAGCTTATGCCCCCATATTATGCCCCCATATGTTCCACAGCTTATGCCCCCATATTCTCCATATTATGCCCCCATATGCTCCAGATTATGCCCCCATATGTTCCACAGCTTATGCCCCCATATGCTCCAGATTATGCCCCATATGTTCCACAGCTTATGCCCCCATATGCTCCATATTATGCCCCCATATGCTCCATATTATGCCCCCATATGTTCCAGATTATGCCCTGTATGCTGCTGCAAGAAAAAAAAAAAATGACATACTCATCTCTCGTCGCTGGGGGACAGGTGCCGGTGTCACCGATCGCTCAGGACCGCGGCACCTGTGATATTTACCTGTCCTCTCTGCACCGCAGCGCTGCGTCCTCTTCCTGGTCCTCGGCAGTGAATGATCAGGCAGGGGGCGCGGCGCTCACTAATGACGTCATCGCGCCCTCTGCCTGATCATTTACAGCCAGGACAGAGGGAGCAGCGTGCAACGGTGGCACGGGGACAGGTAAATATAGCATACACTCACCCCTCTGCCGCGCGTCCCTGCAGCCTCTCCTCTTCTCCCGGTGCTCTCCACAGCGCTTCCTTCCTACAGCGGTCACATGGTACCGCTCATTAAAGTCATGAATATGTGCATATTCATGACTTTAATGAGCGGTGCCATGTGACCGCTGCAGGATGGAGCCGGAGATCGTGGGAGAAGCAGGGGGGCTGCAGAGACCGCACCGGCGGAGAGGTGAGTATAATCCGACACCCCCGCTACCCTTCCCCCACCGACCCCCCGTATATGACCCGCGTATAAGCCGAGAGGGGGACTTTCAGCCCTAAAAAATGGGCTGAAAATCTCGGCTTATACACGAGTATATACGGTAAGTTGTGTTTGTACTCCACTATGGTGTCACTGACAAAAAGAACTTTCCTCTCCAAAAAAAATCCTACACAGCTACAGTACGTCTGCAAAAAAAAAATCAAAAACAAAGTAATAACTAAATAACTAAGGCTCCTGGAACATGACAATGAAAAAACTGACAGTGAAAAGAGAAGATTAGCTGTTCTGTAATATCAGGCAGCTGCCTCTACACATTGAAAAGAGCATTGTGGTAGAGCTCCATTAAATGTAGTTCTCTCTTTATAATCTGAACTAATCATATCATAAGAGTGGTCATATTTACAAAGTCTGAGGCACACAATAACATATGGTTGCTATACATTAGTGTCATAATGCCCAAATTATCCTTTAATATGTTAGTTTATAAGAGTTGCCTATAAACTCTGAACTGGATCACATATGTTTTTGCTTCAATGTCATGTCTCTATAATCCCTCCATTTTTATTGTTTCTGCTTGTTTATGTTCTTAGACTGACGCTGTATACATACAGGTATTTAGAACAACCTAATTTTCAAAGAAAATCCAATAAAAAGACAAAGCTGACATAATATCTTTAAGCCATGTTAACGCAGAATGCTACATTCATAAATGTATATAAAATATGTATATGTTCTGTATAAACAGGCGCTAACTAAACACATTCCTCTAGTTTGTCATGGTAAACAATGTTGAAAACAAAATTGAGATGTAATTGGTCTTCTGAACATTGATCTACTAACAGTTGTGTAAATATCGTAGCAAATATGCTTTTTAAGACCAGATTCCAATTCATTTTTTAATGTTCATATTGTTTGTTTAAACAAAGTAATACATAATACAATAAAACATATGTAGCATAAAATGTATACTTGTGGCAATTGTGGTTACACTATGAGCTGTAACTATACACTGTAGTGAAAAAGTCTGTAACAAATAGGATGAGTAAGTTTCCCAGATGGTATGCTAATTAAATACAAATATGACTTTTCATTGATCCATAGCAATATTCTTCACATGACTAAGTTTATTAGCATACCCAGGGTGTCCATGCTTAAAGGTTCACTGAGGGGATCACAAACTTTTGATTGTATTCCTGCCCATGTGATTGCTGAATCACAATGCTCAATGGAAGCTCTGTTTGCAGAATGACAAGAGTTTTTGAGTCAATCTTTAATGTTACATTTATTTCTGCTATGATAATAGGATATTGATATATTAGAACATTGTCAGGGTTCCTGATGGTGTTTGGAGACCTTTAGAATATTTAAAATGAAGTTATAATGCATGCTAAAATTAAATGAAAAAGTTGCTTTTGTTTGCTTTATAATTTAGAAGAAATGCATTTCTGTAGTTATAATACAATTTTATTCTTGTAAAATAGAAATGTTCAATGCTGTCATTTTTGGAAGGTTACAAAATGCAATATACTTAACTACATCTGTGTAAATGTTTCCCACTCACCTCTACCGGATCCTCTTGCCCTTCTGCTCCAAACTGATACAATCATGAAGTACCTGATAAAGTAGTCTGAGAATGAGGTGAACAGCGAGGTGACTGGTGATCAGTCAGGTGAGTATTAGAATTTAGTTTCACCCTATGCTTATTATACTCTAGTTCTAACAGATATTGTATTTGTACAGCAAGCAACATTTGATTTGCATTGAATAACTTCAAATTAAGGCAATTTTTCTCATGTAGAAATTAAGTGGTTTTGATTTTCCATAGACAGAGAAAATAGTTTCATTTTTTTCCCTCTCTGTAAAGCCTTGTGTTTTTGAAAAAGCATTAAGAGACAGATACCCATGAAATACAATTTTGTCATGTGTTGTTAAAGGGAACCTGTCAGGTTGCACATGCATATTCACCTGTCCCCGGTCCACTGCTGCGCGCCGCTCTGACCTCCTCGTCCTCTTGCTGTGATGTTCAGGCAGAGGGCACGATGACGTGGTTAGTGCGCGCCGCGCCCTTTGCCTGAGCACTCACTGACAGAAGGACCCGGAAGACGGAGAAGCGTGCAGACTGCCTACTAGCTCATATATATGCCAGACTGCCTACTGACTCATATATATGCCAGACTGCCTACTAGACTCATTTACATACCAGACTTCCCACTGGACTCATATACAAACCAGACTGCCTACTGGACTCATTGGCATTCCAGACAGCCTATTGGACTCATATACATACCAGACTGCCTACTGGACTCATTTACATACTAAGCTGCCTACTGGATTTGCATACATACTATACTGCCTACCACACTCATTTACATACCAGATTGCCTACTGGACTCATATACATACCAGACTGTGTACTGGATTCATATATATATCAGACTGCCTACTGGACTCATTTACATACCAAACTGCGTACTGGACCCATTTACATATTAAAATGCCTACTGGACTCATATACATACTATACTGCCTACTGGACACATACATACCAGACTGCCTAGTGACTCAAATACATACCAGACTGCCTTCTGGCTCAAATATATACCAGACTGTTTATTGAACTCATTTACATACCAGACAGCCTACTGGACTCATATACATATCAGACAGTGTACTGGACTCATATAGATACCAGACTGCCTACCGGACTCATATACGTACCAGACTGCCTACTGGCCTCATTTATATGCTAAACTGCGTACTCGACTCATAAAAAAATATTTAGAATTGAGAGTCCTCAGTGGTTGATACCTTTTAATGGCTAACTGAAAAGATGGTAACAAATTGCAAGCTTTCGAGACTACTCAGGTAGTCAGATAACCTATTGCACTATTCCTGTGTCCTGTTGTGTATAAATATGTGATTCTTCAGATTCTGTATTAGTCTTTGCCTGATGAAGAGACCTGAGTAGTCTCGAAAGCTTGCAATTTGTTACCATCTTTTCAATTAGCCATTAAAAGGTATCAACCACTGAGGACTCTCAATTCTGAATATTTTTCTATCTACTGGCTAACACTGTTCAAAGATATACATCTTTCCTGTACTCGACTCATATACATACTATACTGTCTACCGGAACTCATTTACATACCAGACTGCCTACTGGACTCATACATACCAGACTGCCTGCTGGACTCATTTACATACTAAAATGCCTACTGGACTCATATACATACCAGACTGCCTACTGGCTCAAATACATACCAAAGTGCTTTCTGGCTCCTATGCATACCAGACAGCCTACTGGACTCATATACATAACAAACTGTGTACTGCAGTCATATGTGTTATGGGTCTGCGGAACACACCAAATATATAATGTAGAAAGGTGCGTTTGCAGTCCGGGGTCCACCGTGCAAGCGGAGCCTGCTGCTAGTAAAAATGGCGCGAGAAGCAAACTCTGTTATCCCGCAGAGTTGCCAACATAAACGCCGTAATGCGCTGTGGCAATGAGTGCGAACTCTGTTACTCCACAGAGCCGCTAGAAAGAGAGCCGCAGCGCTATATGGCTATGTGTGCACACTCACTAGACACAACTGAGTGGCAAAGAAAACACGCTAGGGCGCTGACTAGCGTTGAAAGCGAACCCTGTTACGTCACAGGGCCGCTGAGAAAAAGCAATGTGTCCTGTAAGGCTCTCAGATACACAGTTAAGTGCTAAGCGTACATAAAGCGTTTTCATGTGCTAATGTCCTCGCGGGAGTCACCCGCAATCTATGGCGTCTGAACGCCAGACCCTGAATATGGCAATCAAAACTCCTCACCGGTTATGCCGGTAATCTAGGGCATCTAGGACACCGACCTTGACCAGCTACCATACCAAACTCCTCACCGATTATGTCGGTATTCTAGTGGCTTATTTCAGCCGGGTCCCTATCCACACATACACATGACCACACTGGCACATAGCATACAATGGTTGATATTAGCGCATGGCGGCCCAGCCATGCTACCCTATTATATCAACAGCTACAGGACCTTCCAGGAACAAGGACCAATGAGAAACTGTTACAAACACATGTAGCTACATGACCTTCCTGGCGGACCAATAGGAGCCGCTGCAGCACCTGAACATGTGACCCCTGATCTCCAATGAGAGATCTCACTCTGGGCATGCTCAGAAGGGAAAACGCAGGACTTTGTCCCAAAGGCGTCTGCTCCAGCACTGGCTATAATAGCAGATCCAGGAAAGGCAGCAGCAAGTCACTGCACAGTAGTGGAGTGGGCAAGACGCCTGGACCGACGTCTCTGCTGAGCAGGCTCCACTGCGGCCAGAGACGAATGGGAGACCGCAGCGGGACGGGTTCGAGACTCCCCTTGTGCAGCAGCGGGAAATCGAACCCTAACATTACCCCCCCTCCTAGGGCCCCCCTTCTTTGGGCCTCACTGCGCTCAAAGGCAGCGATGAGCTGCGGAGCGTGAACATGCTCGGCAGGCTCCCAGGATCTATCCTCAGGCCCATAACCCCTCCAATCCACCAAATAAAATTTTTTGCCTCGTACCACCTTGCACCCAACAATGGCGGTCACCTCATGATCGTCGGTAGATGAACCCGACGTCCCGGCAGATGACTCGGAAAACCGGGAAATGGCCACGGGTTTCAAGAGGGACACGTGAAAGGTGTCAGTGATACCAAGGCGAGGCGGAAGGGCTAGGCGGTGAACCACCGGTTTCACCTGCTCAAGAACTTTAAAGGGGCCCAAAAAGCGAGGAGCCAACTTGTTGGACTCTACCCGTAGCCTGATGTTTCGGGCAGAAAGCCACACTAGGTCACCCGGGGCAAATGTAGGAGCGGGGCGCCGATGGGCATCGGCCGAAGACCTCATCCTCTCTTTGGAGGCCTGAATGGCATCCTGAGTGCGGTCCCAAATGTCCCGTGCCTCCACAGCCCAGTCTGCCACCCTGGAATCGGCGGAAGACACGGGCATAGGCACTGGTACTGTCACGCTGTCTAATGATATGTATACAATGTCAGTAAACTATTAATACAGGAACAACACTCTATACAACAACTAGTATAGCAACATCAGCATGTAAGTATAGAATAGATTTACCTGACACGATATCTGCTGAACTCAGGGTTAATCTTGAGGACTTGATGAGCTGAAACAGGAAAGAGGTGGACCGGGATCTAACCTGACCCTAAACTGGGGTCCTAACTAATCCCTCACCTTGGAGGTACTGATAATGGTTCAGAGGTCCAAGTCTCCAACCTAACCCTGTCTCCTATCAGACCCTGAACCCTGTAATCAGTCCTAAGAAGGATCCTGACTACCACCAAAGGGATATGGGCTGATCTCAGCTAAATACACAGATTAGACATATAAGACAGACAGGATAACACTCGCTTGCATACACACTCTAACACCAAAGGAACATAAATGGTCTGGGAAATAAACTCTAACCAAGTTGAGCTTAGAACAACTAAGGAGCTCACAACTAAAGTCTATACAGATTCATTCCTATCTGTGGTCTGCATGAAGGTTTCACTGGCAACTCCCCAAGCAGACAACCAGGAATTTAAAGGAAACCAATCAACAAATAATCAATTGCAGCCGGGAGAAACTGCACCCAGTCCCAGCACCGAGCACAGACAGAATTAACTCCCTAGCTGCCAAACACAAAGAAACAGCAGATCAGCTGTGAGAAGTCAAAATGAGCAACCGCGACGATCTTCGTGGCAATGCACACATGACAATACCCCCCCTTCTGCGAGGGGCCTCCGGACCCTCAGGGCCAGGCCTGCCCGGGTGAGTTCTGTGGAAGATCCGAACCAAACGATCTGCGTTAACATCAGACGCAGGGACCCACGTCCTCTCCTCTGGACCATACCCCTTCCAATGCACCAAGTACTGAAGGGACCGGCGATTCAGACGTGAGTCAATGATCTTTGATACTTGAAATTCCAAGTTACCATTGACCAACACAGGAGGAGGAGGTAGAGGTGACGGTATGACTGGTGCCACATACCTTTTAAGTAATGACTTGTGGAACACATTATGAATTTTAAACGTAGGAGGGAGGTCCAGACGAAATGCCACAGGATTAATTATGGAACTGATCCTGTACGGCCCGATGAATCTGGGACCCAGTTTCCAGGAGGGCACCTTAAGTTTTATATTCCTGGTAGACAACCATACCAGATCGTTCACATTCAGATCTGGACCAGAAACTCTCCTCCTATCAGCCATACTTTTGTAACGGTTCCCCATCGCACTCAGATTATTCAATACACCTCTCCACACAGAAGCAAGTGACGACGAGAAACGCTCCTCCTCAGGAACCCCAGAAGGGCCCCCCCCATTGAAAGTACAAAACTGGGGATGGAAACCATATGCCCCAAAAAACGGGGACTTACCAGTGGACTCGCTCCGCCTGTTGTTAAGAGCGAACTCTGCCAGAGGCAAGAAAGAAGACCAGTCCTCTTGGTTCTCTGAAACAAAACACCGGAGATATGTCTCTAAGCTCTGATTCAGACGCTCTGTCTGACCATTGGTCTGCGGATGAAAAGCCGAGGAAAATGACAATTGCATCCCCCGACGTAAACAAAATGCCCTCCAAAATTTGGACACAAACTAAGACCCCCTATCTGACACCACATCAGAAGGCAACCCATGAAGTCTAACGATCTCCCTAATGAACACCTGCGCCAGAGTTTTAGCATTAGGGAGTGCAGGAAGAGCAATGAAATGTGCCATCTTACTGAACCTGTCAACAACCACCAGTATGACAGTATTCCCTGACGACGGAGGAAGGTCCGTAATGAAGTCCATAGATAAATGAGTCCATGGACGCTCCGGAAGTTTCAAGGGTAAAAGGGTCCCAGACGGACGGGTATGAGGGGTTTTAGAGCGAGCACACACCCCACATGACGCGACAAAAGTTATAACATCTTTATTAGCATTAGGCCACCAAAACCGGCGAGAAAGGAGATCTAAAGTAGCCTTACTCCCTGGATGTCCTGCTAGAGCAGAATTATGATGTGCCTCAATAACCTTTTGTCTCAACAGATTTGGGACAAACAGTCTCCCTGGAGGTCCTGCAGGGGCGTCCCCCTGAGCCTCTAACACTTCCTCCTCAAGCTCAGAAAATACAGCCGACACTACCACCCCTCCTGAAGGATAGGACTCGGGTCATCCATTTTCCCGGCCCCTGGGAAACTGCGAGACAAGGCATCAGCCTTTACATTCTTAGACCCCGGGCGATAAGTGACGACAAAATTAAACCTGGTAAAAAACAACGACCATCGAGCTTGTCTGGAATTCAGACGCTTAGCGGATTCCAAATACAACAGGTTCTTGTGATCAGTAATAACGGTAACCGGGTGGACTGCCCCCTCCAAAAAGTGACGCCATTCTTCAAAAGCTAACTTAATGGCCAAAAGTTCCCTATTGCCGATATCATAATTCCTTTCGGCGGACGACAATTTCTTAGAAAAGAAAGCGCACGGATGCCATTTACCAGGGACGGACCCTGGGACAATATAGCACCCACCCCTACGTCAGACGCATCCACCTCCACAATGAACGGCTGAGATGCATCTGGTTGGATGAGAACGGGTGCCGAAGCAAAACATTTCTTCAAAGAGGAAAAGGCTTGGCAAGCTTTGTCCGACCATTTAGAAAAATCCGTCCCTTTTCTTGTCATGTCAGTGAGAGGTTTGACGACAGATGAGAAATTACAAATAAATTTCCGGTAGTAGTTAGCAAACCCCAAAAAACGCTGCAGAGCCTTAAGATCCCCTGGCTGATCCCATTCAAGCACTGCTCTCACCTTTTCAGGGTCCATACGGAAACCGGAGGCTGACACCAAAAAACCCAAAAACTGAAGTTCCTGTACGGCAAATACACACTTCTCCAGTTTGGCGTATAGTTTATTGTCTCGCAAGATCTGCAACACCTGTCTCACATGCTCCTGATGAGACACAAGATCTGGCGAGTAAATTAAAATGTCGTCCAAATATACAACCACAAACAGCCCCACAAGGTGACGAAAAATGTCATTAACAAAATGTTGGAATACTGCTGGTGCAGTAGTCAGACCAAAAGGCATGACAAGGTTCTCATAATGTCCCTCCGGCGTGTTAAACGCCGTTTTCCACTCATCCCCTCTTTTATCCTAATCAGATTATACGCCCCCCTGAGATCCAATTTAGAGAACCATTTGGCGCCAACAATTTGATTGAAGAGATCAGGAATAAGAGGGAGTGGATACGGATCTCGAACAATAATCCGATTAAGTTCGCGGAAATCCAAGCAAGGGCGTAGGCCTCCATCTTTCTTCTTCACAAAGAACCCCGCGGCTACTGGGGAAGATGAAGGTCTAATATGCCCTTTGGCCAGACTTTCAGAAATATAATCTTTCATAGCCTGCCTCTCAGGACCAGAAAGATTATACAACCTAGCTTTAGGCAACTTAGCATCAGGAAGGAGATTAATAGAGCAGTCATACACGCGATGAGGAGGCAACTCCTGACACCCCTCCTCAGAGAAAACATCCCCAAAATCCTCCAAAAAAGGAGGCAATGTACTAGGCACGACCGCACTGATGACTGTGTTCATGCAGTTGCTTTTGCAAAACTCACCCCATTGGCTTATTTCTCTGGACTGCCAATTAATCACAGGGTTATGTTTAACCAACCAAGGAAGTCCCAACACAATGGGAGTAGGTAGACCCTCCAACACATAACAAGATAATTGTTCCCTATGTATTGCCCCTACCCGAAGGTCAATGTTATGAACCTCATGAACAAAGCTACCTTGGCCTAGAGGCCTGGCTTCAGTGGAGAATATAGGGATCGGTTTGACAAATACACTCAGATGCATACCTTGAGCCTGAGCAAACTGAGCGTCAACCAGATTAGCCCCGGAACCACTATCAAGAAGAACAGACAATCTCTCCACTCTCGTACCAACTACCACCTCCACTGGTACAAGGAACTGAGAAGAACTGGCGGATGAAATACATACTCCCAGGTTGTTGTCCACCACACAACCTGGGATTAACAGTTTTCCGGCGACTTTTGGCTCAACAAGGCACGGGATGGACATTCTCCAACAAAATGTCCCTCTTTCCCGCAGAAAAAAACATCTTCTAGTCCTGCGGCGTACCGCCAATCCCCTCCTACGAAATGATGTCCCTCCCAACTGCATAGGCTCATCCGAACAGACAAGGGGAACCTCAACATAAGGGACTTTAGTGGTAGGTGGAGAAACAACAGGGAGTGGGGTTACCTCACCCCTCTCCCGAAGCCGTCTATCAGTACGGATAGCTAAGGCCATAGCAGCCTCCAGTGAATGAGGAGACTCATACTGAGCCAAAACGTCTTTTAATTTATCAGAAAGCCCATGACAAAACTGGCTCCTAAGAGCTGGGTCATTCCACTGAGTATCTGTGGCCCATCTACGAAACTCAGAAGCAAATTCCTCTGCAGGACGATCTCCCTGCTGTATCTTACGTAATTTTGTCTCAGCAAGAGAGACCCGATCTGGGTCATCATATACCAATCCCAGGGCAGTAAAAAATTGATCTACAGACAGTAGAGCCGGGGATCCCGGAGGAAGGGAAAATGCCCAGGATTGAGGGTCCCCTTGCAGAAGTGAGATAACAATTCCCACTCTCTGCTCATCACTCCCTGATGATCGAGGCCGAAGCCGAAAATACAATTTACATGCCTCCCGGAAGGTGAAAAATTTGTCTCGCCCACCAGTGAACCTGTCCGGGAGAGCTACTTTAGGTTCAACTCTGGTTTGCTCCAGGGGAGACAAAACTTTGGACTTAATGTCCGTCAGCTCCATGGATAATCCCGGCAACTGCAGAGCCAGCTGGGCTACTGGATCCATGGTAACTGGAGATAATTTTTATGGCCAGTGAAAATGTCACGCTGTCTAATGATATGTATACAATGTCAGTAAACTATTAATACAGGAACAACACTCTATACAACAACTAGTATAGCAACATCAGCATGTAAGTATAGAATAGATTTACCTGACACGATATCTGCTGAACTCAGGGTTAATCTTGAGGACTTGATGAGCTGAAACAGGAAGAGGTGGACCGGGATCTAACCTGACCCTAAACTGGGGTCCTAACTAATCCCTCACCTTGGAGGTACTGATAATGGTTCAGAGGTCCAAGTCTCCAACCTAACCCTGTCTCCTATCAGACCCTGAACCCTGTAATCAGTCCTAAGAAGGATCCTGACTACCACCAAAGGGATATGGGCTGATCTCAGCTAAATACACAGATTAGACATATAAGACAGACAGGATAACACTCGCTTGCATACACACTCTAACACCAAAGGAACATAAATGGTCTGGGAAATAAACTCTAACCAAGTTGAGCTTAGAACAACTAAGGAGCTCACAACTAAAGTCTATACAGATTCATTCCTATCTGTGGTCTGCATGAAGGTTTCACTGGCAACTCCCCAAGCAGACAACCAGGAATTTAAAGAAAACCAATCAACAAATAATCAATTGCAGCCGGGAGAAACTGCACCCAGTCCCAGCACCGAGCACAGACAGAATTAACTCCCTAGCTGCCAAACACAAAGAAACAGCAGATCAGCTGTGAGAAGTCAAAATGTGCAACCGCGACGATCTTCGTGGCAATGCACACATGACAGGTACCCGCGGATGCTGACCGTAGTTCAGGAGGAATGGGGTCTGTCCGGTGGAGTCAGCCACAGCATTATTTAGAGCGAACTCAGCCCACGGTAGCAAGGATGCCCAGTCATCCTGCCTGGCAGAGACAAAATGTCGCAAGTATGTGACCAAGGTCTGGTTGGCCCTCTCTACCAACCCATTCGTCTCGGGATGGTATGCAGAGGAGAGATTCAACTCAATGCTGAGTAAACGACACAGCTCTCTCTAGAACCGAGACGCAAACTGGGGACCTCGATCACTGACAATTTTGTCTGGCATACCGTGTAGGTGGAAAATATGCCTAATGAATAATGCTGCCAAGGCCCGTGCAGACGGTAACCGTGGTAACGGCACTAAGTGCACCATTTTGGAGAAGTGGTCGGTTATCACCCAGATGATGGTGCAGCCCCGAGACTTGGGTAAGCCCACCACAAAATCCATTCCGACCATCTCCCAAGGCCTGTCTGCCACCGGTAAAGGAAAAAGTAACCCAGCTGGCCGTTGTCGAGGGGACTTATTCTTCGCGCAGGAGACGCACGCCTGAACGTATTCCCTGACGTCACGGACCATATGTGGCCACCAGTATGTCCTCGCCAGCAACTCAGAAGTCCTTTTGGTCCCAAAATGTCCCCCACCCTGGACGAATGTGCCCAAGAGAGTACTTCCGGTCGCAAATTGGTGGACACAAAAGTCTTGCCCGGAGGCACAGACTCAAGCGAAACCGGAGCCACCGTTCTTAGGCTTTCTGTGGGGACAATCAGCCGAGGCTCCTCCTCCACCTCCTCAGAGGACACCACGGAGCAGGATAGAGCATCAGCGCGAATGTTCTTCTCACCGGAGAGGAAATGGATGGTGAAATGGAACCGGGAGAAAAACAAGGACCATCTGGCCTGACGGGAATTTAGCCGCTGGGCTGTCTGCAAATACACCAAGTTCTTGTGGTCAGTGAACACTTGGAAGGGGAAGCGAGCCCCCTCCAGAAGATGTCGCCACTCGGAGAAGGCCAACTTCATAGCCAGTAACTCCCTGTCCCCGATGGAATAATTCCTCTCTGCTGGTGTAAAGGTTTTGGAAAAGAAGAAGCAGTGATGCTTCCGACCCTGGGCATCCTTTTGAAAAAGGACTGCTCCAGCACCAACAGAAGAGGCATCCACCTCTAAGATAAACGGTTTATCGACATCGGGGCGATGTAAGATGGGAGCACTGGCGAAATGCGACTTGATGGAGGAGAACGCCTTGGTGACCTCCTCTGACCACAACTTGGGATTAGCTTCCTTCTTGGTGAGGGCTACCAAGGGAGCTACCAAAGTGGAGAAGTGGGGAATGAATTGGCGATAGTAGTTAATGAACCCCATAAAGCGCTGCATCGCCTTAAGGGAGTGGGGTTCTTGCCAATCCATCACAGCCTGTAGTTTGGTAGGATCCATAGTCAATCCCTGGGTGGAGATGATATAGCCCAGAAAAGGTAGAGACTCCTGCTCAAACATACACTTCTCCAACTTCGCATATAGGGAATTTGCTCGCAAGAGGTCGAAGACCTTGCAGACATCTCTCCGGTGGGAGGCCATATCTGGAGAAAAGATGAGAATGTCATCCAGATAGACTACCACCGAGGTGGTCAACATATCCCGGAAGATGTCGTTCACAAAGTCTTGGAAGACAGCTGGACATTACAGAGCCCAAAGGGCATTACCAGATATTCATAATGCCCATCTCTGGTGTTAAATGCCGTCTTCCACTCGTCCCCCTCACGATGTGAATCAGGTTATACGCACCCCGCAGGTCTAGCTTAGTAAATACCTTTGCTCCCCGAAGCCTGTCAAAAAGCTCAGAGATTAGCGGCAAAGGATACTTATTTTTCACGGTGATAGCGTTGAGACCCCTATAATCAATGCACGGACGTAGTTCTCCGTTCTTCTTCTGCACAAAGAAGAACCCCGCTCCCGCTGGTGACACCGACTTCCTAATTAATCCCTTGCCAAGTTATCCTGAATATATTGGGACATGGCCTCTGTCTCAGGAAGAGAGAGGGGATAGACCCTTCCTCTAGGAGGCTCAGCTCCAGGCAAGAGGTCGATAGGACAGTCATAGGGGCGATGAGGCGGAAGAGTCTCCGCAGCCTTCTTTGAGAAAACGTCGGTATAAGACCAATAGACCTTGGGAAGAGGAGAGAGGTCTATGGGTATCTCAGTGGTGTTGACCTGCACGCTGTCCCTAATGCATCTGCCTATACATACATTACCCCAACCCAGAATTCTCCCTGAAGCCCACTCAATATGGGGAGAGTGGTGGCGGAGCCAGGGTAATCCCAACAAAACCTCATCTATATCCTCAGGGAGGATAAAAAATGATATATTCTCCTGATGGGAAGGAGACATAGACAAGGTGAGTGGCACGACTGATGGGTGATTTGTGAGGGCAGAATTGCTCCGTTCAACATCCGAACCGATACTGGTTCAGCCAGCAACACCAAAGGCATGGTGTGGCGAGAAGCAAAGGAGGATGACATAAAATTTCCCTCTGCCCCAGAATCCACACACAGCTTGACGGGTAGGGTGGTAGAACCGTGGGTAATTATCCCCTGAGGAGCACTTTAGGGCAAAACTCATGGCATCCAGTGACCCTGTTCCTACGGTTACTGGGCGCGACCGCTTATTCAGCCGCTGTGGACATCGGTTGGCAAAATGTCCCTGCTGCTGGCAAATATAACAAATCGGGGATGGACGAGTGACCCGAGATTTAGATCCTGCAGGAGCAACCTCCTGAAGGTCGGGCGCCTGAACAGGCGACTCCAGAGGGTTGGTGAAGGTTGGAGCCAACTGGACCCTCTGCCTACACTGGACACGTTCCAGCCTCCGCTCGTGGAAACGGAGGTCGACGCGGGTGGAAATAGCGATAAGCTTCTCCAGTGTGGCAGGAATCCCTGGTAGCCAAGGCGTCTTTCACATGACCCCGCCAGTCCTCTCCAGAACACGGGAATGAGGACTTTATCTGGCCACTCAATTTCCGAGGCCAGAGTCGAAATTGGACAGCAAAAATGGCTGACCAAAGCCGAACCCTGAGTACTTGCCAGCAGTTTGAGCGCCGCATCGTGGGTGACCTGAGGTCCTAGAAAAACCTTTTTCAGAGCCTCCAGAAACGAGAAGCGCTCTGCACCACACGGTCGTCGCGCTCCCACAGCGGCGTTTTCCCACTCCAACGCTCTGCCCGACAGAAGACTATCACAAAGCCCACTTGTGCCCGATCCATGGGGAAACGTGCAGCCAGAGCTCGAGGTGTATGGAGCACTGACTTACGAATCCCCGACATTGCTTGCTGTCACCAGCAAACTTGTCTGGAAGCGGGAGGTGGGACAATGTAGGGACAGAGGTGCAGAGGACAAACTGGCTGCAGCACACTAGCAGCCTGAACAGCGACTGCGGTAACATCCACAGCTGAGGTGTGCGCTCAAGAGCCGCCAACCTACCCTCCAGCTGCTGGATGTACAGCTGTAGTCGCTGTTATCCGCCATTTTACTAGCCAGACCCTGTGCTAATATTATGTTATGGGTCTGCGGAACACACCAAATATATAATGTAGAAAGGTGCGTTCGCAGTCCGGGGTCCACCGTGCAAGCGGAGCTGTGCTAGTAAAAATGGAGCGAAGAAGCAACTCTGTATCCCGCAGAGTTGCCAACATAAACGCCGTAAAGCGCTGTGGCAATGAGTGCGAACTCTGTTACTCCACAGAGCCGCTAGAAAGAGAGCCGCAGCGCTATATGGCGATGTGTGCGCACTCACTAGACACAACTGAGTGGCAAAGAAAACACGCTAGGGCGCTGAATAGCGTTGAAAGCGAACCTGTTACTCACAGGCCGCTGAGAAAAGCATGTGTCCTGTCAGGCATAGTTGGGAAAGGTTTGAGATGAGTTTGAGCAGAGGCTCCTTGGGGTTACAAGCGGTACTAGTGAGGATTGGGAATCAGGTGTTACTGATTGGTCTTATTTAAGGGAATCATTTTCCCATCAGGTTGCCGTGATCAATTGTTTGGTCTGAATCCTTCTTTCCAGTTTCCCTTGTAGCCTGCTGTGTCGTGTCTGCTCTCCTGCTATCAGATAAACAATTTCTTATTTTGTGTTTTTGCTATATTTTGCATTTGTCCTGCACTTCTGTGGGGGCCTTCTGGGTCCCCTCCGGGGCTTTTGCCCTCTCAGTTTAGTCCAGCACTGTGTTTGTACTTTTGCTTTTTGCAGTTTTTTCAGTGGCTGCTGTTTTTGTTACACCAGAGAACTAATTT
>JARQOD010000002.1:217177878-217332412 GCA_033576555.1 Oophaga sylvatica
GCGCCCCCCTAAACAGTGCCCCCTGATCCCCAAATGAAGATCTCACCGGGCATGCTCAGAAGGAAACCGGATTTTCCCCCAAAAGGGTTGCCAGACTGGCTTTAAACGATCCGGGAAAGGCAGCAGCAACACTGCACGTATGGATGGGCAAGAGCCGGGACCGCGTCTCTGCGGGCAGGCCCACTGCGGCCGGAGACAAAAGGGGAACCGAGGGACGGTTTGAGACCCCCCTTGTGCGCAGCGGAAATCAACCCTAACAATAGCAACCAAATGCCTACTACTCTAAACAAACCAGACTGCCTACGGGGCTCTATCATGTCAAATGCTTACTTGACTCACAACATACCGCTGTGTACGGGACTTATAAAAACCAGACTGGTACTGACTATATAAAACCGACTCCCCTCATGCTAATATAAATGCAGACCCCTGGACCATATACATACCAATTGTACGGGAAACCATAAAATGCCGACTGTGTCGGGACTCATAACATACAGACGTTTCTGGACTCATTAATACCAACTGCACATGCAAAAATAAATGTCAGATTGCCTTTAAACTAGACTCTATATATTTCAGCTCGGGGTTTTTTAAGAATAAAAGAAAAGTTTACTGAAACTTTACCAAAAAAAAAATGTTTACAACTGACCAGCTCCCTTTCTTATAACTCCGGGTTTTAAGATCAATCACATACCTTTTAAAAAGAAGTAAATCTTTTTTAAAAACACCCTAGGATTTTTCAGCAAGTAAAAAAATCTAAATTTTTGCTTTTTAAAAAAAAAATGCAAATAGTTTTTTAAACAGCTAGTTTGCGGAAAACAATCAATGAAAAGTACACACAGCAGTAAAAATACAATTTCTAATTCATTAAATCCCTTTTCACGTGCAAATTCTAGCACGCGAATTTCTGGACCCTGGAAAAGGGCAAAAAATCAAGTGGTGAAAAGAAATCCTAAAAAATTTATCAAACCAAACCCAAAAGGGAATGACATTTAAAGCATTTTTTAAAACTACAAAACAGCTGTCTTTCACTATAATTTAAAAGGATTTCAAAGTTTTTTTTATTATCTCAGTTTTATTCGCAAGTAAAAAATTTAAAAGTTACTTCAAAATGTCTGCCGACCAAGTTTTTATTTTTTTTTTTATTGACGGTTATACAAAAGTATCTTTTATGCAATGTTCTATTCACTTTTGATATCACAACGTTTTTAAATAATATTTACCAAAGAACAAAAGAAAATAAATCAAACCTTGCTTAAATATTTTTTTTTCTAGTCGAGAACAATGCATAGCATATTTGGTTTTATAAATTGGGTTTCCCTCTTATTGTTATATCTGTTATGTTTTTATATTTAAAAAAAAAACTGTATTTTGACAATATCTTGTTTAAATATTTTCACACTTAAAAAGATTTTTAAAATTTCCCAAGGGGTAAAAAAAAACTGCTTTTTAAATTTATGTGCTTGATTTATTGTTGCATTTGATTTTTCCCGTTTTTTATTTGCACATTATTCTTCTACTTCAAACCCCTTTTTTTAGTCTATTTTTGTGGTTGCCTGTTTTTTTTAATTGGTCACTTTTTTGGAAAGGGTTTTCCGTGTTGTCTCCTTTTGGGGTCCAGCTGGGCCCCTTTCTATGGTTGATTTTGGGCTCCAAAAGTGATACGGGCCCAAAATCAATGTTATGTCTTCACCTGGTGAGTTAGATTATTGAGGCTATGGTCTGTATAAGCACATAGAATGCAGATCATCAGATTGATGATGTTGATACACCGGGTGACTTGGTTGAAGCGATGGAGCTTGCAGAGGTTGGAGCACAGCTGTAAGAACAGTGACTGTAGAGGCAGGATGACAGATGGAAATAAAAAGTCAAAATAGACTGGAGACTCAGTGTGCGAAGATTGATGTAGCAGAGTCTGGTCAATGGCACAGTAGGTTCACAGATGTAGTAGAGCTAAGATGGTCAAGCAACACACAGAAAAAATGAATAGAGTGCTTTAGATAAGCCTGGCAGAGCAGTAAAGGTGGGTTTATCAGGAGACTTACTTATTGAATGTATCAGTACAGCATGTGTAGCAGAGCTATGTTTGTCAAGAGACATACTTAGTAAATATATTATAGTCCAGTGGTTGTAGCAGTTTGGTTTGTCAGTTGACTTTACTTTGTGAAAATAGCAGAGTTCATAATTCTTGCAGAACTAGGTATCATTGATAGCAGAACCCAGCAAGGTAGCAACAGTAATAATAATAATCTTTATTTTTATATAGTGCTAACATATTCCGCAGCTCTTTACAGTTAGCACACATTATCATCGCTGTCCCCAATGGGGCTCACAATCTAAATTCCCTATCAGTATGTCTTTGGAAAGTGGGAGGAAACTGGAGTACCCGGAGGAAACTCACGCCAACACAGGGAGAAAATACAAACTCCTTGCTGATGTTGCCCTTGGTGGAATATGAACCCAGGACTCCAGCGCTGCAAGGCTGCAATGCTAACCACCGAGCCACCATGCCGCCGAGTACAGTGAGTATGAAGAGTGAGTATCAATGAGTATTTTTCTCTCTTGGTGGGTGATAAGCAGACTGATTAGATAGTTTGATAATCAGAAATGAGCATTCTTTGAATGGCAGTGTAATTAGAGTAATTTTACCCAACGACTATTTCACTTTTTTTGTCTGCACAAACGTGATATAAGGGCTAATGTTTCTCCTCATGAAGAGTGCCAAGTCAGTGTAAGGAGATTTATAGACTATGCATTGCTCCCAGGAAATATAAATATGCAAATATTATCTTCAGAAAGGAAGAGGACTTGAACTCTAGTGTCATCTATTGGATGTAGTAAACTTAAAAGTCAATGTCAATCTTCCACGGTGTCTTGCCACATGACTTACGATAAGGAGTTAAACCTGACAATCCATTTGTTTGGAAGGGATGCCTCTCAACAGTGCAAAGTAGTAGGTCTGATTTGACCAACTGAGACGTCTCTAACAGGGGTCTATAGACTAATGTTTCTCCTTGTGCAGAATGCCAACCCGGAGTGAAAGGCATATATGCCATATAATGAACCTCTTGTAAAGACAGCTCTGTGTTATGTTACGGTAGCTGAGGAGTGCAGGTAAAAAAGGAAATACACCAGAGCAGTTGGAATCTATGAGATTGCAGTACCCTGACTAACCACCACAACTAGAGGCAGCCGTGAGCGTTCCTACGTTGGTCCTAGACGCCTCGTCACAGCCTGAGAAACTAACTACACCTAAAGATAGAAATAGGAAAGCTATCTGCCCCGGAGCAGAACCCCAAAGAAATAGAAAGCCCCCAAACATGTAATGGCTGTTAGACAAGATGAAATACTGACACAGAAAGAAAATAGTATGAGCAAACGCTGGGGCCCAAACTAACTAAATAGAAAAGGATAGGAAGGGTACTTACTGCAATCCCAGAAAACCCTGAAAAGCACCAACTCTACTAATTTTAAAAACACCTGAGATCACACAACCTCTTCCACCTAAATTAGTTCTCTGGTGTAACAAAAATCAAAACAGCAGCCACTGAAAAAACTGGAAAAAGCAAAGTACAAACATCAGTGGCTGAACTAAACTGAGAGGGCAAAAGCCCCCGGAGGGGACCCTGAAGGCCCCCACAGAAGTGCAGGACAAAATGCAAAAATATATCACAAAAACAAAAAGAAGAAAATGTCTTATCTGTTAGCAGGAGATGCAGACACGACACAGCAGGCTACAAGGGAAACAGGAATGAAGGATTCAGACCAGAACAATTGATCACCGGCAACCCTGATGGGAAGGTGACTCCCTTATATAAGACCAGTCAGTAACACCTGATTCCCAGCCTCACAATCTTCACTGGACAGACCAGCACCGCTTGTAACCACCAGAGGAAGCCTCTGCTCAGAACTCATCTCAAACCCATTCACAACAGTACCCCCCCTTGAGGAGGGGTCACCGAACCCTCATTTGAGCAACCAGGTTGGTCAGGATGAGTTCTATGATACGCACGGATAAGTCTCCTAGCATGGATGTCCGAAGCAAACACCCAAGAATTGTCTTCCTGACCATAACCTCTCCATTTAACCAAATACTGGAGTTTCCGTCTAGAAAAACAAGAATCTAATATTTTCTCAACCACATACTCCAGATTGCCCTCAACCAAAACAGGGTCAGGAGGCAAAGCAGCAGGAACCACTGGCTCAACAAACCTCTTCAACAAGGACTTATGGAACACGTTATGGATCTTAAATGTCCCTGGAAGAAGCAAACGAAAAGAAACAGGATTAATAATCTCCATGATCTTATAAGGTCCAATGAACCTAGGCTTAAATTTAGGAGATGCTACTCTCATAGGAATATTCTTTGAGGACAACCAGACCAAGTCCCCCACTTTAAACCGAGGACCATCAGTCCTATGCCGGTTAGCAAACTGCTGGGCCCTCTCCTGAGAGAGGGACAACCTCTCCACTACCTGGTCCCAAATCTGTTGCATATGCTCCACAACAGAGTCAACACCTGGACAGACAGAAGCCTCCGTCTGTCCTGAAGAAAATCGAGGGTGAAACCCAGAATTACAGAAAAACGGAGACATCAAAGTGGCAGAGCTAGCCCTATTATTAGAGCAAACTCAGCCAAAGGCAAAAAAGAGACCCAGTCATCCTGATCAGCAGACACAAAGCATCTTAGATAAGTCTCCAATGTCTGGTTTGTTCTCTCAGTTTGACCATTGGTCTGAGGATGAAATGCCGAGGAGAAAGACAATTGAACACCCAGTTTAGAACAAAAAGTCCTCCAAAATCTGGAAACAAACTGGACTCCTCTGTCAGACACAATGTTCTCAGGAATGCCGTGTAAACGAACCACGTGCTGAAGGAACAACGGCACCAATTCAGAGGAGGAAGGCAACTTAGGTAATGGCACAAGATGTATATATTTGGAAAACCTATCACAAATTACCCAGATGGTGGTCATTCTCTGAGAAACAGGAAGGTCGGAAATGAAATCCATAGAGATATGGGTCCATGGTCTCTTGGGCACAGGCAATGGCATCAACAAACCACTAGAGCGAGAGCAAGGCTTGGAGCGAGAGCAAGTCCCGCAGGACTGCACAAATTCCCTGACATCACGAGACAAGGTAGGCCACCAAAAGGACCGACTAACCAAGTCTCTGGTACCAAAAATTCCGGGATGCCCAGCCAATGCGGAACAATGAATCTCAGACATCACACTCTTTTTCCACTGGTCCGGGACAAACAATTTTCCAATAGGGCAGCACTCGGGCCTATCCTCCTGACACCCCTCCAGAGCAAGTCTCAAATTGGGTGAGATGGCGGAAAGAACTACACCCTCTTTCAAAATAACAGAAGGATCAGATAACTCAGGAGAGTCTGCAAGGAAACTCCTCGAGAGGGCATCCGCCTTAACATTCTTAGTGCCAGGAAGAAAGGAAACCACAAAATTAAAACGTGTGAAAAACAAGGCCCACCTGGCCTGTCTAGGATTGAGTCGCTTGGCAGATTCCAGATAGACCAGATTCTTATGGTCCGTAAGGACCACCACCTGATGTTTGGCTCCCTCCAGCCAATGTCTCCACTCTTCAAAAGCCCACTTCATGGCCAATAACTCCCGATTACCCACGTCATAATTACGTTCAGTAGGAGAAAATTTTCGAGAGAAAAAGGCACAAGGGTTACTTTTAGAGGTCTCTGGATCTTTTTGGGACAAAACGGCACCTGCCCCAATTTCAGAGGCATCAACCTCCACCTGAAATGGCAGAGAAACATCAGGCTGCCGTAGAACAGGAGCAGAAGTGAATCTCTGCTTAAGTTCCTGAAATGCAGAGACTGCCTCAGGAGGCCAATTCACCACATCAGAACCCTTTCTGGTCAAATCAGTTAATGGTTTAACAATAACCGAGAAATTACCAATAAATTTACGATAAAAATTGGCCAAACCCAAAAATCTCTGAAGAGCCTTTAATGAAGTAGGTTGGACCCAATCACAGATGGCCTGAACCTTGACCGGGTCCATTTCAATAACAGATGGGGACAAAATGAATCCCAGAAATGAGATCCTCTGTACGCCAAAAAGACACTTTGATCCCTTCACATACAGAGCATTCTCTCTCAAAATCTGGAATACAGTTCGAACATGTTTCACATGAGAGTCCCAGTCATTAGAAAAAATCAAGATATCATCCAAATAAACAATCAGAAATTTGTCCACAAAATCCCTGAAAATGTCATTCATGAAGGACTGGAAGATGGAAGGAGCATTAGTGAGCCCAAAGGGCATCACTAGGTACTCAAAATGCCCTTCAGGGGTATTGAATGCCGTCTTCCATTCATCCCCGTGCTTAATGCGAATAAGGTTATACGCCCCCCTGAGGTCAAGCTTGGTAAACCAAGTAGCGTTTTTCACCCTGGAAAACAGGTCAGAAATCAAGGGTAACGGGTATTGATATTTCACAGTAATATTGTTCAAGAGACGATAATCAATACACGGCCTTAATGAACCATCTTTTTTGGCCACAAAGAAAAAACCGGCACCTAAGGGTGAAGAGGATGGTCTGATATGACCCTTCTCCAATGATTCCTTGATATAAGACCGCATAGCGTCATGTTCAGGTACAGACAAGTTAAAAAGGCGACCTTCAGGGAATTTACTACCCGGCACTAATTCAATAGCGCAGTCATAGCTCCTATGGGGAGGCAAGGATGCAGATTTACTTTCGCTAAACACATCAGAAAAATCAATCAAAAAGTCAGGAACATCCTGAGCCTGGGGGGAGGCAGAAAAAACAGGAGTGTTGGTATTAACACATTGGCAGCCCCAACTGGTTACAGACACAGATTTCCAATCCAAAACAGGATTATGAGACTGTAACCAAGGGAAACCCAGCACGATAATGTCATGCAGATTATATAGAACCAAAAATTTGCAGCACTCCTGGTGATCAGGTTCAACCCTCATTATCACCTGAGTAGAAAACTGGGGTTTATTCTCAGCCAAAGGGGTAGAATCGATCCCCAGTAGGGGAATAGACTTCTGTAGGGGTATCAAGGGAAACCACAACGTTTAGCAAAATCATAATCCATCAGGTTAATAGCTGCTCCAGAATCAACGAAAGCCTGAGCAGAAAATGAGGACAGAGAGCATATCAGAGTGACAGTTAATAAAAACTTAGTCTGAATACTACCCAAGACAACTGAGCGTGCAAAACGTCTTCCCCGCTTAGGGCAGACTGAAATAGCATGAGAGGCATCACCACAGTAGAAACATAACCCATTGCGCTTTCGAAACTCATGACGCTGTGCCCCAGACACCACTCTATCACACTGCATGGGTTCAGAAGCTGGTTCACAAGGCAACACCATACCACGCATACTTCTCCGCTCACACAAACGTCTGTCAATTTGAATCGCTAATGACATAGAATCATTGAGACCAGAGGGGACAGGGAATCCCACCATAACATCCTTTACATTATCTGACAGACCCTTCCGGAAAAGGGCTGCCAAAGCGTCGTCATTCCATTTGGTCAGAACTGCCCACCTACGGAATCTCTGACAGTATAACTCAGCGTCATAAGGCCCCTGATTTAATGCCAACAAGGCTTTTTCAGCTTGATCAGTGACATTAGGCTCATCGTACAATAACCCCAAAGCCTGAAAAAATGCATCAACATCACTCAAAACAGGATCCCCAGGTGTCAGGGAAAAAGCCCAATCCTGAGGATCGCCGCGCAGGAGAGAGATGATAATTTGAACCTGCTGCGCTGCGTTCCCTGAGGACTTAGATTTTAAGGCAAAAAACAATTTACAATTATTTTTGAAATTCTGAAACTTAGCTCGATCCCCTAAAAACAAATCTGGCATGGGAATCCTAGGTTCCACAACAGGCAACCTAGCAAGATAGATAGCAATACTCCGAACCTCAGTGGCAAGCTGATCCACACGGCCAGACAACTGTGCAAACTCCATTGAGAGAAAAGATCCTCCCCAGCACCCAGAGATACAGAGGGAAAAAAATGCAACAAACAGAAAAATATCTCTGA
Source organism: Oophaga sylvatica (assembly GCA_033576555.1). NCBI lineage: Eukaryota > Metazoa > Chordata > Amphibia > Anura > Dendrobatidae > Oophaga > Oophaga sylvatica. The sequence goes on from JARQOD010000002.1 coordinate 217,185,942, forward strand.
CAACTCTGACAACCTTTTTTCTTTCACAATATTTTTTCCCTTCTGTGAGTACCATACAATTTTCAATTTTTGGGCCGGTGATACTGTTATGTTACGGTAGCTGAGGAGTGCAGGTAAAAAAGGAAATACACCAGAGCAGTTGGAATCTATGAGATTGCAGTACCCTGACTAACCACCACAACTAGAGGCAGCCGTGGAGCGTTCCTACGTTGGTCCTAGACGCCTCGTCACAGCCTGAGAAACTAACTACACCTAAAGATAGAAATAGGAAAGCTATCTGCCCCAGAGCAGAACCCCAAAGAACATAGAAAGCCCCCAAACATGTAATGGCTGTTAGACAAGATGAAATACTGACACAGAAAGAAAATAGTATGAGCAAACGCTGGGGCCCAAACTAACTAAATAGAAAAGGATAGGAAGGGTACTTACTGCAATCCCAGAGAAACCCTGAAAAGCACCAACTCTACTAATTTCAAAAACACCTGAGATCACACGACCTCTTCCACCTAAATTAGTTCTCTGGTGTAACAAAATCAAAACAGCAGCCACTGAAAAAACTGGAAAAAGCAAAAGTACAAACATCAGTGGCTGAACTAAACTGAGAGGGCAAAAGCCCCGGAGGGGACCCTGAAGGCCCCACAGAAGTGCAGGACAAAATGCAAAAATATAGCACAAAAACAAAAAGAAGAAAATGTCTTATCTGTTAGCAGGAGATGCAGACACGACACAGCAGGCTACAAGGGAAACAGGAATGAAGGATTCAGACCAGAACAATTGATCACCGGCAACCCTGATGGGAAGGTGACTCCCTTATATAAGACCAGTCAGTAACACCTGATTCCCAGTCCTCACAATCTTCACTGGACAGACCAGCACCGCTTGTAACCACCAGAGGAAGCCTCTGCTCAGAACTCATCTCAAACCCATTCACAACAGCTCTGGAATAAATGGAGCTCACTTAATATACCTACTAATGAATAAAGTGGTTGTCTAGACTTAGGATTCACAAGGCTGTCACTGCAGACTTTTGAATCCTTACAGAGTGCACTGATGGTTCTCCAGTGCCGGCATGGGGAGCAGGTGGTTATGTGACAGCAAGAGTGCAATTTCAATACATTTGGCCACATTCCAACAAGACCTGCCCAGCTTTGCTCAATTTTCTTGTGTTGAGTGATGCTGCCATATCTGGTAGGCATGTGATGCCTGTATGCAAAACACAAACTTGCGGACACACGCCTGCCTGCTCTCGGCATCAGAGAATCCTGACAGTGCACAGTGTGCACGCAGTGAGGATTCACAAGTCTGCAGTCACACAAACTGACTACAGAATTGAACCCCAATCCTGGCAAAGCCCCTTTAATGAGTAAGCTGCTGGGCATTTCAGAAGCAGACATGGCATTTTACATAACACCACATTACTTCCATTTTAGCAATTACTGAGAGTATGAGAAAAATTTGTCATATTTACTCCTATTTAGCAAACAGCAGCAGATCCTCGCCAAATAAGGCAATAATTCTATTAGTCTATAAGGTTATACGGAAAGTCTGTCAGTTTTAATTCCATGAAGGATTTTTTATTCAAGTAAAATTTATCAATAATTACTCCAGTCCAGTCATTGAAAGTTATGTAAGAATATCACAAATTATACTGATGTCTTAGCTACTTTTCTTTGCACTTGCAACCAAAATCTTGCCAAAATTTACATTATTTGTTATATAGTTTATTAAAATAATATTTTACGATTTTTCCTGAATTTATAAACAAAATATGAATCCATTTGCCTCTTACTTTTCATGTATACACTGGTTTCCTACTATCATATTTCTAAAATGACCTAAAAGGTGGAACTGTTTCATGTTTGTACTACTCCATATGATTCGAGACAAAGAGTTGAAATGTTTTGGCTGGAAACTGAAACTTATGCCGTACTAACCTAGTGTTCCAGCCTCTCATGTATATTTAGCATATAATGTTAGTAGCCATAGATTAGATAAATTCCAACCAAATGTAAGTTTGCTTTGGATTAAATGTTAAATTTGACATTTCAGGATATTACTATTGACTGCAAACGGTAAGTTTTCCAAGAACCATTTATGGGATAAAGTATAATTATACAGGACTTTTCAGACATGTAGATTGTGGTTACAACAGCACATAGTCTTCCTTTCGCTGACTGGTGCAAGTTTCAATGTCAATGCACATGTCAGTTTATCTGAAGAAATATTTGGTTTATGGAAATGTGAAGAGAGAGACGTCAGCATGTGACTTAGACCTTTGATGAAGCTCTCGTTGATGTGCTCTGAAGGACCCCTCTAGTGGTCAGACACACCTCAAAAAAGCCTTTTTATTAGCATTTAATGTGTTTAATTTTGAAAGGATTAGATGGGGAAATGTTACAATAACCACGTGAAGTCAATATGAATTCCACATCTCCATACTTCACTTATCCAGATATCATTTCTCATTATAAAATAAAAGGCTGCTTCTTGAGGCTAAAAAAAAAATCAGCATTTTCCCTTAACAGACATACAGATTTATGGCTGCTGAGTGAAGAAAATTAATAGTTTGCGGTTTTCCGCTTAGTGCATTCAAAAGATCATACCAACTTTCCTGAAGCAAACCATGCTGACTCACAGGGTGCAGGCATTTCGGAGTTTTCCTTTACTCTGTTTTTTGCCTCCATTTTTATAGAGCCCTGCTGTTCGGTTTGTACAATATATTACCATGCTTACCTTTTGTTTTCATTTCTCACATTTATGACAGCGGTGCGTCATTTTCTGCTCATATTAATGTAATATATTTTCAGAATTCATTTGCTTGTTGTCACTGCTGATTTTATGAAAAGCTGCTTTATATTAAAGCCTGCTGCCTTTAGCTTCTGAACGCTATAGGTTTTTCTTTCTGAATTGTGGGGATTCTTTATGTGCTTAAACCTAGCAGCTGTAAGCAGTAATCCTTATCGCTATCCTTGGTGTATTTAATAGAAACTGTGCAGTTTAGGGCTAAGGATCATGCAATGTTTGTATTAAAAGCCATATTCACTGGTGCTGATTTTATATATGTAATAAATTAATGAACAATTAGAATTTTAGATCTAAATCTAGGGTAAATTTAGTAAAAATAGCTGCTCGTTAAATCCTGTTTCTGTCCAAAGTATTACACAAACCTGGTCCAAATACCTTGGGTGCACAGACCCTTGAAGGCTCATGAGATTGGAAACAGAAAGCTTCCAGCACTTTTTCAAGTAAAATTCAAACTTCATTTATGAAAAAGTTCAGGAAAGATGTTGCACTCGCTTGCACATTTCAAACATTTCCATTGGTGGTGCCAATTATCTGTATATGAAATGTGGCTTGCAAAAATAATGCTTTAAGTCTTATGTTTGATTTATGTATATGAAACCTTTATTTGTACTAATTGAGATATTCATAACATTTAAGCCATTATGTGTAATATATGCAATATCTTATACAGTATATTGATTAGATCACTAGGAAAACTAAGAAAACTAAGAATTTTCACGTGCCACAAGAAATGTTATTTATCAGAATGGTGGTAATAAAGATTGTTTTCCTTATTTTCTGTTTTGTAAAGGTATATACACACAAAAGGGATGGGAAGCATAAAGCAATATTTTCTTAATACAGAAATGAACATTCTGAATCTTGTGTTTTGGTTCAAGTAATCTATTAGGTCTCAATTGGAGAAACAATTTACTATAAAATAATTAGATTAAATGGCATCTATTCTCTAATGACTTTTTAGGTTTATCTGTAGTATTTGGCATTGTAGATCATCAAAGCCTATTTAGGATACTGTTTCTTTTTAGTTTTCATTCTACCACCATAATTGCATTTTCTGTTTGTTTAATTTGACTGATCTTCTTCTCTTGCTCTTACAGTCAGCCTTCTCCAGGGTACTGTCCCAGCTCCCTACCTTATATCTTTCTATACAGCTGCTACTGGACAAAGTATAAGCAGATTTGGCTTTCAGCGTCAACGTTTCAGTGATAACACCCAATAATATACTTCTTCTCTTGACATTACCCCTGCACAACTACAAAACAACAGTGAATGTCTGTCTGCTAGACATGGTGGACCTGATATTTACCAGGTTCGATAATTTTTTTTAAACTTATTTGGACGATATTTACTCACTGTCAATTGACGTGCTATAAAGCCTCCAATTCCCTGAAAAGACATCAGTAACACTCTGAGGTTTCCTAGGACTATATCAAACCCCTTTCAAACTCTTTAGCACAAACACAGTTTTAGTAATGTTAAAGTGACCTCCGCAATAAAATGGATGGTGACACAGTAGTAACTGAAAGCCTGTTTAACCCTTTCATGACTAATGACATATTCTTACATCATTGGCCGAGTCAATACCTTTGATTTGGGCTCTGACGCTGAGCCTGCATCTTTTCCCGCACTTGATGGCTAATGTAATCAGCCATTTATAGTCTACTACACTCATCTGCTTCAGGTCTGCAGTTATACAACACATTACTGTCTGGAGTGTTTGCTAATAAATTAGTTCTTGATCTTCTTGCTTGCCTGTATTGCTGAGCAATGAGCTTTGACAACCAATCACTTCTAAATCACCCATAAATGGTTGCTGCATTTTCTGTATATGATTTTAAACAGGCTATGATAATCCCTGATGATTGGCTGTACCTTGTCATGTGATGTGATAGCTGCAAGGCATTATGGGGAAGCCCGCCCAGTCTTATCTGAGGTCCTGTCAGTCATGTGTGGCTAATGCAACTTTATGCAATGCATAAAAATACATGGGGCATTTTTTGGGTATATCAAAATGCAAGTAGTTCAAATTTATCAGGATTTGCAAATTCCTTAAAATGTGTCCCAAATTAACCCCTTTCTACCATATGACGTACTATCCCATCCATGTGACCTGAGCCTTAAGTCCCAGTGATAGGATAGTACGTCATATAGTATCAGACGCGATCGGATGCGCTCACAGGGTGAGCGCGGCCTATCGCGGCCAGGTGTCAGCTGATTCTCACAGCTGACACCCGGTACTAAGTGCCAGGAGCGATCACGGACCGCTCCCGGCACTTTAACCCTCAGCACACTGAGATCAAAGATGATTGCAGCGTTCCGGCGGCTGTAGAGGGGCTGACAGCCACTCTGTTTTTGGATTGGAAACCACGCGGCATGACGCAGGGTCCCAATCGTTCCCTTGGAGACCCGGATGTCGTCACGATGACATCAGGGTCTCCAGGTCAAAGAGACTTCCTGACATGCTTAGTGTATGTCATGAATTCTCAGAGGTACTTGCACAGAAGCTGCAGCGCTGCATGCTTCTATAGCACGCAGATGCTGCTTCATCTGCATGCTATAGAAGCGATCAGCCTGCAGAAAATGAGTGTCCCATAGAGGGACAAGGTGGAAAAATAAAAATTAAATATATATTTTTTTAAATAATTGTAAAAATATTTGAAAAAAAAATAAAAATTATTAAAAAAATCAATATTTATTATATCAATAAATAAATATTTTAGTGAAAAAAAAAATTCCAAGCAATGAAAGTTTTTAGTATCCCTTGTCCGTAATGACCCGACCTATAAAACTGTCCCACTAGTTAACCCCTTTGGTGAACACCATAAAAAAAGGCAAAAAGCAATGCTTTCTCATAATACCGCCGAACAAAAAGTGGAATAAGACATGATCAAAAATACGCATAAAAAAAAACATGGTACCCCTAAAAACATCATCTTGTACCCCAAAAAATAAGCTCCCGCACAGCATCATCAGTGAAAAAATAAAAAGTTACAGCTTTCAGAATAAAGTGATGGAAAAATAATTATTTTTTATGTAAAAAAGTATTTATTGTATAAAAGCGCCAAAACATAAAAAAACTATATAAATGAGGTATTGTTGTAATCTTACTGACCCGACAAATATTACTGTCTTATCAATTTTACCACACACAGAACGGTATAAACGCCCCCCAAAATAAATTAGTTGTGGCTAAAGTTAGGATTAGGGTTGGGGCTAGAGTTGGGGTCAAGGTTTGGATTACAGTTACGATTGGGATTAGGGTTAAGGTTGGCATTAGGGTTAGGGATGTGTTAGAGTTAGGTTTGTGGTTAGGGCTATCGCTAGGGTTGCGATTAGGGTTAGGGGTGTGTTGGGGTTAGGGTTGGAGTTAGAATTGGGGGTTTCCACTGTTTAGGCACATCAGAGACTCTCCAAACATGACATGGCATCTGATCTCAATTCCAGCCAATTATGCGTTGAAAAAGTCAAACGGCGCTCCTTCCCTTCCGAGTTCTGCCGTGCGCCCAAACAGTGGCTCCCCCCACATGTGGGGTATCAGCGTACTCAGGACAAATTGCAAAACTTTTGTGGTCCAATTTCTCCTGTTACCCTTGGTAAAATAAAAAAATTGGATCTGAATTTAATATTTTGTGAAAAAAAGTTAAATGTTCATTTTTTTAAGCATTCCAAAAATTCCTGTGCAGCACCTAAAGGGTTAATAAACTTCTTGAATGTGGTTTTGAGCACGATGTGGGGTGCAATTTTTAGAAGGGTTTAACTTTTGGGTATTTTCTATCATATAGACCTCTCAAAGTGACTCCATTTTTTCATAAATAAACGTAAGTTATATCGAAGAAATTTTACCACTCTCATGAAGTACAATATGTCATGAGAAAACAATGTCAGAATCGCCAAGATCCGTTCAAGCGTTCCAGAGTTATAATTTCATAAAGGGACAGTGGTCAGAATTGCAAAAAATTGATCCGGTCATTAACATGCAAACAACCCTCGAGAGTAAAGGGGTTAAATTTGCATGAATTAGATTTGCTCATCTTTACTGTCCACTGTCAATAACTTCTTGATCTTTATCTAAAATTGAATCTTTGAAAATTTTAACTTTTTGTTGAAACTGATACACATAACAAGATAAATTTTGTTATTGAATGCATTTTGTGCTCAAGTGCATTTTAGTACAAAAAATAATAGTGGCTAATTTTCTTACATTAACCCTAAATGGGCATCAACTATGGTGAACTTGGACGTGTGGGAGTACAATTTCAATGTAGATGAACAACTGAAGGAATATTTCTTTGATACACAAAATGAGAAGCCAAAATTAGAAATGAGTAGATCTTTTGCATTTTGAATTTGCCGACTTTGTTGAAAAAATTTGTAATTGCTCAGAAAATACATGTAGGGGCACTGGTGGACACAGATAGAAGATGGCTTATGTGCACGAACAGTATATGGCCTTTTGTACAATTCCACCTGCATTGGAGCTTGAAATGGTCCCTCTTACCTTTTGGGTACTTTGTTGCACCAATAATATGTCTGCCTATGTGTGGGGGAGAGGAGGGAGAGAGAGAACCCTGCTGACCATGGGAGCTTACACACTACATGAGAGAAGCCCACTAACCAAAAAAGTATATACTTAACTCTACAGAAGAGAGGGAGAGTACCCTGCTGATCTTAAGAGCTGCAACTCTAGAGGCAAGGCAAAGAGAGAGAGTGGACATATTAATCATAAAAGCTTACACACTTTAGAAGAGAAATAGGAGGGCAACAACCCAACAGAAGGACGGCAACCTCTGCCAGCAACAGGAGGAGCACTGGCAGAGCCCTGCAAAATGACCTCCAGCAGGCCACAAATGTGCATGTGTCTGCACAAAAGGTTAGAAACTGACTCCATGAGGATGGTCTGAGTGTCCGACGTCCACAGATGGGGGTTGTGCTCATAGCCCAACACCATGCAGGATGCTTGGCATTTGCCACAAAACACCAGGTTTGGAAAATTCGCCACACAGCCCTCCATGTGCTCGCCAGAGGTAGCCTGACTGCCATTAGGTACCAAGATGTGATCCTCAGACCCCTCGTGAGACCATATGCTGGTGCAATTGGCCCTGGGTTCCTCCTAATGCAGTACAATGCCTGACCTCAAGTGGCTGGAGTGTGTCAGCAGTTCCTGCAAGATGAAGGCATTGAGGCTATGGACTGGCTCGCCTGTTCAATACCTGAATCCGATTGAGGACATCTGGGACATCATGTCTCGCTCCATCCACCAACGTCACTTTGCACCACAGACTGTCCAGGAGTTGGCAAATGCTTTAGTCCAGGTCTTGGAGGAGACCATCCAATGCCTCATCAGGAGCATGCCCAGGCATTGTTGGGAGGTCATACAGGCACGTGGAGGCCACACACACTACTGAGCATCATTTTGACATGTTTTAAGGACATTACATTCCACTTTAATTTTGTGGGTGACTCCAAATCCAGGCCTCCATTGGTTGATAAATTTGATTTTCATTGTAGATTTTTGTGTGATTTTGTTGTCAGCACATTCAACTTTGTACCGAACAAAGTATTCAATGAGAATATTTCATTCATTCAGATCTAGGATGTGTTATTTGAGAGCTCCCTTTATTTTTTTGAGCAGTGTATATATTTAGTGGGGTAAATAATATTTGATCCCTTGCTAATTTTAGTAGGTTTGCCCACTGACAAAGACACGAGCAGTACATAAATTTAACCCCTTAATTCCATTGGACGTAATATTCCGTCCATGTGACCTGGTACTTAATTCCCATGGATGGAATAGTACGTCCAGGGCGATCAGCTGATTATCACAGCTGACACCCGGCACTATGTGTCAGGAGCGGTCACGGACCGCTCCCGGCACATTAACCCCTGGAACACCACGATCAAACGTGATCGCGGTGTACCGGGGGCACAGGGGAGCTCTCCTGAAACCCTCAGAACAGCGCGATGTGTAGCGCTGTTCCAAGGGACTCTCCTCTCTGCAGGACCCCAGATCCAATATGGCCGCCGGGTCCTGCAGGGAGGCGGCTTACTCAGTGCCTGCTGAGAGCAGGCACTGAGAAGCCTCCAGCAGTGCCTGTGCGATCACTGGTGTGACTGTGCACCCTGTCACACCAGCGATCTGACCTCACACTGTGATGTCCCACCCTGGGACAAAGTAAAAATGTTAAAAAAATAAAAATAAACGTGTAAAAAAAATCCTAAATAATGAAAAAAAAAAAAATATTCCCCAATAAATTCACTTCTTTAATGTAAAAAAACAACAATAAAAGTACACATATTTAGTATTGCAACATCCTTAACGATCCACCCAATAAAACTGTCCCACTAGTTAACCCATTTAGTGAAAAAAAAACAAGTCTAAAAAACAATGATTTATCATCATACTGCCTAACAAAAAGTGGAATAACACGCAATCAAAAAGACGGATATAAACAAGCATGGTACCGCTGAAAACGTCATCTTGTCCCACAAAAAAAGAGCTACCATACAGCATCATCAGCAAAACAATAAAAAAGTTATAGCTCGCAGAATAAAGCGATGCAAAAATAATTATTTTTTATATATAATAGTTTTAATTGTATAAAAGCATCAAAACATAAAAAAATGATATAAATGAGGTATCGCCGTAATCGTACTGACAAGAAGAATAAAACTTCATTATCAATTTTACCACACACGGAACGCTATAAACGCCCCGCCCCCAAAAGAAACTCATGAATTGCTGGTTTTTGTTCATTCTGCCTCCCAAAAATCGTAATAAAAAGCGATCAAATAATGTCATGTGCCCAAAAATGGTACAAATAAAAATGTCACCTCGTCCCGCAAAAAATAAGACCTCACATGACTCTGTGGGCAAAAATATAGAAAAATTATAGCTCCCAAAATGTGATGATGCAAAAACTACTTTTAGCGTGACAGCTGCCAATCATAAAAACCCGCTATAAATAGTAAATCAAACCCCCCTTTATCACCCTCTCAGTTAGGGAAAAATAATAAAATTAAAAAAATGTATTTATTTCCATTTTCCCATTAGAGTTAGGGTTAGGGTTGGGGCTAAAGTTAGGGTTAGGGTTGGGACTAGGGTTACGGGTGTGTTAGGGTTAGGTTTGTGGTTATGGTTATGATTAGGGTTGGGATTAGTGTTAGGGGTGTGTTGGGGTTAGGGTTGGAGTTAGAATTGGGGGATTTCCACTGTTTAGGCACATCAGGGGCTCTCCAAATGTGACATGGCGTCTGATTTCAATTCCAGCCAATTCGGCGTTGAAAAAGTCAAACGGTGCTCCTTCCCTTCTGAGCTCTGCCATGCGACCAAACAGTAGTTTACCCCCACATATGGGGTATCAGCATACTTAGGACAAATTGCACAATAACTCTTGGGGTCCAATTTCTTCTGTTACCCTTGGGAAAATAAAAAATTGGGGGCGAAAATATCGTTTTTGTAGAAAAAAATATGATTTATTATTTTTATGGCTGTACGTTATAAACTTCTGTGAAGCACTTGGGGGTTCAAAGTTCTCACCGCACATCTAAATAAGTTCCTTTGGGGGTCTAGTTTCCAAAATAGGGTCACTTGTGTTGGGGGTTTCCACTGTTTAGGCACATCAGGGGCTCTCCAAACGCGACATGACACCCGCAGACCTTTCCATCAAAGTCTGCATTACTAAACGTCACTACTTCTATTCCGAGCCCCAACGTGCCCCCACACAGTAGTTTTCTCCCACATATAGGGTATCAGCGCACTCGATGCAAATTTGACAACAACTTTTAGGGTCCAATTTCTCCCCTTACCCTTGGGAAAATAAAAAATTGGTGACTAAAAGATCATTTTTGTGGGAAAAAATAGGATTATTTATTTTCATGCCCGGGCATTATAAACTTATGTGAAGCATTAGGGGGTTCAAAGTTCTCAACACAGATCTAGATAAGCTCCTTAGGGGGTCTAGTTTCCAAAATGGGGTCACTTGTAGGGGGTTTTCACTGTTTAGGCACATCAGGGACTCTGCAAACTGAACATGACACCCATCAAAGTCTGCTTTCCAAAATGTCATTACTTCCTTTCCGAGCCCTGCCGTGCACCCAAACAGTATTTCCCCCCACATATGGGGTATCAGCGTACTCAGGACAAATTGGACAACAACTTTTGGGGTCCAATTTCCTTGTGAAAAATCAAAAATTGGAAAATCGGGGACTAAAAAATCATTTTTTGTGGAATTTTTTTTTTTTTGCTTTTACACCCAGGCATTATAAACTTTAGTGAAACATTTTGGGGTTGAATGTGCTCCCAACAGATCTAGATAAGTTCCTTGAGGGGTCTAGTTTCCAAAATGTGTCACTTGTGGGGGTTTCCACTGTTTAGGCACATCAGGGGCTCTCCAAACGCGACATGGCATGCAGCCAATTCTTCGTTGAAAAAGTCAAACTGAGCTCCTTTCCTTCCGAGCTCTGCCATGCACCCAAACAGTGGTTTACCCCCACATATTGGGTATCAGCTTACTCAGGATAAATTGCACAATAATTTTTGAGGTCTTGTTACCCTTGGGAAATAAAAATTGGGGTGAAAAAATAATTTTTGTAGAAAAAATATGATTTTTTAATTTTACGGCTCTACGTTATAACCTTGTGTGAAGCACTTGGGGGGTCAAAGTGCTCATCACAGATCTAAATAAGTTCCTTAGGGGCTCTAGTTTCTAAAATGGGGTCACTTGTGGGGGATTTCACTTTTTAGGCACATCAGAGGTTATCCAAATGCGACATGGCGTCCAATCTCTATTCCAGCCAATTTTGGTTTGAAAAAGTCAAATGGCGCTCCTTCCCTTCTGAGCTCTGCCGTGCACCCAAAAAGTGGTTCCCCCCACATATGGGGTATCAGCGTACTCAGGACAAATTGGACAACAACTTTTATGGTCCAATTTCTCATGTTATCCTAGGGAAAATAAAAAATTGATGACTTAAATATTACTTTTGTTGGAAAAAGATAGGATTTTTTATTTTCATGCCCGGGCATTATAAAATTGCGTGAAGCACTTGGGGGTTCAAAGTGCTCACCACAGATCTAGTAAAGTTCCTTAGGGGGTCTAGTTTCCAAAATGGGGTCAATTGTGGGGGGTTTCCACTGTTTAGGCACATCAGGGACTCTGCAAACTGAACATGACACACATCAAAGTCTGCATTCCAAAACGTTATTACTTCCTTTCCGAGCCCTGCGGTGTGTCCAAACAGTATTTCTCCCCCACATATGGGGTATCAGCGAACTCAGGACAAATTGGACAGCAACTTTTGGGGTCCAATTTCCTTGGGAAAAGTCAAAAATTGGGGACAAAAAAATCATTTTTTTTTTTTTTTTCACACCCAGGCATTATAAACTTTAGTGAAACACTTGGGGGTTCAAAGTGCTCACAACAGATCTAGATAAGTTCCTTAAGGGGTCTAGTTTCCAAAATGGTGTCACATGTGGGGGGTTTCCACTGTTTAGGCACATTAGGGGCTCTCGAAATGTGACATGGTGTCCAATCTCAATTCCCGCCAATTTTGTTTGAAAAAGTCAAACGGCGCTCCTTCCCTTCTAAGCCCTGCCGTGCGCCCAGACAGTGGTTTTCCCCCACATATGGGGTATCGGCGTACTCAGTAGAAATTTCACAACAATTTTTTTGCCCATTTTCTCCTTTTACCCTTGTGAAAATAAAAAAATTGTTTGTAAAAGATAATTTTTGTGACTAAAAAGTTAAATGTTCATTTTTTTCCTTCCAAGTTGCTTCAGCTCCTGTGAAACACCTGAAGGGTTAATAAACTTCTTGAATGTGGCTTTGAGTACCTTGAGGGGTGCAGATTTGAGAATGGTGTCACTTTTGGGTTTTTTCTGCCATATAGACCCCTCAAAGTGACTTCAAATGTGAGGTGGTTCCTAAAAAAAATGGTTTTGTACAATTTGTTGTAAAAATGAGAAATCGCTGGTCAACTTTTAACCCTTATAACTTCGTAGCAAAAAAAAAGTTTGGTTTCAAAATTGTGCTGATGTAAAGTAGGCATGTGGGAAATGTTATTTAGTAACTATTTTGTGTGACATATTTCTCTGTTTTAAGGGAATAAAAATTAAAATTTTGAAAATTGCTAAATTTTCAAAATTTTTGCCATATTTCCATTTTTTTCATAAATAACCTCAATTTATATCGAAGAAATTTTACCACTATCAGGAAGTACAATATGTCACGAGAAAAAGATCTCAGAATCGTGAAGATCTGTTGAAGCGTTCCAGAGTTATAACCTCATAAAGAGACAGTGGTCAGAATTGTAAAAATTGGCGCTGTCATTAACGTGCAAACCACCCTTGGGGTTAAGGGGTTAAGGGAAGGTTAATTTTAACATTGAGAGATAGAATATCAAAAATAAAATCCAGAAAATCTCTTTGTATAATATATATATATATTTGCATTTTGCAGTGAGAAATAAGTATTTGATCCCCTACCAACCATTAAGAATTATGGCTCCTTCAGACCAGTTAGACGCTCCTAGTCAACTCTTTACATGAATTAAAGACAGCCATCTTACACAGTCACCTTTATAAAAGACTCCTGTCCACAGACTCTTTTAATCAGTCAGCCTCTAACTATTAGGTTTAGCGGATTGCACTAAAAAAAATAAAAAATAAAGTACAATCGCAACCCTTGGTCCACTGTGCAGAGATGAATACATATTGCTAGTGTGAACAATGATGGAACGAAGGAGAGTGCGTTCACCTTAATTAGACTGCGTTAGTGCCACACAGTATGAACGGAAGGCAGAATACCCAGCTCTGTTAGCTTCACAGAGAGGTAGTGCAAAAGAGATGAGCTTGCTCTGTAACTGAACTGTGCTAACGGCTCAGTACAACGAAACAGTTGCTAAGTCAAGAGAAATAACTCACATGACCCCAGGTACAAAACCCTATTGACTTCGCAGAGGAGTACAGCACATAGGTTGGGCTTGCTCTATAACTGAACTGTGCTAACTGCACAAATGAACGGGACAGATGCTAAGCCAAGCGGAATAAACCATAAGAAGCTCAGACTCAGAATTTAGACAAATACACACGTGCAGACAGAGTGGTAGAGTATCCACTCACACCCACCGAACCAGAATGATACTAGCAAGGCCGTATGATTAAAGATATTCTACAACCACACACATAGTATTAATTGCATTATAGTACCTTACACCATGTGTGTAGGAAATTTACTTGGACACGCAAAAAATCAACATGAGCTAAAGGGAATACTGCCTATGGCAACAAAAATTGCGTACAAGTCCATAGAATATATATAAAAGTATCAAATTTTATTCAGCAAATAGTGTATAGAAACAATTTATCACACAAATATACAGGGAAACCGGAATAAAAGGCACACATTTGATATTCAGAAAAATCTGCCATAATAGTATGCTAAATACACAAACATCGCCAAGGTGTATTTATCAAATGTCATCATTCAATTAATCTAATACAAATACCTAGAAACTATGGCCGTCTTAGTGCATAGCATAATGCATAGCATAAATGCATATTTATCCAAATATTTGGCAGCAGATAATGGCTCCAGAAAGGAGGGCGAGCCTGCTCTCCTGGATCCCACCCTCACTCCTTTCTGGAGCCATTATCTGCCGCCAAATATTTGGGTAAATATGCATTTATGCTATGCACTAACATGGCCATAGTTTCTAAGTGTTTATATTAGATTAAATGAATGATGACTAGTGTTGAGCGATACTGCTCGATATCTAAAAATATCGTATCGGAATGGCATCGCCGATATCACTAAATATCGTCGATATCCGATTCCGATACCGGAAGTCCCATGTAAGTCTATGGGAACAAAATATCGCAACAAAAAAAAACCCTTTCTTTCGTTGTAAACACAAAATATACACACATAGAATACATATATATATATATACATGTCATTGTGATATATATATATATACATATATTTATAGTTTATACACTTCTACATAGTAAAATAGACTCTGATTCAATTGCCGGGTAAAGCCGTGACATACCCCATAGAAGTCGACGGGCTCGGTGTCGAGTACCCCCAAAACCTCTGGCTCTGTGCGACTCAACTTGGGCGTCACTAACAGGATTCTGTAGCTCGCTATAAGCAAGTCCTGTGTGCCTGAATTGAACTGGTTTTGTGCTTGAGAATTGCTAAAATCATTAGAGAATGTATTTGCCATTTTTCTGCAATATCTGCGTCACGACGAGGCACTGGTGAAGAAGAAGGGCGTGCTCTTCGTGGGTGTACACTCACTCAGTGGCGCGAAAACGATGGCCGACCACTCTAAATGGTACTGCAATGTAAGATCGTGCCCCACAGCTCTTCAGTTCCGCCTCCTCATCCTCCTCAGTGTGCGGAAACTAACACGAAGGTCCCGCCTCCCTACAAAAGAGGGGCCCTCTCCAGATGCTAATGACACATGTGACTTGGCAGAGATGGCTAATGGTCACGAGCAGAAGTGTGAAGGGATGGAGCAGTCAGAGCTCTCCCCCCACGGAAGCGACCCGATCGCCACGGAACCACCGTTGGGCACCCGGCCTGGAAACCCTCCTACGCTGCAAGAAGCGGAGGATACCCTAAGAGGCCTGGCCCGGCACCAGGAGGAGGTCGCCAGGATGGAAGCCAGCTGGCGTGCCCTAAAACTAAACTTGGAGCGGCGCCAATCCCTCTTACCTGAAGTGTCTGTACCGGAAGGTGAGGCACCCGTTCTAGTAGAGGAGTCTGTGCGGGCATCCCAGCCCTTGCAATGTGATCCGGTTGACGTTGTCGCAGTGGAGGCACCCGTTCCTGCAAAAAACTCTGCACCGGCAGCACCCCAGATCCCGCTGTCTGCCCCCATCGCTGAGACAGAAGAAGCGACACCCGTCCTCATGGAGGAGGCCGCGCAGGCACCAGAGGTCTACCTGTCTGTACCGGAGCCCCGACTGTCATCTGTTCCAGAGCCAGCTGCTTCCTCCGCAGGTGAGCGCCGCCAGGACTGGGGGGCGCCAGGAGAGCTGCCGCAAACCGGACATTGTAAGCTGAAGTTTGATGGTGGAGACATGGAACTGCTGGTGGAGGAGAATTACAACCGGCGTCAGGAGGAAGAGTGGAGACGTTGGGAGAGAGAAGCCGAGCGACAAAGGGAGCAGCGCAAATCCCAGAAGCTTCGGCAACGTCACCTGGAGAAGGACCGGGCAGATAAGGACCGGATGATAAAAGATAAAGGAACCCTGTGGGAGCCGCGGCGTAAGGGTGCAGTACGGAGCTTTAAATTGAAAGGTGGTTGGGGCTTCATCCAGGAGCCTGGACTTTATTTAGAAGTCTTTGTGACCCGGCGGGACGTGGAGACTCACCTCCCAGAAGGACACCCGGGGAGGGACCTGTTGCCAGGAGACTTGGTGACTTACACCCGACACTGGGGTTACAATGGATGGTACGCCCTAAATGTTACCAGGTGCGACCCCTACTCCCCAGAGTGTCAGGAACCTGTGAGACCCTCGGAGCCTTCAGCCTCCCACATCCAGGCCTCTGCACAAGTGCCCACCCCACGCCGTAAATCTCCCCAGCCTCCCTCAGTGGTCTCCTCAGCAGCCCCAGCTATGGACATGATAAGTATAGCTGGCCCGTACCTGGCGCCTGTTAGGCCCCCTGGGGTTCGTTCAGTCCGGGACATAGGGCTCCAGACACGGAGGGAGATGAAAGAGGTGGCCACACAGACACAGATAGCGGGTCACGACTTGACTGTACAGGCCACACGACGTCATCAGGTCCTGGTGGTCCTTGGTGTCTCGGATGTTTGGCAAGCATCAGAAGAGTACCAGGTGGTACCTGGAACACCCCTGCCAAAGAATTATAAATAACCCGGACAGGGTCCTGTATGTAAATAGTTAAATTGTTGATGTACCCGGACGGGTGAATGTTCTTAAAAAAGTTTTTTAATTTAATAAAAAACACAACACAGTTTTCATTACTTTTATTACAGTCTCATCCTGCGACGCCATTGATCTCCTGTAAAAAAATGAAAAAAAAAAACAGCAGTATACCACCTGTCCGACGCAGTCCATAGTAACGAGTGTCCCACGACGATCCAGCTCTGCTACATCAGAATGACAGGCAGAGCCTGTCATCCCGACGCAGCTCAGCTGATTACCTGCTTCCCCGGCGGTGACGTCATCGGACTGGTTTACGGCCAGGATTACCCTGCAGTCACTGCAGTTATCGCGAAAAACTGCATGTGACCGCCAGGGAGAAGATAATGGCGGCCATCAAGCAGTCCAGGACGTGACCGCCGGAGATCTTCTGCCAGGTAAGTGCCGCTGACTCCTGACAGACCCGACCGACGGACACTCACAATGACCGTGACAAATCCGATTCCGGTATCCGATATGATGAAAATATCGGTACTCGGAATCGAAAGCCCGATACAGCTAATATCGGCCGATACCCGATATTTGCAGTATCGTATCGCTCAACACTAATGATGACTAGTGTTGAGCGATACTGCTCGATATCTAAAAATATCGTATCGGAATGGCATCGCCGATATCACTAAATATCGTCGATATCCGATTCCGATACCAGAAGTCCCATGTAAGTCTATGGGAACAAAATATTGCAACAAAAAAAAACCTTTCTTTCGTTGTAAACACAAAATATACACACATAGAATACATATATATATATATATATATATATATATCATATATTTATAGTTTTATACACTTCTACATAGTAAAATAGACTATGATTCAATTGCCGGGTAAAGCCGTGACATACCCCATAGAAGTCGACGGGCTCGGTGCCGAGTACCCCCAAAACCTCTGGCTCTGTGCGACTCAACTTGGGCGTCACGAACAGGATTCTGTAGCTCGCTATAAGCGAGTCCTGTGTGCCTGAATTGAACTGGTTTTGTGCTTGAGAATTGCTAAAATCATCAGAGAATGTATTTGCCATTTTTCCGCAATATCTGCGTCACGACGAGGCACTGGTGAAGAAGAAGGGCGTGCTCTTCGTGGGTGTACACTCACTCAGTGGCGCGAAAACGATGGCCGACCACTCTAAATGGTACTGCAATGTAAGATCGTGCCCCACAGCTCTTCAGTTCCGCCTCCTCATCCTCCTCAGTGTGCGGAAACTAACACGAAGGTCCCGCCTCCCTACAAAAGAGGGGCCCTCTCCAGATGCTAATGACACATGTGACTTGGCAGAGATGGCTAATGGTCACGAGCAGAAGTGTGAAGGGATGGAGCAGTCAGAGCTCTCCCCCCACGGAAGCGACCCGATCGCCACGGAACCACCGTTGGGCACCCGGCCTGGAAACCCTCTTACGCTGCAAGAAGCGGAGGATACCCTAAGAGGCCTGGCCCGGCACCGGGAGGAGGTCACCAGGATGGAAGCCAGCTGGCGTGCCCTAAAACTAAACTTGGAGCGGCGCCAATCCCTCTTACCTGAAGTGTCTGTACCGGAAGGTGAGGCACCCGTTCTAGTAGAGGAGTCCGTGCGGGCATCCCAGCCCTTGCAATGTGATCCGGTTGACGTTGTCGCAGTGGAGGCACCCGTTCCTGCAAAAAACTCTGCACCAGCAGCACCCCAGATCCCGCTGTCTGTCCCGTCGCTGAGACAGAAGAAGCGACACCCGTCCTCGTGGAGGAGGCCGCGCAGGCACCAGAGGTCTACCTGTCTGTACCGGAGCCCCGACTGTCATCTGTTCCAGAGCCGGCTGCTTCCTCCGCAGGTGAGCGCCGCCAGGACTGGGGGGCGCCAGGAGAGCTGCCGCAAACCGGACATTGTAAGCTGAAGTTTGATGGTGGAGACATGGAGCTGCTGGTGGAGGAGAATTACAACCGGCGTCAGGAGGAAGAGTGGAGACGTTGGGAGAGAGAAGCCGAGCGACAAAGGGAGCAGCGCGAATCCCAGAAGCTTCGGCAACGTCACCTGGAGAAGGACCGGGCAGATAAGGACCGGATGATAAAAGATAAAGGAACCCTGTGGGAGCCGCGGCGTAAGGGTGCAGTACGGAGCTTTAAATTGAAAGGTGGTTGGGGCTTCATCCAGGAGCCTGGACTTTATTTAGAAGTCTTTGTGACCCGGCGGGACGTGGAGACTCACCTCCCAGAAGGACACCCAGGGAGGGACCTGTTGCCAGGAGACTTGGTGACTTACACCCGACACTGGGGTTACAATGGATGGTACGCCCTAAATGTTACCAGGTGCGACCCCTACTCCCCAGAGTGTCAGGAACCTGTGAGACCCTCGGAGCCTTCAGACTCCCACATCCAGGCCTCTGCACAAGTGCCCACCCCACGCCGTAAATCTCCCCAGCCTCCCTCAGTGGTCTCCTCAGCAGCCCCAGCTATGGACATGATAAGTATAGCTGGCCCGTACCTGGCGCCTGTTAGGCCCCCTGGGGTTCGTTCAGTCCGGGACATAGGGCTCCAGACACGGAGGGAGATGAAAGAGGTGGCCACACAGACACAGATAGCGGGTCACGACTTGACTGTACAGGCCACACGACGTCATCAGGTCCTGGTGGTCCTTGGTGTCTCGGATGTTTGGCAAGCATCAGAAGAGTACCAGGTGGTACCTGGAACACCCCTGCCAAAGAATTATAAATAACCCGGACAGGGTCCCTGTATGTAAATAGTTAAATTGTTGATGTACCCGGACGGGTGAATGTTCTTAAAAAAGTTTTTTAATTTAATAAAAAACACAACACAGTTTTCATTACTTTTATTACAGTCTCATCCTGCGACGCCATCGATCTCCTGTAAAAAAATGAAAAAAAAAAACAGCAGTATACCACCTGTCCGACGCTGTCCATAGTAACGAGTGTCCCACGACGATCCAGCTCTGCTACATCAGAATGATCCCGGCGCAGCACAGCTGATTACCTGCTTCTCCGGCGGTGACATCATCGGACTGGTTTACGGCCGGGATTACCCTGCAGTCACTGCAGTTATCGCGAAAAAACTGCATGTGACCGCCAGGGAGAAGATAATGGCGGCCATCAAGCAGTCCAGGACGTGACCGCCGGAGATCTTCTGCCAGGTAAGTGCCGCTGACTCCTGACAGACCCGACCGACGGACAATCACAGTGACAGTGACAAATCCGATTCCGGTATCCGATATGACGAAAATATCGGTACTCGGAATCGAAAGCCCGATACAGCTAATATCGGCCGATACCCGATATTTGCAGTATCGTATCGCTCAACACTAGTGTTGAGCATTCCGATACCGCAAGTATCGGGTATCGGCCGATATTCGCTGTATCGGAATTCCGATACTTAATTCCGATATTTTTCCTAT
Organism: Oophaga sylvatica; assembly: GCA_033576555.1. Classification (NCBI taxonomy): domain Eukaryota; kingdom Metazoa; phylum Chordata; class Amphibia; order Anura; family Dendrobatidae; genus Oophaga; species Oophaga sylvatica. Next base: position 217,206,083 of record JARQOD010000002.1, read on the forward strand.
ATCGTATACCGGAATCGGAAGTTCCCATAATTCTTTGAGAGGCAATGTGATTTTAGTCAGCCAATGAGGAATCTTATGAAGTGTGGGCACATCCTGTAATGCTGCGGTCATCTTAACTAAAGACATGGCTGTGATTGGCTGCTGAAATGATGTCAGAATGCACTATAAAAGGCGCCGCCTCCATTTTAGCGTCACTGTGCTGTGAACTCAGTTAGGGACAGAACGCTGCTCTGCTGACTCTGAGGGACAGTTAGACATAGCGAATTTGTGTACTCTACTGTGCTTTAGGCAGGCTAGTTTACCAACCACTGTGTAAAGCTTCCTTTTGCCAGTGTTGTTTTAACAGCTCTGTGCAAGGTGTGTGTGAGAGTGCAGGTGACGCTGCAGTTTGCTCTGCATCCACCGCTGTTTGTAGGCATCTGCACGTGTCACTCACTGACTCTTTTTTTTTATTTGATTTTGTGGAATTGGTGCAGCTCCATTATATTTTAAAAAAATCTAATCTATTAGTGTGACGCGCTTCCATCCGTATACAATACATTGGTTGCAAACACTATAGAAGTAGACAAAGGAGTAGCCTTTCACAGATTGTGGACAGTTGTGTTTCAGTGTTCACTGTAGTCTGTGAGCTTTTCATTTTTTGAGTGCAGATTACGCTCCAGTTAGTTCTTCAACCACTGCTGGTTGTAGTCTGCTGAGCGTGTGTCACTGCCTCATCCTTCACATTTTTCTCTAATGTGTGCTGCTCCATTATATTTGAAAAAAATCTAATCTATTAGTGTGACGCGCTTCCATCCGTATACAATACATTGGTTGCAAACACTATAGAAGTACACAAAGGGGCCTTTCACAGCTACTGAACAGTTGTGTTTCAGTGTTCACTGTGGTCTGTGAGCTTTTCATTTTTTGAGTGCAGATTACGCTCCAGTTAGTTCTTCAACCACTGCTGGTTGTAGTCTGCTGAGCGTGTGTCACTGCCTCATCCTTCACATTTTTCTCTAATTGGTGCTGCTCCATTATATTTGAAAAAAATCTAATCTATTAGTGTGACGCGCATCCATCCGTATACAATACATTGGTTGCAAACACTATAGAAGTACACTAAGGGGCGTTTCACAGCTACTGAACAGTTGTGTTTCAGTGTTCACTGTAGTCTGTGAGCTTTTCATTTTTTGAGTGCAGATTACACTCCAGTTAGTTCTTCAACCACTGCTGGTTGTAGTCTGCTGAGCGTGTGTCACTGCCTCATCCTTCACATTTTTCTCTAATTGGTGCTGCTCCATTATATTTGAAAAAAATCTAATCTATTAGTGTGACGCGCATCCATCCGTATACAATACATTGGTTGCAAACACTATAGAAGTACACTAAGGGGCCTTTCACAGGTACTGAACAGTTGTGTTTCAGTGTTCACTGTAGTCTGTGAGCTTTTCATTTTTTGAGTGCAGATTACGCTCCAGTTAGTTCTTCAACCACTGCTGGTTGTAGTCTGCTGAGCGTGTGTCACTGCCTCATCCTTCACATTTTTCTTTAATTGGTGCTGCTCCATTATATTTGAAAAAAATCTAATCTATTAGTGTGACGCGCTTCCATCCGTATACAATACATTGGTTGCAAACACTATAGAAGTACACAAAGGGGCCTTTCACAGCTACTGAACAGTTGTCTGCAGTGTTCACTGCAGTCTCTGAGGAATAACCACACTTAGGCCTTATAACTTTTCTGACTTTCTTTATCAATCTACCAAGATGAAGAAGGCAGGGAGTAAGGCACGTGGTCGTGGCCGTGGAGTTTCAGCAGGGAGAGGACGTGGGGATTCTGTGGCTGCTGCCGCACCCAGTGACACAGCATCCACCAGTTTTCCCCGTGAGCGTTCCTTTATGCGCACTTTTGTAGGAGCTCAGCATACCCCCCTGCTGCGGGAAGAACAAGTTGAAGCCGTTGTTGGTTGGATGGCAGCCAATGCATCGACTTCAATTCCTTCCACCTCCTCTCAGGACCACAGCACTGTTGAACAACCATCTGTCTCTTCACCGCCTGCCAAATTGCCCAGGCAGTCAGAGAGTTCTGAACTGGAGCCAGCTGAGTCTCTGCTTCTGTTCTCAGAATCTGTTGGCTTGCAAACAGGGGCCCAGCCAAGCAGCATTCTGGAATGTGAAGAAGAGGCAGTATACAGTGATGCGCAACAGCTGTGTCTCTCTGAATGTGAAGAGGCGGGTGAGCCAGTGCCGATGGTCAGCAAACCGCAGAACGCATCTGATGATGATGAGACTCAGGTGCCATTTTCTGTTGAGCAAGGTGCTGGCCAGACCACCCAACAGCAGCAGGTGTTGGAAGAGGGTAGTGGAGATGATGAGGTCCAAGACCCAACATGGCGTGAGGAACAGGAAGGTGGTGGTAGCAGCTCTGGGAAGAGATTGCCTCAACGGTCCAAACAGTAGGGAGAGGTAGGCTGTAGCTTCCAGTTTGGCACCCGTTCGTAGCAGTTCTCTTCCAACAGCCAAACCGGGCGCTCCCAGGACTTGCACTGCGTGGTCCTTTTTTGACACACTTGCAGATGATATTTGCTATGTCAAATGCAAGCTGTGTAATCAAAAAGTTAAAAGAGGTAAAAATATCAGTAACCTCAATACCACAAATATGTGGAAACATGTACGGACAAAGCACGTGGTTGAGTTACAAAGACACACTGGAGATGTAGGCCAACCTACAGCAGCACCTACATCTTCAGCTCGTGTTGGAGACTCTTCCTCCAGCTCACACACAGCTGGTTCGGCTTCCTCACAGGATCGCCATGGAAGAACCTCTGTCACTGTTGTCCAGAGACCCAGTGTTATTCCACCCACAGCTGCAAGTTCCTTGTCATCCTCACACACCCAGGCCACAAAACAGCCATCGGTAGCACAGGCATGGGATAAAAGACGGCCATACTCGGCAAACCATCCACGAGCACAGGCTCTGAATGCTGGCATTGCAAAACTCCTGTCCCTTGAAATGCTGTCATTCAGGCTGGTGGAGACTGACAGTTTCCGTGACTTAATGGCATTGGCAGTCCCACAACACAATGTGCCCAGCCGATTTTATTTCAGCAGGCAAGCCGTCCCTGGTCTGCAAAAGCATGTCGAGGGAAAAATTAAACATGTGCTACTAAACGCCGTCAGTAGCAAGGTCCACCTGACCACCGATGCGTGGACCAGTACCCATGGCCAGGGACGATACCTTTCCCTCACTGCCCATTGGGTCAATGTTGTGGAGTCGGGTACAGATCTTGCGAGTGGCGCTGTACGTGTTCTGCCAACTCCAAGGATTGCAGGAATCAAGTCTGTCCACATTGACTCCTCCTCCTACTCCAGTTCCTCAGAATCATCGCTGCAGGAGCCGTCACGGTCTACCTCCACATGGACCCGTGAACGCTTACCTGATGCGACCGATATGAGCACAGCCGTGGCCAAACGTCAACAGGCCGTCCTGAAATTAATTTCCATGGGGAATCGAAGCCACACAGCGCAGGAGCTCTGGAATGCCATCAAGCAGGAGAGCGACGTGTGGTTTTTGCCAGCAAATCTCCAGCCAGGCTTGGTAGTGTGTGACAATGGCCGAAATCTGGTGGCAGCTCTGGGCCTTGGCAACCTCACTCACATACCATGTCTGGCACATGTGCTCAACTTGGTCGTGCAGAGTTTTTTGAGGGACTATCCGGATCTTGATGCACTGCTGCACAAAGTCCGCCTAGAGTGCGCTCACTTGCGACGTTCCAGCATGGCCAGACCACGCATTGCAGCTTTGCAACGCAGATTTCGCCTTCCTGAACATCGCATCATATGTGACGTACCCACCAGGTGGAATTCCACGTTACATATGTTGGAGCGGTTGTGTGAGCAGCAGCCAGCAGTAATGGAGTATCAGCTGCATCAGGCGCAATCAACTCGCAATTTGCATCGTTCACACTTCACCACTACTGAGTGGGCCTCTATGAAGGACATCTGCCACGTTTTGCGTGCGTTTGATGAGTCAACGCGGATGGCGAGTGCAGATGATGCACTAGTCAGCCTGACTGTCCCCCTTATCTGCCTGCTTCAAAAAACACTGCAAGCAATAAGGGATGAGGTTTTGGAAGAGTTGGAGGATGAGGAGTCACAAATTCCATCACCTTCTGGACAGTCAGCGCAACGTGGTTCCTCACAAAGGGCTGGGCAGTGTTCACTTTGTGAGGAGGATGAGGAGGAGTCAATGGAGGAGGAAGACATCGCTCCAGAGGGAGGTACACAACGCTCTAGTCAGTATGTAGAGCGAGGGTGGGGTGATGCAGAGCAGGCAGAGATGACGCCTCTTGCAGGGGACAGCGTTTCTTGGCCAGTTGGGAGTCTGCAGCACATGGTTGATTTCATGCTGCAGTGCCTGAGAAACGACCGCCGCATCGCCCACATTCTCACCACGTCTGATTATTGGGTGTACACCCTCCTAGACCCTCGCTACCGGGACAACTTACAAAGCCTCATCACACCGTTGAACCGGGAGCGTAAAATGCGGGAGTACCAAGACACACTGGTGCAATCCATAATGTTCTCCATTCCAGCCGAGAGCACTGCTGCTGCTACTGCTTTACAAAGCAGCTCTGTGCGTCGAGGCAGTGGAGACAGCTCTGCAACAAGAGGGAGCACAAGCAGCGCATCTGCACAGGGAAAGACCAGTATGTTCCAAATGTGGCGAAGTTTTGTGGCAGCGCCACCAATGTCTACACCATCCGAGACGGCTCCAGTCAGCAGGAGGCAACGTTTCCGTAAGATGGTGACAGACTACATGTCTTTCCCTCTCAGTGTACTCCCAGATGGCTCTTCCCCATTCAAGTTTTGGGTCTCTAAGCTGGATACATGGCCAGAGCTTAGCCAGTATGCATTGGAGGTGCTGGTTTGCCCTGCTGCCAGTGTATTATCGGAGCGCGTCTTTAGTGCCGCAGGTGGTGTACTAACAGACCGTCGCATGCGACTATCCTCCGATAATGTAGACCGGCTTACTTTTCTGAAAATGAACAAGGCATGGATCTCGCCAGAATTTGTCTGTCCGTTTTCAGATTAAATAACTGGTTCGCAACGTTATCCATGTCTCCTGTTCCCTACACATGCACAGAAAAACCCATGTCGAACATGCTCCAAATAGGGAAGAGCCGTCACCCTGATTGTTATGCTTAAAACATGAAATTGTGAAGTTTTCCAGGCCTAGAATGATAAATTTTTATGACAAATATGGACAAATAATAATTTGTCATCACAGCGCATATCTGCACATGTCTATTAGAAATGGTAACAAAAACTAAAACATAGTGTTCACTTTTTGAAATTAATGCATAAAAGTACATTTCATACTTATCAATTAATGCTTTTTAAGGAACTTTATCTGTACCTGTAAGATAATGCAGTCAATGGATGTACGAATCATAAAATCCTCATCATCATCATCACGAGTTTTATTTATGACAGACAGTATAAAATACACATACTGATGCCAACTGTAACTTCACACACCATATATGAAATGGCCAGCATCTAAACCTGGTAATAATGTGCAATAATAAATTATTACATCTAGAAAGTGCATCATGCATACTGACAATAGGTAGTGCTAGTTATACCTGCAAGTGCTGTTGAAACAACCACAACAGATATAAATTAATAATGGTATATAGGTATCACAGTGCATAGTTACTCATGGACAATGTCGATGTAATACTGTACCTCAATAAAGTCTGCGTCAACCATTATGCTTGTTAGTCTTGTAGATTGTTAAAGAGGGAACGGTCTTTTTTTGTTGGTCATAGGTGGAGTATTAGACAGTAAATGATTACTGCTGTCGTATTTTTGGCGTCCCTAGGGCGCAATAACGCTGCGTAACGTCACATTTTATAGAGTCATCTAATTGACACACGCTACCCTACCCTACGCGTGACAGTAGGAAGGTAGTGTTGACGGATAAAGCCTTGCGCAACCAGACATGCTTTTACCCTCTTCAACACTGTCCAAGCAAAAAATGCATGATTGCAGCCGCAGACTTTATTGACGTACAGTATAACATCGCCATTACCCATCAGAGGCTGTCCACTGTCTGATACAGACATAGAATATACCTTTGCTATCCGTAGCCTTTCTTTCACCTACACTTGCAGGCACACACTTAAATTGCGACAATGCATTATGTTTTTTTAAATGGTTATTTTTTATCTACATTATTGTGTCATCACATTGATGAGTCCATGCTGGACATGTCATACATGCTGTACAAAGTAACGATTTTATTAACTTAAATAATTGAAATGTCTGTGACTGTCACATCTAAATTGCAATGATGATGATGATGAGTGACGATTACAAAATCCATTGTCTTCACTATGTTATGGTTTAACATAGCGTTCCTTAAGCATTATTCATAAATACAAAAATGGACTTTTATTGTTAAATTTACAACACTATATTTTGTAACCAATTTTTTGGGTGGTGTGTTGTTCCATTTCTTGTTGGCATGTGCATATATGCGTTTATATTTGCAGTGTTTTTATTTTTATTCTTGAAGTTAGGAAACATGTGTATCTTCGTACCGTGTTAGCCATTAGATAGAAAAATATTTAGACTTGAGAGTCCACAGTGGTTGATACCTTGAATGGATAACTGAAAAGATGGTAACAAATTGCAAGCTTTCGAGGCTACTCACGTCTCTTCATCAGGCAAAGACTAAAACAAAAAATGAAGCATCACATATTTCTATACACAACAGGACACAGAATAGTGCAATAGTAAACAAAGGGTTAAGCTAGAGGTACAACTTATAGATTCATGAGTCTGTTGAGTGAGGGGCGAACGCAATCCAAAGATGACATAAATCTGGACAGTTCTATCTAAAGGTAAAGTATATGCTTATTGACCTTTGTATTTTTCATAATTGAGAGAATTTTAAACATAATTATATCATCTACTGCAATACGAGAGCATACAAACGTGTTTTGCCAAGGATCTATTTTTGACCTTATCTATGTGAATGACTCGTATCAATTTTTGCCACAGGATCTACTTCACTTATGTGGCCTTATTTCCTTATTCTATTTTGCCTTTCCCTCATTGTCTCCTTCCCTATTCCTGTTCCGTTTGTGTAGAAATATGGGTTTCTTCATTTTTTTTTTAGTCTTAGCCTGATTAAGAGACCTGAGTAGTCTCGAAAGCTTTGAATTTGTTACCATATTTTCAGTTAGCCATTAAACGGTATCAACCACAGAGGACTCTCAAGTATAAATATTTTTCTATTCTTGGAATTGAAATTCATCATTTTATTGTCCTAGTAAAACTTCATTTATTCTTGTTTGAAGTACATACATTTGCAATGGCCACGTAACAAGGCAATAACTCAATATTTTGTGCCTACACCCTCCTTGACCCTGGGCTTCAACAGCGCCAGTTGCTGCTCAGAAGTGTTAGATGCACAGATGAAAACAATCGCTGATGTGTTTGTGGGGTTCAGTAACGCCTGCTGTTCCCCTGCTGTGTGTCTGGCAAAAATTACTGCTGCTAACTACAACTTCAACTTCAAACGTCTCATACTAGGCCTCTGCCTACACCCTCCTTGACCCTGGGCTTCAACAGCGCCAGTTGCTGCTCAGAAGTGTTAGATGCACAGATGAAAACAATCGCTGATGTGTTTGTGGGGTTCAGTAACGCCTGCTGTTCCCCTGCTGTGTGTTTGGCAAAAATTACTGCTGCTAACTACAACTTCAACTTCAAACGTCTCATACTAGGCCTCTGCCTACACCCTCCTTGACCCTGGGCTTCAACAGCGCCAGTTGCTGCTCAGAAGTGTTAGATGCACAGATGAAAACAATCGCTGATGTGTTTGTGGGGTTCAGTAACGCCTGCTGTTCCCCTGCTGTGTGTCTGGCAAAAATTACTGCTGCTAACTACAACTTCAACTTCAAACGTCTCATACTAGGCCTCTGCCTACACCCTCCTTGACCCTGGGCTTCAACAGCGCCAGTTGCTGCTCAGAAGTGTTAGATGCACAGATGAAAACAATCGCTGATGTGTTTGTGGGGTTCAGTAACGCCTGCTATTCCCCTGCTGTGTGTCTGGCAAAAATTACTGCTAGCTACCTAATTATGGTGAAAAAAACATGACATCTCAAAGTGTCTAGTGCTACACATAGATATGAGGCTACACCCTGATTTCTAAACTGTAAACATTTGAAACGTCAACTTTCAAACCATAAAATGATTAGTCTTTGTCACAAATCTGTAACAAAATAATTGTGACATATTATTACAGATATGCACATGTCGAAAACAAATGCAAACACAAAAGCCTACTTATGCTATAGGATACTGATGGTCAACCTTGTCACTCCATAGCTTAGACAAATCCAACTCACATCATGATGACTCAAATGCTGCAATGTTGGAAGTGCATAATGTGGGTTGAACTTTGACAACTGCTGCAGTGCGAAGGTTATACTTCACTGTTCTTGCCTTTGAAATAAAAGCATACAAGTAAATATAATAATCCAATGTTGATTAAGGGACGTGATGTACACCTGTAATATTGTGCAAACAATGCATGTAGGAATAGTCCTCTTCAACATTACTTATATTTGTGTCATTTTAAAAAATACATATTTGATTAGAAAGTTAACAGCCCATATCATAAAGGTCCTTCATGTAAACATGATAATCGCTACCAAAAATCATGCATTACCTTGGTAAAGTCAATAGTGCATAGTCACAATAGCAAAATATATACCTGTAAGTGGTGCTGAAAGAACGACAACTGATAGAATACGTGAATGATATATATTTATCAGACTGAATAGCGACATCTGTACAATGTCGATATAATACTGTACCTTAACAAAACAGCTGTGTCACACCTCACACTCGTTTTTCTTGTAGCTTGTTATGTAATAGGGCACATGCGTGTATGTTTCATCACAGGTGCATGTTTACTGAGTAAAGCAGTCATGACAACGCCTTTGTGTTGTCGGTACGCTTGCGATGATGAACGATGCGCACCGTGAATGTTAGTCTGCGTCATAAGACGTACAGACGCTCCAATACCCAACGCGTCACAGCAGGAAGCCAGTCTGTGCGTCCAAACAAAGGCGCAACCATACATGCACGTAACCTTTTATAAAGCTAGATAAAAAAAAGGATGTAGTAGTAACGCACACTTTATTGAGGTACAGTATTACATCGCCATTCACCATTTGTGGCTATGCAGTCTCATCTATATATACCTTATCTATCCGTTGTCATGCTTGCAAGTCCACAGTCAGGCATAAATATCTGTTTTCACTCTGCACTATGCACTTTTTAAATTTTTGTTTTGTTAATATAAATGATTGGCACATATTATCAGTATTACATGATGGAAATGTTAGATATTTTTTTAAAAATTTTAGTGATATTATTCACCAAATGTAAAGTTTTATGAATGTCAAATAAAACTTGTAATGCTGATTATGTTTTTAAGTCAGCCATTCATTGTCTACACAATAAAAATGGTGTACATACTGTTACTTACCCATCATTAATGGATTCTGATGTGTACTTGTATGCTTTTATTTTAAACCGTATAGCAGATTATTTAACCTATTTTTATTGTGGTTTGCATTGCTTTTCAACATGTTAATGTATGCGTTTGTTTGTAAATTATTAATTTACATATATTTTTTTAAGTTAAATCATCATCTTATGGTACTAAAGTTTATATTTCTCTTATTTGGAGTATAGACATTTTTAATTGACACGTAACAAGGAAAATACTTGATATAGTATTTAAACATCCTCCTTGACCCTGGGCTACAACACCGCCAGTTGTTGCTCGGAAGTGCTGTTAGCACAGTGAACACTTGCTCCTGTGTTACTGGGGTTCAGTAATGTCAGCTGTTCCCCTGCTGTGTGTACGGCAAAAAGTCCTGCTGCCTCCACCCTGTTCTCCTCTCATCGCTGGGCTACAACACCGCCAGTTGTTGCTCGGAAGTGCTGTTAGCACAGTGAACACTTGCTCCTGTGTTACTGGGGTTCAGTAATGTCAGCTGTTCCCCTGCTGTGTGTACGGCAAAAAGTCCTGCTGCCTCCACCCTGTTCTCCTCTCATCCCTGGGCTACAACACCGCCAGTTGTTGCTCGGAAGTGCTGTTAGCACAGTGAACACTTGCTCCTGTGTTACTGGGGTTCAGTAATGTCAGCTGTTCCCCTGCTGTGTGAACGACAAAAAGTCCTGCTGCCTCCACCATGTTCTCTTCTCATCCCTGGGCTACAACACCGCCAGTTGTTGCTCGGAAGTGCTGTTAGCACAGTGAACACTTGCTCCTGTGTTACTGGGGTTCAGTAATGTCAGCTGTTCCCCTGCTGTGTGAACGGCAAAAAGTCCTGCTACCTCCACCCTGTTGTCTTCTCATCCCTGGCTTCAACACTGCCAGTTGTTGCTCGGAAGTGTCATTGGCACGGGTACTCACTCCTGCCCAGACTGGTTACAGCACGCCATCTGTTTCCTGTCAGTGTAAACGTCACTTAGCCTCCAATAAGTTGTCCTGTCGTGTTGCGGTCAGGTTAGCCGACTCTATGGTGCTTGGAGTTTAGGTGCTTCCTATGTGTGCTGCGGGATATGCAAATAAAGGCTGTTTCCGTTGTGACAATAGGACAATCACCCACTGTAGTACTGTGGGATTCGGTATCTGCGGCCGGCTCGCGGCCTGTCATCTTAAATTTCCATGTGTACCTTCTGCTACCCGTCCGGGTTCCAGTACCGTCAGCTGGTTCTCCGCAGTGCCTTTGGCCTAGGTGCCTCCATCTCGGTATCCGAGTTCCAGCAATGTCTGCTGGTCCTTGGTAGTGCTTTGGAGCACAGGTACCTCCTCCTTAGTAACCGTGTCCCAGTAACGTCAGCTGGTCCTCGGTTGTGCCATTGGCTCTTTTCCTTCTGCTGCCCCTCCGGGTTCCAGCACAGTCAGCTGGTCCTCGTTATTTGGATTGGCTCTTGTACCTTCTGCTACCCATCCGGGTTCCAGTACCGTCAGCTGGTTCTCCGCAGTGCCTTTGGCCTAGGTGCCTCCATCTCGGTATCCGAGTTCCAGCAATGTCTGCTGGTCCTTGGTAGTGCTTTAGAGCACAGGTACCTCCTGCTTAGTAACCGTGTCCCAGTAACGTCAGCTGGTCCTCGGTTGTGCCATTGGCTCTTTTCCTTCTGCAGCCCCTCCGGGTTCCAGCACAGTCAGCTTGTCCTCGTTATTTGGATTGGCTCTTGTACCTTCTGCTACCCATCCGGGTTCCAGTACCGTCAGCTGGTTCTCGCAGTGCCTTTGGCCTAGGTGCCTCCATCTCGGTATCCGAGTTCCAGCAATGTCTGCTGGTCCTTGGTAGTGCTTTAGAGCACAGGTACCTCCTGCTTAGTAACCGTGTCCCAGTAACGTCAGCTGGTCCTCGGTTGTGCCATTGGCTCTTTTCCTTCTGCTGCCCATCCGGGTTCCAGCACAGTCAGCTGGTCCTCATTATTTGGATTGTCTCTTGTACCTTCTGCTACCCATCCGGGTTCCAGTACCGTCAGCTGGTTCTCCGCAGTGCCTTTGGCCTAGGTGCCTCCATCTCGGTATCCGAGTTCCAGCAATGTCTGCTGGTCCTTGGTAGTGCTTTAGAATCATATAATCATAGAATGGTAGAGTTGGAAGGGACCTCCTGGGCCTTCTGGTCCAACCCCCTGCTCAAAGCAGGATTCTCTAAATCATCCCAGATGCACAGGTACCTCCTGCTTAGTAACAGTGTCCCAGTAACGTCAGCTGGTCCTCGGTTGTGCCATTGGCTCTTTTCCTTCTGCTGCCCCTCCGGGTTCCAGCACAGTCAGCTGGTCCTCATTACTTGCATTGACTCTTGTACCTTCTGCAACATTTACAAATTGAAGATTTTTTCAATGCTTTTTTGGGTAATCACTCTGGATCTCCAACAATGAAGACGACGACCCTGATGACCACCCCGAAGAAGATGACGACCACAAGGACGACGAGCATCAAGCCAACCAGCCTAAACACCATCACAAAGAAGAAATAAAAGATTACCAAACAGGACTAAGAAGGTTAAGACAAACTACAAGATACAGAACAAGAGACTTAAGAACAATAAGCAGATCAAAAAGCAGAAGAACATGAAGTATAAGACCAAAATGAAGAGCAAAATATATGCTCTAAATTATAAGCAGAAGAAGACTAAGCAGTGTAGGGGGGTGAGTCCGTTCCTCCTCGTGGTGCCCCTGGAAAATGCCTGCTGCTGCAGGCTAAACTGAACACGGACAAATACTGTTGTAATTTAAATCTTTTGTGACAGCAAGAACGGAAGGATGAAAAATTCATACTTTGACAGATTACAAGTACAGGATTCTCTGTCACAAATAAGAATATGATGAAGAAGATGAAGTACAATATGAATAAGAATAATAGTTTAATAAGAAGAATCTGAGTAATGTTAACAAAAAGATGAATAGCAAGAAGTTTAAGAAGATAAAGAAGGTGAAGATGAAGAATAATTTGATGAAAAAGATGATGCTGCTGAAGATTATGAAGGAGAAAGTGTGTGAAAAGTTAAAAAGGTGAAGAGCATGGAAGTTGTGAAATATACATATTTGCCAAAATAGAAAAAACGTTAACAACATTGTCAATTTCTTCGTCAATCCGAACATCTTTAAAAAAAATAATATTTCTGCTATTCCATTTGATTGGGTTAAACATCTATGCCTTTAATGTCTCCTCAACCTTCCACAATACATTGTACATTACTCTTTGTTGTTTTCCTTCATGTACAATTAACCAACAAGGCAAGAATGGGGTTTTTTTAACTCCGATATTTTGTTCCCATAGACTTACATTGGATTTCCGGTATCGGTATCGGGTATCGCCGATATTTTTTGGGTATCGGCGATACCATTCCGATTCCGATACTTTTGGATATCGGAAAGTATCGCTCAACCCTACTCAACACTAATGATGACATTTGATAAATACACCTTGGCGATGTTTGTGTATTTAGCATACTATTAGGGCAGATTTATACTATGTAATTTCACAACTCTAATTGTAGCTTTAATCTTGGCCCAGTATGTGAGTGGTAACCAGGGAATAGGACGCCTTATTATCAATGCAGTGCTCCATTTTTCTGAATATCAAATGTGTGCCTTTTATTCCAGTTTCCCTGTATATTTGTGTGATCAATTGTTTCTATACACTATTTGTTGAATAAAATTTGATACTTTTATATATATTCTATGGACTTGTATGCAATTTTTGCTGCCATAGGCAGTATTCCCTTTAGCAAGCCCGTATGCGCCGCTGAAAGACTCCACTGCAGACACTCACACCCAGACGGTCGAGGCATCGCCCACAGGCCAGTCGTGAGCTGCACATCACCAGAGCAGCTAACGTCCGACCACCAATGAGAAGACGCTACATCACGGACATGCTCAGTAAAGTGATTTCTGAACAGACTCCAGAGCGCAAGGCTGCACCAGATTGTCACTGGTTACCATAGGTTTGGCTGGAGAGTCAGCAGTAACCAAATGTATACCATGAGCCTGAGCAAGATGCTGGAACCGAGGTCTGAGCTGAGCAGCAAGCACAGCGGCCAGACTCAAATGGGAGAACACAGTACCAGGTAAAGCTTGGGATCTATACCGCGCAGAAAGAGAATCCCAGCACCTAATATTACCCTCCTACCTATTGTCCCCCAGTGAGGTTTGCCATACTTGCAAGTCGCCACAAGCTGGGGGGCATGCATGTGCTCTTGCTCATCTGCCAAAGCACTCCATTGCTCCAACTGCTCAGTGGCCCTTTTAGTACTAGAGAGACCACCCCGCTTGAAGATATGTGCCCCAGAGTGACTCTCCAGCTGAAGATTAGATGGTACGTAGATCTCGGTCGGGGGGCACCTGGGACTTAAGACACAGACTTTCACAGAAACTGCCCCATTTTTGTATGCTCCCTATTGCCCAATCAATCTGGGGAGAATGGAAGCGCAGCCAAGGCATCCCCAGAAGTAACTCATCCATACCCTCAGAGATAACAAGAAAAGAGACTATCACCTGATGTTTTGGAGACATAGTGAGAGTAAGAGGTATAGTCTGATGGGAAATCAGGTTTGGTAAAACAGAACCATTAGCTAACCGAATGAACATCGGAATAGGAATTCTGTGCCATTGGGCAAAGGTAGCAGACATGAAATTGCCCTCTGTCCCGGAGTCCAAGCAAGCCTCAACATTAAGAGTAGTTGACCGAAATGTCAAAGAGAACCCAAAGGTCAATTTGGAAGACACATCAGCTGGAACTAGTGAGCCTCTATATCACAGCTTTGTAAATATATCAGAAGAAGATCAAAATAGCTTGAATCACAGTATCTCCTCAACTTATTATAAAAAATGTTTTTATTATAACCGTTTAAAAATTAGAACAATACTAGGCCAAATGGCAAATAAAGCGACATCATATTTAAATAGAAATGAATCAACACCAGAGGGTCGTGCCTATCCCTACAATGGCCTATGTTACCCTACCTACCCGCGGAGGTTGGCACCCTAGAACCTGCGCAGTGGCGCCCCCGCTCCTCGACGGCTCACCCTGCTCACCCTATAAGGCCCTAGGGTGACAGGGGGTGAGGGAAGATTGAAAATATAGTAGGTGAGAAAGAAAAAGAATTATTGATGTTTATTCGGTTTGTGTGTCTTTATGGAAGTGGGCTAATTGGATATGATGTTAGCTATACCTCACACCAAGACAATAAACTCAATTATCATAACATAGGTCACAAAGATGACCCTCAAAAACCAGTGACAAAACCACAAAAAAACTAAACCAAAACACAAAAAAGGTGCTAGTTATATCTATATATGTTAGGGTTCGATTTCCTGCTGCTGCACAAGGGGAGTCTCAAACCCGTCCCGCTGCGGTCTCCCATTCATCTCCGGCCGCAGTGGAGCTTGCTCAGCAGAGGCGTCGGTCCAGGCGTCTTGCCCACCTCACTACTGGGCAGTGACTTGTTGCTGCCTTTCCTGGATCTGCTATTATAGCCAATGCTGGAGCAGACGTCTTTGGGACAAAGTACTGCATTTTCCCTTCTGAGCATGCCCAGAGTGAGATCTCTCATTGGAGATCAGGGGTCACATGCTCAGGTACTGCAGCAGCTCCTATTGGCCCGCCAGGAAGGCCCTGTTACTACTAGTCTTCTGGAACAGGTTTCTCATTGGTCCTTGTTCCTGGAAGGTCCTGTTGCTGTTACTATAAAAGGGTAGCATGGCTGGGCCGCCATGCGCTAATATCCACCATTGTATGCTATGCGCCAGTGTGGTCATGCGTGTGTGTGGTTAGGGACCCGGCTGAAATAAGCCACTAGAATACCGACTTAATCGGTGAGGAGTTTGGTGTGCTAGCTGGTCAGGGTCGGTGTCCTAGATGCCCTAGATTACCGGCATAACCGGTGAGGAGTTTGATTGTCGTATTCAGGGTCTGGCGTTCAGACGCCATAGATTGCGGGTGACTCCCGCGAGGACATTAGCGCATGACCACGTATTATGCTCGCTTAGCAATTAACCATGTACCTGAGAGCCTGACAGGACACGGTACTTTTTCTCAGCGGCTCTGTGACGTAACAGGGTTCGCTTTAGACGCTAGACAGCACCCTAGCGTTTTACTTTGCGGCTCACTGAAGTTAAGTGAGTTCGTTCCTATCGCCATATAGCGCTGTGGCATCCCGTTAGCGGCTCTGGTATTAACAGAGTTCGCACTTACTGCCACAACGCGCTACGGCGTTTATTTTGGCGACTCTGCGGGATAACAGAGTTCGCTACTTTCGCCATCTTATTAGCAGCGGGCTTCGCCTGCACGGTGGACCTTGGGCTGTGAACGCACCTCTCTATTATATCTATTAGGTGCGTTCCGCAGACCCTAACATAATATTAGCGCCAGGGTCTGGCTAGTAAAATGGCGGATGACCAGCGTCTAAGGCAGTACATCCAGCAGCTGGAGGGTAAGTTGGCGGCTCTTGAGCGCACAACCTCAGCTGTGGATATTACCGCAGTCGCTGTTCAGGCTGCTAGCGTGGCTACAGCCAGTTTGTCCTCTGCTACCTCTGTCCCTACATTATCCCACCTCCCGCTTCCTGACAAGTTTGCTGGTGACAGCAAGCAATGTCGGGGATTCGTGAGTCAGTGCTCTATACAGCTCGAGCTTCTGGCTGCACGTTTCCCCACGGATCGGGCACAAGTGGGTTTTGTACTGTCTCTACTCTCGGGCAGAGCGTTGGAGTGGGCAACACCGCTGTGGGAGCGTGACGATCGTGTGGTGCGGAGTGCTCCTCGGTTTTTGGAGGCTCTGAAAAAGGTCTTTTTAGGACCTCAGGTCACGCACGATACGGCACTCCAACTGCTGACAATGTCACAGGGCTTGTCCATGGTCAGCCAGTTCTCAGTCCAATTTCGGACTTTGGCCTTTGAATTAGAGTGGCCAGATAAAGTTCTTATTCCAGTGTTCTGGAGAGGACTGGCAGACCATGTAAAGGACGCTTTGGCTACCAGGGAGATTCCTGCCACACTGGAGAAACTCATTTCTATATCTACCCGCATCGACCTCCGTTTTCATGAGCGGAGGTTAGAGCGGACCCAGTGTAGGCAGAGGTTTCGGCTGGCACCCACCTTTGCCAAACCTTTGGAATTTCCCGTTCGGGCGTCTGACTCCCCAGAGACCGTGGAGAATACTCGAGTGGGATCTAAGTCTCGGACCACTCGAGTATCCGTGGTCTGTAGAGTGTGTCAGCAGCCAGGACATTATGCCAACCGATGTCCCCAGCGAATAAGTAAACGGTCATGTTCCGTGACCATGGGTGCAGGGTCATTAGACGTGAGGGATTTTGCTCCGAAGATGCTCCTTAAAGGGTTAATCTCTCTAGGTTCATCCACCCTTCCCACCAAGCTTTGTGTGGACTCTGGGCAGAGGGGAATTTTATGTCCTCCTCCTTTGCCTCTCGCCATTCCATACCACTGGTGACGCTCGCCGAGCCAATATCGGTGAGAGTGTTGAATGGAGCAATAATGCCCTCACAAATCACCCACCAGACTGTCACTCTACCTCTGTCTATGTCTCCTTCACATCAGGAGAATATATCCCTTTTTGTTCTTCCTGAGGGAATAGATGAGGTTTTGTTGGGATTACCCTGGCTTCGCCACCACTCCCCCATATTGAGTGGTCCTCTGGGAGAATACTGGGTTGGGGTGATCATTGCAGAGACAAATGTCTCAGAGAGGACGTTCAGGTTTCCACAACGGAGATACCCATAGATCTGATTCCCTTCCAGGTTTATCGTCATACGCAGACGTATTCTCCAAAAAGGCAGCGGAGACTCTGCCGCCTCATCGCCCTTATGACTGTCCTATAGACCTCTTGCCTGGAACGGAGCCCCTCGGGGAAGAGTATATCCTCTCTCTCTTCCTGAGACGGAGGCCATGTCACAATACATCCAGGAAAATCTGGCCAGAGGGTTTATTAGGAAGTCAGTGTCACCAGCAGGGGCAGGATTTTTCTTTGTGCAGAAGAAGAATGGAGAATTACGACCGTGTATAGACTATAGGGGTCTTAACGCCATTACCGTTAAGAACAAATATCCTTTGCCCCTAATATCTGAGCTCTTTGATAGGCTCCGGGGAGCAAGGGTATTTACTAAGCTGGATCTTCGTGGTGCCTATAACCTGATCCGCATCCATGAGGGGGACGAATGGAAGACGGCGTTCAATACCAGAGATGGACATTACGAATATCTTGTGATGCCCTTCGGGCTCTGTAATGCTCCAGCCGTCTTCCAAGATTTCGTAAATTACATCTTCCGGGACATGCTTGCCACCTCTGTGGTAGTCTACCTGGATGACATTCTCATCTTTTCTCCAGATATGGACCCCCCACCGGAGAGATGTTTGCAGGGTCTTCGACCTCTTGCGGGCAAATTCCTTATATGCGAAGTTGGAGAAGTGTGTGTTTGAGCAGGAGTCTTTGCCATTCCTGGGCTATATCATCTCCACTCAGGGATTGGCTATGGATCCTGCCAAACTACAGGCTGTAATGGATTGGCAAGAACCCCACTCTCTTAAAGCGGTGCAGCGCTTTATGGGGTTCATTAATTACTATCGCCAATTCATTCCCCACTTCTCTACTTTGGTTGCTCCCTTGGTAGCCCTCACCAAGAAAGGAGCCAATCCCAAATTGTGGTCAGAGGAGGTCTCCAAGGCCTTTACTTAAATCAAGTCCCATTTTGCTAGCGCTCCTATCCTACATCGTCCCGAGGTTGATAAGCCTTTTATATTGGAGGTAGATGCCTCGTCCGTTGGTGCTGGAGCAGTCCTTTTTCAAAAGGATGCTCAAGGTCGTAAACATCCTTGCTTCTTCTTCTCCAAGACCTTCACACCTGCGGAGAGGAATTATTCCATTGGGGATACGGAGTTGCTAGCCATGAAGTTGGCCTTTTCTGAGTGGAGACATCTCCTGGAGGGGCTCGCTTTCCCTTCTAAGTGTTCACTGACCACAAAAATTTGGTCTATTTACAGACCGCCCAGCGGCTAAATTCTCATCAGGCCAGATGGTCCCTGTTCTTCTTCCGATTCCATTTCACCCTCCATTTTCTCTCAGGGGAGAAGAACATTCGTGCTGATGCTCTGTCTCGCTCCGTGGTGTCCTCTGAGGAGGTGGAGGAGGAGCCTCGGCTGATTGTCCCCACAGAGAGCCTAAGAACTGTGGCCCCGGTTTCGCTTGAGTCTGTGCCTCCGGGCAAGACTTTTGTGCCCATCAATTTGCGACCGGAGGTTCTCTCTTGGGCACACTCGTCCAGGGTGGGTGGACATTTTGGGGCAAAGAGGACATCTGAGTTGCTGGCGAGGACATACTGGTGGCCACATATGGTCCGTGACGTCAGGGAATACGTTCAGGCATGCGTCTCCTGCGCCAAGAATAAGTCCCCTCGACAACGGCCAGCTGGGTTACTCTTTCCTTTACCGGTGGCAGACAGGCCCTGGGAGATGGTCGGGATGGATTTTGTGGTTGGCTTACCCAAGTCTCGGGGCTGCACCATCATCTGGGTGATAACCGACCACTTCTCCAAAATGGTGCACTTGGTGCCGTTACCACGGTTACCGTCTGCACGGGCCTTGGCAGCATTATTCATTAGGCATATTTTCCGCCTACACGGTATGCCAGACAAAATTGTCAGTGATCGAGGTCCCCAGTTTGCGTCTCGGTTCTGGAGAGAGCTGTGTCGTTTACTCAGCATTGAGTTGAATCTCTCCTCTGCATACCATCCCGAGACGAATGGGTTGGTAGAGAGGGCCAACCAGACCTTGGTCACATACTTGCGACATTTTGTCTCTGCCAGGCAGGATGACTGGGCATCCTTGCTACCGTGGGCTGAGTTTGCTCTAAATAATGCTGTGGCTGACTCCACCGGACAGACCCCATTCCTCCTGAACTACGGTCAGCATCCGCGGGTACCAGTGCCTATGCCCGTGTCTTCCGCCAATTCCAGGGTGGCAGACTGGGCTGTGGAGGCACGGGACATTTGGGACCGCACTCAGGATGCCATTCAGGCCTCCAAAGAGAGGATGAGGTTTTCGGCCGATGCCCATCGGCGCCCCGCTCCTACGTTTGCTCCGGGTGACCTAGTGTGGCTTTCTGCCTGAAACATCAGGCTACGGGTAGAGTCCACTAAGTTGGCACCTCGCTTTTTGGGCCCCTTTAAAGTTCTTGAGCAGGTGAACCCGGTAGTTTACCGCCTAGCCCTTCCGCCTCGCCTTGGTATCACTGACACCTTTCACGTATCCCTCTTGAAACCCGTGGCCATTTCCCGGTTTTCCGAGTCATCTGCTGGGACGTCGGGTTCATCTACCGACGATCATGAGGTGAACGCCATTGTTGAGTGCAAGGTGGTACGAGGCAAAAAATTCTATTTGGTGGATTGGAGGGGTTATGGGCCTGAGGATAGATCCTGGGAGCCTGCCGAGCACGTTCACGCTCCTCGGCTCGTCGCTGCCTTTGAGCGCAGCGAGGCCCAGAGAAGGGGGGCCCTAGGAGGGGGGGTAATGTTAGGGTTCAATTTCCTGCTGCTGCACAAGGGGAGTCTCGAACCCATCCCGCTGCGGTCTCCCATTCATCTCCGGCCGCAGTGGAGCCTGCTCAGCAGAGGCGTCGGTCCAGGCGTCTTGCCCACCTCACTACTGGGCAGTGACTTGTTGCTGCCTTTCCTGGATCTGCTATTATAGCCAATGCTGGAGCAGATGTCTTTGGGACAAAGTACTGCATTTTCCCTTCTGAGCATGCCCAGAGTGAGATCTCTCATTGGAGATCAGGGGTCACATGCTCAGGTTCTGCAGCAGCTCCTATTGGCCCGCCAGGAAGGCCCTGTTACTACTAGTCTTCTGGAACAGGTTTCTCATTGGTCCTTGTTCCTGGAAGGTCCTGTTGCTGTTACTATAAAAGGGTAGCATGGCTGGGCCGCCATGCGCTAATATCAACCATTGTATGCTATGCGCCAGTGTGGTCATGCGTGTGTGTGGTTAGGGACCCGGCTGAAATAAGCCACTAGAATACCGACTTAATCGATGAGGAGTTTGGTGTGCTAGCTGGTCAGGGTCGGTGTCCTAGATGCCCTAGATTACTGGCATAACCGGTGAGGAGTTTGATTGCCGTATTCAGGGTCTGGCGTTCAGATGCCATAGATTGCGGGTGACTCCCGCGAGGACATTAGCGCATGACCACGTATTATGCTCGCTTAGCAATTAACCGTGTACCTGAGAGCCTGACAGGACACGGTACTTTTTCTCAGCGGCTCTGTGACGTAACAGGGTTCGCTTTAGACGCTAGACAGCGCCCTAGCGTTTTACTTTGCGGCTCACTGAAGTTAAGTGAGTTTGTTCCTATCGCCATATAGCGCTGTGGCATCACGTTAGCGGCTCTGGTATTAACAGAGTTCGCACTTACTGCCACAACGCGCTACGGCGTTTATTTTTGCGACTCTGCGGGATAACAGAGTTCGCTACTTTCGCCATCTTATTAGCAGCGGGCTTCGCCTGCACGGTGGACCTTGGGCTGCGAACGCACCTCTCTATTATATCTATTAGCTGCGTTCTGCAGACCCTAACAATATATAATTATATCTAATTAAGATTACAATGACTCAGCTGCAATATGAATATTGGTTGTAACATTATAAATAGCCATCTATGATAGCCGATAGATACTTGGAGTGTTATATCCTATTAAGTTTGCAGTGACTCAGTTACAATAGGATTAGTGGTTACAATACTACAACTAATATATAGTCATGATATCTATTTAAGCCGAGAGATACTTTAAATAATATTCATTATATCTATAAAAGCCAAGAGATATTTGGAGTGATTTATCTAACTAGTTATTCTGGATTACTTCAACAAAGATTTCAAAGTAGTCCATATATTCTTACATGAGTACTATTGAACTAGATATTTTTAACTAGCACCTTTTTTGTGTTGTGGTTTGTTTTTTCTTGGTTTAGTTTTTTTTGTGGTTTTGTCACTGGTTTTTGAGGGTCATCTTTGTGACCTATGTTATGATAATTGAGTTTATTGTCTTGGTGTGGGGTATAGCTAACATCATATCCAATTAGCCCACATTCCATAAAGACACACAAACCGAATAAACATCAATAATTCTTTTTCTTTCTCACCTACTATATTTTCAATCTTCCCTCACCCCCTGTCACCCTAGGGCCTTATAGGGTGAGCCGTCGAGGTTCGGGGGCGCCACTGCACAGGTTCTAGGGTGCCAACCTCCACGGGTAGGTAGGGTAACATAGGCCATTGTAGGGATAGGCACGACCCTCTGGTGTTGATTCATTTCTATTTAACCCCTTCAAGACCCAGCCTATTTTGACCTTAAAGACCTTGCCATTTTTTGCAATTCTGACCAGTGTCCCTTTATGAGGTAATAACTCAGGAACGCTTCAACGGATCCTAGCGATTCTGAGATTGTTTTTTCGTGACATATTGGGCTTCATGTTAGTGGTAAATTTAAGTCGATAATTTTTGCGTTTATTTGTGAAAAAAATGGAAATTTGGCGAAAATTTTGAAAATTTTGTAATTTTCAAATTTTTAATTTTTATTCTGTTAAACTAGAGAGTTATGTGACACAAAATAGTTAATAAATAACATTTCCCACATGTCTACTTTACATCAGCACAATTTTGGGAACAACATTTTTTTTTGTTAGGAAGTTATAAGGGTTAAAAGTTGACCAGCGATTTCTCATTTTTACAGCAAAATTTACAAAACCATTTTTTTAGGGACCACCTCACATTTGAAGTCACTTTGAGGGGTCTATATGGCAGAAAATACCCAAAAGTGACACCTTTATAAAAACTGCACCCCTCAAGCTACTCAAAACTACATTCAAGAAGATTATTAACCCTTCAGGTGCTTCACAGGAACTAAAGCAACGTGTAAGGAAAAATTGGACATTTTAATTTTTCCAACAAAAATTTTCTTTTAGCATCAATTTTTTCATTTTTACATGGGCATCAGGATAAAATGGATCCTAAAATTTGTTGGGCAATTTCTCCTGAGTACAAAGATACCTCATATGTGGTCATAAACCACTGTATGGGCGCACGGCAGGGCTCAGAAGGGAAGGAGCGCCATTGACTTTTTGAATGGAAAATATGCTGGAATATTTAGCGGTTGCCATGTCACATTTGGAGAGTCCCTGTGTGCCTAAACATTGGAGCTCCCCCACAAGTGACCCCATTTTGGAAACTAGACCCCCTAAGGAACTTATCTAGATGCATAGTGATCATTTTGAACCCCCAGGTGCTTCACAAATTGATCTGTAAAAAAAAGAAAGTACTTTTTTTTCACAAAAATTTTCTTTTAGCCTCAGTTTTTTCATTTTCACATGGGCAACAGTATAAATTGGATCCTAAAATTTGTTGGGCAATTTCTCCTGAGTACACAGATTTCTCATATGTGGTCATAAACCACTGTATGGGCGCACGGCAGGGCTCAGAAGGGAAGCAGCGCCATTTGACTTTTTGAATGGAAAATATGCTGGAATATTTAGCGGTTGCCATGTCGCATTTGGAGAATCCCTGTGTGCCTAAACATTGGAGCTCCCCCACAAGTGACCCCATTTTGGAAACTAGACCCCCTAAGGAACTTATCTAGATGCATAGTGATCATTTTGAACCCCCAGGTGCTTCACAAATTGATCTGTAAAAAAAAGAAAGTACTTTTTTTTCACAAAAATTTTCTTTTAGCCTCAGTTTTTTCATTTTCACATGGGCAACAGTATAAATTGGATCCTAAAATTTGTTGGGCAATTTCTCCTGAGTACACAGATACCTCATATGTGGTCATAAACCACTGTTTGGGCGCATGGCAGGGCTCAGAAGGGAAGCAGCGCCATTTGACTTTTTGAATGGAAAATATGCTGGAATATTTAGCGGTTGCCATGTCGCATTTGGAGAGTCCCTGTGTGCCTAAACATTGGAGCTCCCCCACAAGTGACCCCATTTTGGAAACTAGACCCCCTAAGGAACTTATCTAGATGCATAGTGAGCACTTTGAACCCCCAGGTGCTTCACAAATTGATCCGTAAAAAAAAGAAAGTACTTTTTTTCACAAAAATTTTCTTTTAGCCTCAGTTTTTTTCATTTTCACATGGGCAACAGTATAAATTGGATCCTAAAATTTGTTGGGCAATTTCTCCTGAGTACACAGATACCTCATATGTGGTCATAAACCACTGTTTGGGCGCACGGCAGGGCTCAGAAGGGAAGGAGCGCCATTGACTTTTTGAATGGAAAATATGCTGGAATATTTAGCGGTTGCCATGTCGCATTTGGAGAGTCCCTGTGTGCCTAAACATTGGAGCTCCCCCACAAGTGACCCCATTTTGGAAACTAGACCCCCTAAGGAACTTATCTAGATGCATAGTGAGCACTTTGAACCCCCAGGTGCTTCACAAATTGATCCGTAAAAAAAGAAAGTACTTTTTTTTCACAAAAATTTTCTTTTAGCCTCAGTTTTTTTCATTTTCACATGGGCAACAGTATAAATTGGATTCTAAAATTTGTTGGGCAATTTCTCCTGAGTACACAGATACCTCATATGTGGTCATAAACCACTGTTTGGGCGCACTGCAGGGCTCAGAAGGGAAGGAGCGCCATTTGACTTTTTGAATAGAAAATATGCTGGAATATTTAGCGGTTGCCATGTCGCATTTGGAGAGTTCCTGTGTGCCTAAACATTGGAGCTCCCCCACAAGTGACCCCATTTTGGAAACTAGACGCGCTAAGGAACTTATCTAGATGCATAGTGAGCACTTTGAACCCCCCAGGTGCTTTACAGAAGTTTATAACGCAGAGCCGTGAAAATAAAAAATCATTTTTTTTTCTCAAAAAATGATTTTTTAGCCCACTATTTTTTATTTTCACAATGGTTACAGGAGAAATTGGACCCCGAAAGTTGTTGTCCAGTTTGTCTTGAGTACGCTAGTACCCCATATGTGGGGGGGAACCACTGTTTGGGCACACGTCAGGGCTCGGAAGGGATGTAGTGACGCTTTGAAATGCCAACTTGATGGAATGGTCTGCGGGCATCTTGTTACGTTTGCAGAGCCCCTGATGCGCCTAAACAGTAGAAACTCCCCACAAGTGACCCCATTTTGGAAACTAGACACCGCAAAGAACTTATCTAGATGTGTGGTGAGCACTTTGAACCCCCAAGGGCTACACAGAAGTTTATAACGCCCGGGCATGAAAATAAAAAAATCATATTTTTTCCACAATCAGGATCTTTTAGTCCCCAATTTTTTTATTTTCGCAAGGGTAACATGAGAAATTAGACCCCAAAAGTTGTTGTCCAATTTGTCCTGAGTATGCTGATATCCCATATGTGGGAGAAAACTACTGTATGGGCACACGTCGGGGCTCGGATGGGAAGTAGTGACCTTTTGAAATGCCCACTTGATGGAATGGTCTTCGGGCGTCATGTTACGTTTGCAGAGTCCCTGATGTGCCTAAACAGTAGAAACTCCCCACAAGTGACCCCATTTTGGAAACTAGATCCCCCAAGGAACTCCTCTAGATGTGTGGTGAGCACTTTGAATCTCCAAGTCCTTCACAGAAGTTTATAACGCAGAGCCGTGAAAATATAAAATCATTTTTTTTCCACAAAAATAATTTTTAGTCCCCAATTTTTTTCCCAATGTTAACAGGAGAAATTAGAACCCCCAAAGTTGTTGTGCAATTTTTCCCGAGTACGCTGATACCTCATATGTGGGGATAAACCACTGTTTGGGCATACGTAGGGGCTTGGAATAAAGGGAGCACTGTTTGACTTTTTGAACGCAAAATTTGCAGGAATCAATGGTGGCGCCATGTCGCGTATGGAGACCCCCTGATGTGCCTAAATAGTGGAAACCCCTCAATTCTAACTCCAACCCTAACCCCAACACACCCCTAACGCCTACACACACCTAACCCTAATACAAACCCTAATCATAACCCTAACCCCAACACACCCCTAATCCCAACTCTAACCATAAACCTAACTACAAGCCTAACCCTAATTCCAACCCTAACCCAAATTCCAACCCTAACCTTAATTCTAACCTTAGCCCTAATGCTAACCCTAACCCTAGTTCTAACCCTAAGGCTGGGTTCATATTGCGTTTTACCAGCCCGTTCAACATGTAGCGTTGACCGGCTGGTAACGGTATAGCATAACGCGATCGCGTTATGCTATACCCGCTAGCGCAGATGAATCAGCAGATAATCAACCGCGGATCAGCAGCGAAATCCGCCGCGGATCAGCAGCGAAATCCGCCGCGGATCAGCAGCGAAATCCGCCGCGGATCAGCAGCGAAATCCGCCGCGGATCAGCAGCGAAATCCGCCGCCGATCAGCAGGAAATCCGCGCGGACAGCATGAAATCCGCTGCGACAGCAGAGAATCCGCCGCCGATCAGCAGCGAAATCCGCCGCGGATCAGCAGCGAAATCCGCCGCGGATCAGCAGCGAAATCCGCCGCGGATCAGCAGCGAAATCCGCCGCCGATCAGCAGCGAAATCCGCCGCCGATCAGCAGCGAAATCCGCCGCGGATCAGCAGCGAAATCCGCCGCCGATCAGCAGCGAAATCCGCCGCCGATCAGCAGCGAAATCCGCCGGGGATCAGCAGGAAATCCGCTGCGGATCAGCAGAGAAATCCGCCGCCGATCAGCAGCGAAATCCGCCGCGGATCAGCAGCGAAATTCGCCGCGGATCAGCAGCGAAATCCGCCGCCGATCAGCAGCGAAATCCGCCGCCGATCAGCAGCGAAATCCGCCGCGGATCGCAGCGAAATCCGCCGCCGATCGGCAGCGAAATCCGCCGCGGATCGGCAGCGAAATCCGCCGCCGATCGGCAGCGAAATCCGCTGCGGATCGGCAGCGAAATCCGCTGCGGATCGCAGCGAAATCCGCCGCCGATCAGCAGCGAAATCCGCCGCGGATCAGCAGCGAAATCCGCCGCGGATCAGCAGCGAAATCCGCCGCCGATCAGCAGCGAAATCCGCAGCGGATCCGTAGCAAAATCCGCCGCGGATCAGCAGCGATGTCCGCCGCGGATCAGCAGCGAAGTCCGCCGCGGATCAGCAGCGAAGTCCGCCGCGATCAGCAGCGAAATCCGCCGCGGATCAGCAGCGAAATCCGCCGCGGATCAGCAGCGATATCCGCCGCGGATCCGCAGCAAAATCAGCTGCGGATCAGCAGCAAAATCCGCTAGGAAAAAAAAAAAAAAATTCTTTATTTTTTTTTATTTGTCCCTACCTATGATAAAGGGGGGGTTCATTTACTTTTTTTTATTTTGATCACTGTGACAGTTTATCACAGTGATCAAAATAAATTTTTGAACACTGGGGGGCGCACTGCGCATGCGCCGGCCGGCGGGCGCACTGCGCATGCGCCCGCCATTTTCCAATATGGCGGCGCCCATGAAGAGGCCCGGGCGGACGCCGGGCCCGATCGTGGGACATCGGTGGATCGGGAGAGGTGAGTAGGGGGGTCGGAAGGCTGGGGGGGGGGATAGGAAGTGGGGGCGGTGGACCAAAAGAGGAGGGGAGCTGTAAGTGACGGCGGTGACCGATCGCTGCCATCTTTCGGTGGCGGCGGCCGATCACCGCCGTGACTCGGTGTGGGGGGGGTCAGGGCTCGGTCTCCAGCCATGGCAGATGCTATTGCAGCATCGGCCATGGCTGGATTGTAATATTTCACCAATTAAATTGGTGAAATATTACACATTGCTCTGATTGGCTGTTTCACTTTTAACAGCCAATCAGAGCGATCGTGGCCACGGGGGGGTTAAGCCAACCCCCCTGTGGTGAAGCACAAAGGGTCCTGTAACTGCGGGTCGGGTGACCTTTGAGTGACCCCGGTCTCCCGGCCCGCAGGGACGAGATCCTTTCATGACGCCACATAGGCGTCATGGGTCAGATTGGCACAGGTTTTCATGACGCCTACGTGGCGTCATGGGTCGGGAAGGGGTTAAATATGATGTCGCTTTATTTGCCATTTGGCCTAGTATTGTTCTAATTTTTAAACTAGTGAGCCTCTCCTAAAGCCACTAGACGCTGTGACTCCCTCTGATGCTTGGGACATTTATTGGCAAAATGGCCAGTTTGTCTGCAGGCAAAACAAGTTGGTTGAACTAAGAAAAATAAAGAGACATGTCACAGAGACAGGGACCACCAACATGCAGTAGAGATGCATAAAGAAATCAATTTTATTTAGGTGTACAAAAACAAACCAAAAAAACAGCTAAAAACAACAAATCAAATTCTCACTAGGCCCTACTGAGAAAAATATGCATGGTATCTAGTCAAATATTGCATAATGCCCAATAATATATATTACGTGCAAACAATACTTAATGTGCAAGCAGACAAGAGCTAGTGAAGATCAAGGTGTGACAAGCACTGGAAAAGTGGGTAATGGGTGCAGTACATGTAATAGTCCACTGTAAAAAGCTTATACCCATTGATGTATCAAAGAACTGTCAAACAATACTCAACAATAAACCAATATGCCTGTACAGAGGAGAGAATGCGACCTCTAATCAATGCTAAAGGCAATCATTAACAAGGGATCATAAACGGTCTGGCATCTAACACCTACCAAAAAGGAATGCTCATAGCCCAAGACCTGATCAGCATCATAGAAGGTCAGAGTAACTAAGATAAGGCCCCGATGCGTGTCGCCACTGGCTTCCTCAGGGGTCGGTGGCATGGTCTGGGTACACCCATCCAGTATTTAAATATTCCTACCTTAATTATGTAACCCATTGCAGCTGCGATATGGATACAACGCTAGGAAGCCCTTCACAGAATAGCTGGCTGTAAAAACGGAAGTAAGGCCCGGCTGATCAACTTTCGGGTAAAGGGGTAGGATGTACCAATGCTGATCATAATTATAAGAATTCCAAAATGCATAATCAAATTTTATTAATCAAGTGATCTAATAGAACAGTTAACATGATGAATCGCGCAACAATAAATGAAAAAAATAAATGAATAGAAGACACCGCAACCATCAGAACCAATGTACATAGGAATTCCAATGTTGCGACGGCACTACATCCGGGTGTACAACGTGGAGCGAATATATCTGGGTCAAAGAGGGGGTGAACTAAGCGCATGCGCAGACAGAGAAAAGTCATTCAAATGATGTTGGAAGCTTCAACAACGCATGCGTTAGATAAGGCCAGTGCACCCAAGAAGACTGGCCACACACGAATAAAAGCCAGCTGATAAACAAATAGAGCAAGGCCAAACTCACTCCAGATGGACCGAAAAAACTGTACGCACTGTGGAATTAACAATATACGCCAATATCCCCAGAGGAATAACTACATCTAAAAATTCAATAATATACGGTTCTGACGCGCTGCAAGCAAAAACAGAATGAAACCACAAATAATAAGGTGGAAACACCAAATAAAAAGATACACCGGGTTTATTTAATTGACGCCTTGTTTACATGGAAGTGAAGCCACCAAAGAAAATGGTCACATTAGTGGCCATAGATGAAAGAGTAGAACAAGAAGGAACCAATACGGATGTTGCTACGTGTTTACATGCGTGCGCATTTTTGATCACATGAACTAATAGATCCATTAGTGCACATAAATGCAATGGAGGCAAGACAGAATGGTAATTCACCTAAACTCTCCAAAAGATATACCATTTCTTATATTAACGCATTATGATGGTAGAAATGTAACCGTCAGGACAGTGATCAAAATTATAGCAAAAATAAGGTAAATAAGGCTACGAAAGCCCAATGCAGTTGTCACCAATGCCACGAAAGTACATGCATACGCAATGAGATATCAATCATACGAGTTAAATGATCTAATTGTGCAGATGAAAGAAGTAACTGCAAAATGAGAAAGTAAGTATATACACCTGAACACCCCAAGAGTACACCTGATCAATTACGCCAATACATTGTTGTGGAAAACTACAGCCGGAAGGCAAAATAGTCAAGATGATGGCCATATGTAGTGAAATGGAACCATTTCATTTTTTTCACAGAGTGAAAAAAATTTTTGTAAATGTATGCCCTGAAGAATGTAGATGTACAAATTATGAGACGCGATTTTCTAATATAGTAATTCAAAAATAAAACCCACACATAGTGCTGATGCTGAAATAGGTCCATACAGTCAGTAATATAGCCATTTTGCGCTCTTGAGTACTATAATAATAGTAATATAACCGCAAAAAAGCAATTTACAAAATAATAAGGTATATACACATATGCAAATGGATACAAACAAATGAATACATTGGAATGTAATGATATCGAATAGAACTGAAACTAAGTGCTAAACAAAAGAAAGCTAGATCAGTGACATTATCTATACTTAAAGTTGGGAGATCCCCCATGTTGGCTCCTAGAATGATGAATCCCTTATGTCCAACCATTGGTTGTTGAAAGTGATGATCAAAGGAAGGAGACTTTTGTAATCTTACACTTTCTTGGAAAAGAGACTATGACGGTCCATAACTGCTGCTAGTGTGAACAATGACGGATCGAAGCAGCGAGCTTTCATCTTAAAAAGACTACGTTAACTCCACACAGTATGAACAGAATGCAGAACACCCAGCTCTATTAGTATCACAGAAAGGTAGTGCAAAAGGGTTGAGCTTGTTCTGTAATGGAACTGTGCTAACGGGACACTAGAACAAAACAGATGCTAAGTCAAGAGAAATAACTTAAATGACGCTAGGTACAAAACCCTGTTGACTTCACAGAGTAGTACAGCACATAGGTTGGGCTTGCTCTGTAACTGAACTGTGCTAACCGCACAAATGAACAAGCCAGGTGCTAAGTCAAGTGGAATAAACCATAAGAAGCTCAGACTTAGAAGGTAGACAAATACACAAATGTGCAGACAGAGTGGTAGAGTATCCACTCCCACCAGCCAAACCAGAATGATACTAGCGTGCCCGAGTGCACAACTGAGTTTTTTAAATGTTATGCTCCTCCCCAAACTCTCACGCCCCAAATGTTCGAGGCTTTGCCCGTGGGTCAATCCGGAGCTGCCAAATTACCAGAACAGCTAACGTCCAACCACCAATGATAAGTCGCCACATCACTGACATGCTCAGTAAGGTGATCTCTGAACTTAGACTCCAGTGTGCAAGGCTGCACCAGTTTATCACTGGTTACCATATGTTTGACTGGAGAGTCAGGGGTAACCAAACATATACCACGAGCTAGAGCAAGATGCTGGGACCGACGTCTGTGCTGAGCAGCAACCGCCTTGTCTGGACTTAAATGGTAGACCACAGTACCAGGTAATGCTTATCCCACGCAGTGGGAGAATCCTGGCTCCTAACACTAATCTCTACAACATGGGCAAGACCAAAGAGGTTTATAAGGATGTCAGGGAGAAGATAATAGACCTGCACAAAGCTGGAATGGGCTACAAAACCGTAAGTAAGACACTGGGTGGGAAGGAGACAACTGTTGGTGCAATAGTAAGAAAATGGAAGAAATACAAAATGACTATCAATCAACATTGATCTGGGCCACCATGCAAACTCTCACCTTATAGGGAATCTTTGATCATGAGGAAGGTGCGAGATCAGCGTAAAACTACACTGGGGAACTTGTTAATTATCTCAAGGCAGCTGGGACCACAGTCACCAAGAAAACCATTGGTAACACATTATGCCATAAAGGTTTCAAATCCTGCAGTGCCTGCAAAGTCCCCCTGCTCAAGAAGGCACATGTACAGGCCTGTCTGAAGTTTTCCAGTGAACACCTGAATGATTCTGTGAGTGATTGGGAGACAGTGCTGTGATCGGATGAGACAAAAATTGAGATCTTTGGCATTAACTCAACTCGCCGTGTTTGGAGGAAGAGAAATGCTGCATATGACCCAAAGAACACTGTCCCCACTGTCAAGCATGGAGGTGGAACCATTACGTTTTGGGGGTATTTCTGTGCTAAGGGCACAGGAATACTTCACAGCATCAATGGAAGAATGGATGGAGCCATGTACCATAAAATTCTGAGTGACAACCTCCTTCCCTCCGCCAAGACATTAAAAATGGGTCATGGCTGGGTCTTCCAGCAAGACAATGACCCAAACATAAAGCCTAGGCAACAATGGAGTGGCTCAAGAAGAAGAACATTAAGCTCATGGAGAGGCCTAGCCAGTCTCCACACATTAATCCCATAATAAACTTATGGATGGAGTTGAAGCTCTGAGTTGCCAAGTGACAGTCTCAAAATCTTAATGAGTTAGAGATGATCTGCAAAGAGGAGTGGACCAAAATTTCTCCTGATATGTGCGCAAACCTCATCATCAACTACAAAAAGAGTCTGACTGCTGTGCTTGCACCAAGCCTTGTTTGTTTGCCAGAAGGATTAAACACTTATTTCTCACTGCAAAATTCAAATAAATTTATATGATTTATACATGTGAATTTATTGATTATATTTTTGATATTCTATCTCCCAATATTAAAATTAACCTACCCTTAAAATTATAGACTGTTCATGACTTTGTCAGTGGGCAAACTTATAAAAATCAGCAAGGAATCAAATACTTATTTCCCCCACTGTACATATTGTGACAGGGTCACTGGCACTGTACGTGAGGGGAGATACAGTATGTGTCACAAAGATTGATTTCTTCCGTGATCTAGAAACCATAAGTTTCTCTTCAACATGTTATGTGCTGAAGGGGTTAATAAGCTATGATAAGGTGTGGGGTTTTTCAGTGAGTAGGTCAGTGATGGGCGGGATGCCTAATCACCATATCTTCACCTCAAGGGTGTGGCTGAGAAGTTAAATGTTCAGCAACTGTTTTTTTCTCTGTTGTGTGTTTGGAGAGGAAAATCTCCAGATGAGGCTCCATTGGGAGGACTTTTGGGTGAATACTGCAGGAAAAAGGACTCTATTGAACTTTATCTTTGTTTTGTTTTGCAGTTATGCCAGAAATGCCATGTTTACTTTCTTCAACCCTGCTACAGGTTATGCTGTGCCCTAATAAACCAGCAAGTGATTTACCACAAGAAGAGTTCCTGTGTTTACCTCTACAAGCAGCTGAGTGAGTCAGCCCCTCACAATATATATATATATATATATATATATATATATATATATATGTATATAATATATATATATACACTGCTCAAAAAAATAAAGGGAACACTCAAATAACACATCCTAGATCTAAATGAATTATATGTTCTCATTGAATACTTTGTTGTGTAATAAGTTGAATGTGCTGTCAACATAATCACACAAAAATCATCAACCGAAATCAAATTTATGAACCAATGGAGGCCTGGATTTGGAGAGACCCCCAAAATGAAAGTGGAAACAAGTCAAATTGAAAATCAAAACAAGACAAAATTTAAGTGGAAACAAGTCAAAATGATGCTCAGTATTGTTTGTGGCCTCCACGTGCCTGTATGACCTCCCTACAACGCCTGGGCATGCTCCTAATGAGGTTGCGGATGTTCTCCTGAGCGATCTCCTCCCAGATCAACACTAAAGCATCCATCAACTCCTGGACAGTCTGTGGTGCAACGTGACGTTGGTGGATGGAGCGAGGCATGCTGTCCCAGATGTGCTCAATCGGATTCAGGTCTGGGGAACAGGCATTCCAGTCCATAGCTTCAATGCCTTCATCTTGCAGGAACTGCTGACGCACTTCAGCCACATGAGGTCTGGCATTGTCCTGCATTAGGAGGATCCCAGGGCCAACCCCACCAGCATATGGTCTCACAAGGGGTGTGAGGATCTCATCTCGGTACCTACTGGCAGTAAGACTACCTCTGGAGAGCACATGGAGGGATGTGTGGCCTTCCAAAGAAATGTCACACCACACCATTACTGACCCACTGCCAAACCGGTCATGCTGAAGGATGTTGCAGGCAGCAGGATCACACTCAGCACATGGTGACAGATGTGACTGAGTCTGGAGACGCCGAGGAGAGTGATCTGCTGCCTGCAACATCCTTCAGCTGGACCGATTTGGCAGTGGGTCATTTTGACTTGTTTCCACTTTAATTTTGTCTTGTTCTGATTTTCATTTTGACTTGTTTCCACTTTCATTTTGGGGATCTCCCCAAATCCAGGCCTCCATTGGTTCAAAAATTTGATTTCCATTGATGATTTTTGTTTGATTATGTTGACAGAACATTCAACTTATTACACAACAAAGTATTCAATGAGAATATTTCATTCATTTAGATCTAGGATATGTTATTTGAGTGTTCCCTTTATTTTTTTGAGCAGTGTATATACATTCTGCTCTATACATAAAGAAATGAAAGAGAAATGTGGAGGAAGTCAGTGGAGTCAACATTAGATAGAAAACTTGGGACTCAACTTAATAGTATGTATATCCAATTTTATTGCAGTCAAGGTACAGGTAGGTACAAGATGGAGACGTTTCGGTCCAACATAGACCTTCATCAATCCGACTGCTTATGAGAGAAAATATTTTTTTAGTCTGAACATGTAGGCTATATGCCTTAAAGAGGAGAAGACCGTATAGGTATCCCTTGCCAGCGGCGGATACCACGTCAGTGTTGGAGAGATCAGCGCTACCTTCATATATTATAAAAAGCACACTAGGAACCTTACTGGACCACAAACATTTGCACTTTGGATATACAGGTTCCATTCTTTTCTGTTTTTGCCGCAAGAAAAGGTATACCTATACGGTCTTCTCCTCTTTAAGGCATATAGCCTGCATGTTCACACTAAAAAAATATTTTCTCTCATAAGCAGCCGGATTGATGAAGGTCCATGTTGGACCGAAACGTCTCCATCTTGTACCTACCTATACCTTGACTGCAATAAAATGGGATATACATACTATTAAGTTGAGTGCCAAGTTTTCTATCTATTGTATTGGGCTGGGAACCTACTTGTGCACCACCACAGTAGTGCTACGATATACTTTTAGTGGAGTCAACATGTCATCCAGCCTATCGCATCGATATAACAATTCATTTTTTCTCATGCTGCAAAACATATCAAAAGTTTGCTCCTCATTATTTTTGAAACCAGTACTTTCTGCTAATAATGCTTTGACTATTTTCATCTGTTGCATGAATGTCTTTTTGAAAATCAATAAAAAAAGCAAGAATGTTGATTTTCTGCTATTAAAATTTTTTTAATTTAGAATAAAAGTGCCTCACCAAAGTGTTTAATTTATTTTATTAATTTTTTGTATTTAAAATATTAAGTTCAGCATATTCAAACTCATATTCTACAACATATAGGAGTGGCATTCTTCATATAGTATGATAGATACCACAATGATTTATGCTGCTCCAGCTTTATTAAATATGACGACAAGCAGCTGGTAAAAGGTTTTTTTTGCTTTCAATGAAACCAAATTAGGCAACTATTATGCTGGGTAACCAGATTTTTTTTGCTTTGACGTGAATAAACATTCAGTTCATGTAAGCAATATAGTAGGCATAGATGTTTATTTTGTATGGCGAGCTGTAAAAATCTTTTTTTTTCTAAATAAGCAATTTCACTAATACTAAAATAACTGTCATTGATTTTTACCAGCAGTGAGATTCTGTCACTAGTGTTGAGCGATACGATACTGCAAATATCGGGTATCGGCCGATATTAGCTGTATCGGGCTTTCGATTCCGAGTACCGATATTTTCGTCATATCGGATACCGGAATCGGATTTGTCACTGTCACTGTCATTGTCCGTCGGTAGGGTCTGTCAGGAGTCAGTGGCACTTACCTGGCAGAAGATCTCCGGCGGTCAAGGGCTGGACTGCTTCATGGCCGCCATCATCTTTCCCCGGCGGTCACATGCAGTTTTCTCGCGATAACTGCAGTGACTGCTGGGTAATCCCGGCCGTAAAGCAGTCAGTCCGATGACGTCACCGCCGGAGAAGCAGGTAATCAGCTGTGCTGCGTCGCGATGACAGGCTCTGCCTGTCATTGCGATGTAGCAGAGCTGGATCGTCGTGGGACTGTCGTTACTATGGACTGCGTCGGACAGGTGGTATACTGTTGGTTTGTTTTTTTTCTTTTTTTACAGGAGATCGATGGCGTCGCAGGAATGAGTGTATAATAAAATTAATGAAAACTGTGTTGTCTCTTTTATTTCATTAAAAGACTTTTTTCTTGCTTTGTCTTTTTTTTATACATTTAATAACTTTGGGATTAATAATGGATCGGTGTCTTATTGACACCTCTCCATTATTAACCAGGCTTATTGTCACCGTGCAATCAACGGTGACATTAACCCCTTATTACCCCACTTACCACCGCTACAGGGCAGTGGGAAGAGCCGGGTAAAGTGCCACAATTGGCACATTTTTGATGCGCCAAATGTGGGGCTGCTGTAGCCTGGTATTATCAGGCTGTTGAGGGCCAAAATCCATGGGCCTTGACAGTCTTTTAATACCAGGCCGCAGCAGTCTGCATTTTACTTGGCTGGTTAACAAAAATAGGGGGACCCCTACGCCGTTTTTTTTTCGAGGGGATCCCCTATTTTTGTTAACAGCCAAGCTAAGCAGACTGCTGTGTCTTGGTATTATCAGGCTTGCAAGGTCCATGGATATTGGATCCTTACCAGCCTGAAAAACCAGGCCTCAGCGGTCTGCTTCATCTGGCTGGTTAACAAAAATAGGGGGGACCCCACGCCAATTTTTTTCGAGGGGATCCCCTATTTTTGTTAATCAGCCAAGATATGCAGACTGCTGTGGCCTGGTATTATCAGGCTGGCAAGGTCCATGGATCTTGGCTCCTTAACAGCCTGAAAATCCAGGCCTCAGCGGTCTGCTTCATCTGGCTGGTTAACAAAAATAGGGGGGACCCCACGCCAATTTTTTTCGAGGGGATCCCCTATTTTTGTTAATCAGTCAAGATATGCAGACTGCTGTGGCCTGGTATTATCAGGCTGGCAAGGTCCATGGATCTTGTCTCCTTAACAGCCTGAAAATCCAGGCCTCAGCAGTCTGCTTCATCTGGCTGGTTAACAAAAATAGGGGGGACCCCACGCCAATTTTTTTCGAGGGGATCCCCTATTTTTGTTAACCAGTTCCCTCTGACGTCACTGATTGTGTCCCTGGCTGACCTGAAGTGAAAGTGGAAAGCAATCAATTAAGCTTTCCACTTCCTCTCCTGTCAGCCAGGGAAGGAACTCATTCATTTGGGGGTTTACTGTGAGGCTGCAGCATTAGCTGCGGTCCCTGCAGTAAATATTAACCCTTTCTGATGGATTACACTGTGGGACCTGACTGTACATGGGATAGGTAAGAATAATTTTGCTTTATTATTTTATTTTTATTACAGGAAATGGTTTTAGCAGGTAAATAAAATATGGTCAAAAACTGTGTGATTATTTCATTAAACTTCTTTTTTATTAAAGTGTGTGTGTTTGATTTTTCTTTCATACAATAGGATTAATAATTGATAGTTGTCTAATTGACAGCTCTCAATTATTAACCTGGCTTAAAGTGACCTTTCAATTGCAAGGTCATTTTAACCCCTTATTAACCCATTCGCCACCGCTACAGGGCAATGGGAATAGACGGGCAAAGTGCCAGAAAGGGCAAATCTAATTAGAGATTTGCCCTTTCTGGGGTGTCTGGGGGCAGATGTTAGTAGCCGGGGGGGGGCAAAAATAATGGTCCCTCTCTGGGCTATTATTATCTGCCCCCACTCACTGGCTTTGTCTGTCTGGTTGCGAAAATAGGGCGGGAGCCCACGCATTTTTTTTCAGCAATTTTACACCTCATATATATATACATGTCATTGAATTTGTGACACATATATATATATATATATATTTATATTTATAGTTCATACACTTCTACATAGTATAATAGCCGCTAATTCAATTGCCGGCTTTTGTGAAAATGCAGAACCCGACATGAAATGACACTTGGTTTACATAGAGTTAACCATGTCTTTTCATGTAGTTTGATATCTGATTTGCACAAACAATTACATGAGTGTATTTGTGCAAAATTTCACACCTGTAGGGGTTAATTAAAGGTGTAAATTCGTAGCAAAAAAGTCTGTTTTTTTTACAACAAATTTACACCTTTAATTAACCCCTACAGGTGTGAAATTTTGCACACCTAGACTGATGTAATTGTTTGTGCAAATCAGATTGCAAACGACATGAAAAGACATGGTTAACCCTATGTACACCAAGTGTCATTTCATGTCGGGTGCTTCTGTCTTTTCACAGAAGCCGGCTTTACCCGGCAATTGAATCAGAGGATATTTTACTATGTAGAAGTGTATAAACTATACATATATGTTATATATATATATATATGTCACAATGACATGTATATATATATATATTATATATATATATATATATATATTGTATTCTATGTGTGTATATTTAGTGTTTACAAGGAAATAAAGGTTTTTTTTAGTTGCGATATTTTGTTCCCATAGACTTACATTGGACTTCCGGTATCGGAATCGGATATCGCCGATATTTAGTGATATCGGCGATACCATTCCGGTCCGATATTTTTAGATATCGAGCAGTATCGCTCAACACTATCTGTCACATGTTTAGCAAATTACAGTACTTTTTAAAGGTTTCAGAAAAAAATGCTACAAATTAAAAATGCTTTACAAAACATATAGGAAAGATGTGTATCTTCGTACCGTGTTAGCCAGTAGATAGAAAAATATTTAGACTTGAGAGTCCTCAGTGGTTGATACCTTTTAATGGCTAACTGAAAAGATGGTAACAAATTGCAAGCTTTCGAGACTACTCAGGTCTCTTCATCAGGCATAGACTAATACAACATCTGAAGAATCACATATTTATACACAAGATAGCACAGAAAAAATGCAATAGGTAGGACAAGTGACATGAAGCAGAACTGTCATTATGGCAGAGGGATTAACATAAATATGACTAGTTCATAGATAAGGAGTGAAGGTTTTATTACCCTCTGATTGGGGTCTGGTATTGTGTTGTGATGACCCTAAAAGGTCAGGGAGGCAGATTCCTTAATTGTTGTAGAACGACATAAAACTCTGGGATATATTCATCCCAGCACTAAGAGTGTCAAAGGTCATCATAAGTTTATATTCCCAGACTTTTCTATCCTTCTCAGATTTGAAGTTAGATTTTAATACAAGTAATTCCATATCTGTCATGCTATGACCGGGCATACAAAAGTGTTTGGCCACAGGTAAATCCATTCTTTTTTCTCTTATCGTGTGGCGATGAGAATTCATCCTTGTTCTCAGTTTTTGCCCGGTCTCCCCCACATACAGACCCCCATTTGGACATTTAGTACATATAATTAGGTACACCACATTAGATGTGATGCAGCTGAAAGTACCTGGTATCTTGTAGTCCTGATGGGAGTTGGGGATCTTTATCCTGTCCGTGGTCATTATAGATGTACAGGTCTTGCATTTCTTTTGTCTGCAAGGAAAGGTTCCTGCAGCTGTTGGGGAGGACAGGGAGCTTCTGACAATGATGCTTCTTAGATTTGGGGGCTGCCTAAAACATAGTAGTGGGGGGTCTGGAAATATGGATTGTAATCGGGCATCTTTTTGTAGTAAAGGTTGTAGTTTCCGTGCAGCTCCCCTTAGCATCTCCAGACTTGGATTGTAGGTGACCACTAGAGGCACCCGGTTATTTTCTTCTTTAGCTTTGTAATGTAGCAGGTGATTCCTTGATATTCTGGTGGCTCTTGTAATTTGGTTTTCAATTGTTCTTGGATGGTAGCCCTGGTTCAAAAAAGTCTTTCTGAGGCGACCAAGGTGTTCATCTCTATCCATGGGGTTGGAACATATACGGTTGTATCTGATGGCTTGGCTGTAGACAATAGAGTTTTTTATGTGTTTAGGATGGAAACTGTCCCATTTAAGATATGTTGGACGGTCGATTGGCTTCTGATACAGGGATGTCTCTATTTCATTGTTCTTTAGCTTAATGGTGGTGTCTAAAAAGTTAATTTCAGTGCTGGAGTAGTTAAGTGTTAAGTTGATGGTGGGATGAAATTGATTGAACTGTTCATGGAACGTCTTTAGCTGTTGTTCAGACTCCGTCCAGATGATTAAAATGTCATCAATGTAGCGGTAGTAGGCCCGAGGCCTGATGGGGCAGGAGGACAAAAATTCGCTTTCAAGCTTGGCCATGAAAAGATTTGCATACTGTGGAGCCATTTTACTTCCCATAGCTGTGCCAGTCTCCTGAAGATAAATCTTGTTGTCAAATTCGAAGTAATTGTGGGTGAGGATGAATTTTGTGAGTTTCACCACAGAATCAGCATCATTCCCGGTGTTTCCCATGAAGACTTTGCAGGCATTTAATCCATCCTGGTGTGGGATATTAGAGTACAAAGATTCCACATCCATGGTGGCCAGGATGGTTCCTTCTGGTAGAGAACCTATTGCTGCTAGTTTATTCAGTAGGTCAGTTGTGTCCTGAATGTAGCTGGGTGTATCCTTTACCAGGGGTTTAAGAACACCCTCTACCTCACCCTCACCCTCACCCTCTATGGGACAGTTTCCATCCTAAACACATAAAAAACTCTATTGTCTACAGCCAAGCCATCAGATACAACCGTATATGTTCCAACCCCATGGATAGAGATGAACACCTTGGTCGCCTCAGAAAGACTTTTTTGAACCAGGGCTACCATCCAAGAACAATTGAAAACCAAATTACAAGAGCCACCAGAATATCAAGGAATCACCTGCTACATTACAAAGCTAAAGAAGAAAATAACCGGGTGCCTCTAGTGGTCACCTACAATCCAAGTCTGGAGATGCTAAGGGGAGCTGCACGGAAACTACAACCTTTACTACAAAAAGATGCCCGATTACAATCCATATTTCCAGACCCCCCACTACTATGTTTTAGGCAGCCCCCAAATCTAAGAAGCATCATTGTCAGAAGCTCCCTGTCCTCCCCAACAGCTGCAGGAACCTTTCCTTGCAGACAAAAGAAATGCAAGACCTGTACATCTATAATGACCACGGACAGGATAAAGATCCCCAACTCCCATCAGGACTACAAGATACCAGGTACTTTCAGCTGCATCACATCTAATGTGGTGTACCTAATTATATGTACTAAATGTCCAACTGGGGGTCTGTATGTGGGGGAGACCGGGCAAAAACTGAGAACAAGGATGAATTCTCATCGCCACACGATAAGAGAAAAAAGAATGGATTTACCTGTGGCCAAACACTTTTGTATGCCCGGTCATAGCATGACAGATATGGAATTACTTGTATTAAAATCTAACTTCAAATCTGAGAAGGATAGAAAAGTCTGGGAATATAAACTTATGATGACCTTTGACACTCTTAGTGCTGGGATGAATATATCCCAGAGTTTTATGTCGTTCTACAACAATTAAGGAATCTGCCTCCCTGACCTTTTAGGGTCATCACAACACAATACCAGACCCCAATCAGAGGGTAATAAAACCTTCACTCCTTATCTATGAACTAGTCATATTTATGTTAATCCCTCTGCCATAATGACAGTTCTGCTTCATGTCACTTGTCCTACCTATTGCATTTTTTCTGTGCTATCTTGTGTATAAATATGTGATTCTTCAGATGTTGTATTAGTCTATGCCTGATGAAGAGACCTGAGTAGTCTCGAAAGCTTGCAATTTGTTACCATCTTTTCAGTTAGCCATTAAAAGGTATCAACCACTGAGGACTCTCAAGTCTAAATATTTTTCTTACAAAACATAAGCATTAAAATTTTGTTTTCATATAACAATATACGAACTTAATGACCAAAAAAGAAATCAAAATCAAATAAATTTTTGGTGTGATCACAATTTGCTTTCAAAACAACTTCACATAGTCAATTCTTCTAGGTATACTTGCCGCCAGTTTTTGAAAGAACTCGGCAGGGAGGTTGCACCAAATATCTTAAAGAACTAAGATCTTATGTGAATATTGGGTTGCACAAATACTTCTTTCACTTCAAATAATCCATGATGTTGATATCATGGCTGTGTGGGGGTCATATAATCACCTCCAGAACTCCTTGGTTGCTATTAATAATAATGACACCAATGAGAAATACAGACAGTTATAGTGGTGGGACTCATCACTCCCACTGCCGCGCTAGTGTTGGTTTTGCTTAGGCTTAACTAACTCAGCTGAGAAAGGTCGTCTCATTACAGATACAGAAAAGGCTGCAGAAGAAACTTCAGGTTGACACACAATCTCCGGACTGATAAGATGTATTCCTTAGGAGGATGTGCACAATGTGGGAAGGCTGGCCCCAACGTATGTTTCGCTATATTTTTCTTCGGGCCTGCCTCTCCTATGTTCGGCAGAAGGTTGGTTACTTGGTTCCAGCATTATATTTCTCTTTACTTAGAAAACAGGGGTTATCCCCATCAGTATCTTGTATCATTGTAGACATTTGTTGGGAATCTTTCTCAGGCAAAACTAACAGGTCCAGGAAATTCTTATCCTCTCTTGCTGACAACTTTATCTTCCAAAAGGTAGGGGAGAAAAAAAGGGGATCTGCTACCTTGGATCTAATCCTTATAAACAGGGAGGAAATGGTTGAGGAGGTAAGAGTGGCTGGGACTTTTGGGACCATGCTATTTTAGAATTTTGGATAACTAGAGGAGGAAGACCTGTGAAGACTCAGACTTCAAGGTTAGATTTCAGAAAGGCAGATTTTAAGGGACTCAGAAAGAGAATCGAGGGATCCAATGGCTGGATATCCTTAAGGACAAAAATGTTCAGGAAGGATGGGAATTCTTGAAAATGAGATTCTCAAAGCACAATCATTAACAATTCCGAAAAGAGGGAAGAATAGGAAGCATTTAACGAAACCAGGATGGATGAACAAAGAACTTAAACACA
Organism: Oophaga sylvatica; assembly: GCA_033576555.1. Classification (NCBI taxonomy): domain Eukaryota; kingdom Metazoa; phylum Chordata; class Amphibia; order Anura; family Dendrobatidae; genus Oophaga; species Oophaga sylvatica. The sequence continues at coordinate 217,248,540 of JARQOD010000002.1, forward strand.
TGCTAAAAAGGTAGAAAGAAATGTATATTAAATGGAAAGAGGGAGGCATATCTAAAGAAGAATATAATGATGTCTGCAGAACCTGCAGGGCAAGAATCAGATTAGCTAACGCTGACAATGAATTAAGGCTTGCAAGAGATGTCAAATGCAATAAAAAAGGATTTTGGGGATTTGTCAAAAGTAAAAGAAAAGTCAAAGATGCTATAGGATTTTCACAGGATGTAAATTATGAAATGGTAAGAAAGGAAATTGAAAAGGCTGAACTTTTAAATTCCTATTTTGCATCTGTTTTCTCTCAGGCAGGAAATGTAACATCAACTGATCTTCACTGTCCTATTAAGGGAATAGAAGACTCCAGGATATCAATAAACAGAAAAATATTGAGGAAACACTTAGCTAACATAAATGAATTAAAGTCTCCAGGTCCAGATTAATTAAACCCCCCCCCCCCCCCGAGTACTGAAGGAGATTGCAGAATAAATTTTTGAACCACTCTCCATAATCTTTGAAAATTCTTGGAGAACAGGAGAAGTCCCAGAAGACTGGAGAAGAGCAAATGTTGTTCCTATCTTCAAAAAGGGGAAGAAGGTGGACCCAGGGAACTATAGGCCGGTGAGTCTGACATCTATACCAGAAAAGATATTTGAACAAATTATTAAACAACATGTATGTAAGTACCTGGACAAGAATGAAGTGATTAACCAAAGTCAGCATGGGTTTGTAACTAATAAGTCATGTCAGACTAATTTAATTTCCTTCTATGACAGAATCACTGACTGGGTGGATCAGGGAAATGCTGTAGATATATTATATCTTGTCTTCAGCAAAGCATTTGACAAAGTATCTCACACAATCCTTATTGAAAAAATGACTAAGTATAGAAGGGACAAGGCAACTGTTAGGTGGATTCATAACTGGTTTAGTGATAGGATCCAAAGAGTGGTGGTAAATGGCTGCACATCGAGTTGGAAGAATGTATCAAGTGGGGTACCACAAGGCTCTGTCTTGGGCCCTGTATTGTTTAACATCTTTATTAATGATTTAGATGAAGGAATTGAGGGTAAACTGATTAAATTTGCTGATGACACAAAACTAGGAGGGATAGCTAATACTAGAAAGAGAGAGGATTCAAAAAGATATAAATAAACTGGAGCAGTGGGCAGCAACTAACAGAATGTTTTTTAACAGGGAAAAATGCAAAGTACTACATCTGGGAAATAAAGATGAAAAAAGCATATACAGAATGGGAGGAATAAGGCTATAACAGCACATGTGAAAAAGACTTGGGTATACTAAGATCACAGACTGAACATGAGTCAACAGTGTGATGCAGCAGCAAAAAAGGCAAATACAATTCTGGGATGTATTAACAGAATCATACAGTCTAGATCACGTGAAGTCATTATTGCCCTCTACTCCTCTTTGGTCAGACCTCATGTGGAATACTGTGTCCAGTTTTGGGCACCACATTTTAAAAAAGACATCAACAAACTGGAGCAAGTTCAGAGAAGAGCGACCAGAATGGTGTCCGGTCTGCAAACCATGTCCTATGAGGAACGGTTACAGGATTTGGGAATGTTTAGCTTGCTAAAAGAAGACTGAGAGGTGACTTAATAGCTGAATACAAATATCTCAAGGCTGTCACATTGTAGAAGGATTATCTTTATTCTCATTTGCACACTGAAAGACTAGAAGCAATGGGATGAAACTGAATGGGAGGAGACACAGATTAGATATTAGAAAAAAACATTTATTGACAGTTAGAATGATCAATGAGTGGAATAGGCTGCCAGGAGAGGTGGTGAGTTCTCCTTCAATGGAAGTCTTCAAACAGAGGCTGGACATACATCTGTCTGGGATGATTTAGTGAATCCTGCTTTGAGCAGGGGGTTGGACAAGATGACCCAGGAGGTCCCTTCCAACTCTACCATTCTATTACTCTATGATTCTATGATCATATTGACTAAGTTTTTTGTACTGCATTATAAACTTTCTTTTAGCTGGATATTAATTACTATTAGATCTACTGGACCATATTTACTGCTTAGTGGTTGCGTCTGGCTGCCTATGTAAATGCATACCATCTATTGTTGGCAGCAATTAACCTTATTTTATATGCACTAAGCATTTTTTACTGCCCCGGTGATCATATGCATGTGTCTAAATATGTTATTCCTGTATATGGTTTACATTTTATGACTGCTTGTTTTAGTGTGTTTACACATGGTTATTCCTGTATGGATAATCCTGTATAGGTATACATGTATATCTTGTACTCCCCCTGATATTTTCCAGTAAATAATTATTTTCACGGACCCCTACACTGTGACTCTGCCCAAACGTAGAACTAAGATGTTGCTGCCCTTTCAATTATTATTTTAAATATTTGTATTTATGTATCTTTTTTGAAATTATTTATTAAATAAAGTTATATATACTTTTTGTGATATGCTCTATTGTTCATGAACTTAGTGAGCAAGACGTGCAAGACTATGAAAAACTTGTCAAAACATCGTCCAAGGAAGGGGGTGGAAGGGAATGCCAGGAGATAAATCTAGCCTATGTTTTAACCCTTTACCCCCCAGGGTGGTTTGCAGGTTAATGACAGGGCCAATTTAACAATTCTGACCCTGTCTCTTTGTGAGGTTATAACTCTGCAACGCTTCAACGGATCTTCGCGATTCTGAGACTGTCTTCTCGAGACATATTGTATATCATGATAGTGGTAAAATTTCTTCAATATATCTTGTGTTTATTTATGAAAAAAAACAGAAATATGGCAAAAATTTTGAAAATTTAGCAATGTTTTTCCACAAACATGATCTTTTAGTCCCCAGCTTTTTATTTTCCCAAGGGTAACAGGTGTCTCTGCACCAATTCATTTTGACACCGGACATCTGTACATCTAGCCTCCTGATGAGCCCATGGGGCGAAACGCGTTGAGGCGCTACTATTGATGGTGGTGGGGTGACCATGAGAAATGATGAGTATCGTTACGCATTTCTTATTAATAACATTTTATAATGGAGTTTCTCAGTGTATCCACATCATGATGAGGGGTGATTATTATACGTACAGGAAGGCAATATATATACCTATTCCCCATTTAGCACCATACCTGTAGGAATGTTATATCTGTACCTATCTCCTATTCGGTACATCGGGCATTGCTAGGGAAGGTATACATCAATTATATCTTGCTGCCTTATACATTTATCTTCAAATATTGCTATCCCCTAACACGACACTAAAATCAAGTGTCAATGACCTTCTCATGACGCCATGCGTCTTATTTATTCCAGTCATTATATGCTCTAGTCATTCTTTCAGTGTGTTTATAAGTTCAGACTAGACTTTTGGTCCAATAGCTGACAATTATAGATTGCATCTTAGCTTATATTTGACTGTCTGGTATGCACACACATTTAGATTTCCCATACACTGGAGGAGCTTTGACTAGTGAGTGAACAAGTATGAGACTGTTCACATTCACTTTCATTAAGCTGTGGCACAAGAAGGCAGTTTTATCATAACTCCTGTTCATAAAAGGAGGCTGCTGTATACTAGCAGTGTTGTACAGCAGATCTGTGCCAATCTCCATTATACTTCCTACACCCCGTGTGTTGTGAACTGTTTTTAATACTTTGGGGACTTAGGGTCACCTTTAATGTTAGCTGGTCTCTGTATTAATGTTAGGGGTCTCCCTACTATCTGGGTAGAGGTATCCCCTAAGGTGTAAGGGCCTAACAGGGACCCTAGGGTCAGCCATCATGGAGCGGGGGCGCCACAAAGCTTCCCCCTAGGGTGCCAACCTCCGCTGTTAGGCAGGTGACAGCCCAGACCTACATCAGGGACTCTAGGCTATCCCCATAGATTTTAAGTTAGGAATACACTTTTTTTTTTTTATCACGGTTGTTTTTGGGTGCTACCCATTGAGGTATTTTATCAATAAAGGATTGCCTATAGGGCATGATTCTATGATTTTGGTTACAGGTGAAATTGGACACCAAAAGTTGTTGTTCAATTTGTCTTGAGTACGCCGATACCCTATATGTGGAAGAAAACTACTGTATGGGCACACGTCGGGGCTCGGAAGGGAGGTAGTGACTTTTTGGATTGCAGACTTTGATGGAATGGTCTGCGGGCGTCATGTAGCATTTGGAGAGCCCCTGATATGCCTTAACAATGGAAACCCCACAAGTGACCCCATTTTGGAAACTAGACCCCACAAGGAGCTTGTCTAGATTTGTGGTGAGAACTTTGAACCCCCAAGTGCTTCACAGAAGCTTATAACGTAGAGCCATTAAAAAAATCATATTTTTTTCCACAAAAATGATATTTTTGCCCCTAATTTTTAATTTTCCTAAGGGTAACAGAAGAAATTGGACCCCAAGAGTTATTGTGCAATTTGTCCTAAGTATGCAACACAGAATTGGCTGGAATTGAGATCAGATGCCATGTCACATTTGGAGAGCCTCTGATGTGCCTAAACAGTGGAAACCCCCCAATTCTAACTCCAACCCTAACCCCAATACACCCTAAACCTAGTCCTAACCCTAACCCTTACCACAGACCTAATCCTAACACACCCTAACCCTAATCCCAACCCTAACCCTTATCCTAACTTTAGCCCCAACCCTAATGGTAAAATGGAAATAAATACGTTTTTTAAATATTATTATTTTTCCCTAACTAAAGAAGTGATATATGGGTGTTTGATTTACTATTTATAGCGGGTTTTTATGTTTGGCAGCTGTCACACACTAAAAGACACTTTTTAAATATAGTTTTTGCATCATTTTGAGAGCTATAATTTTTCCATATTTTGACCCACAGAGTCTTATTTTTTGTGGGACGAGATGACGTTTTTACTTGTACCATTTTTGGGCAAATTACATTTTTTGATCGCTTTTTATTACGATTTTTGGGAGGCATTATGAGCAAAAAAAAGGATTTCATGAATTTCCTTGGGGGCGTTTATACCATTCCGCGTGTGGTAAAATTGACAAAGCAGTTTTATGATTTGGGTTAACATGATTACAGCGATTACTCATTTATATATTTTTTTTTATGTTTTGCCGCTTTTAAACAATAAAAACAATTTTATAAAAAAATAATTATTTTTGCATCGCTTTATTCTGCGAACTATAACGTTTTTATTTTTTCACTGATGATTCTGTATTATGGCTACTTTTTGCGGGACAAGATGACGTTTTCAGCGGTACCATGTTTATTATATCTGTCTTTATGATCGCATGTTATTCCACATTTTGTTCTGCGGTATGATGATAAAGTATTGTTTTATTGCCTTGTTTTTTTTTAGGGGTTCACTAAAGGGGTTAACTAGTGGGACACTTTTATAGGGCGGGTTGTTACGGACGCAGCGATACTAAATATGTGTACTTTTATTATTTTTTTTATTTACATAAAGAAATGAATTTATAGGGGAATATTTTTTTTTCTTTATTTATGAATTTATTTTAGACATGTTAATTTTTTTTTTTTTTAATTTACTTTGTCCCAGGGTGGGACATCACTGTATGGTGTCAGATCGCAGATCTGACACTGTGCACAGCTCTGTGTCAGACCTGTGATCTCACAGGCAGTGCTGCAGGCTTTCTCAGCGCCTGCTCTTAGCAGGCACTGAGAAGCCACCTCACTGCAGGACCCGGAAGGACCCCGCTGCCATCTTGGATCCGGGGTCTTGCAGGGAGGAGGCCCTCGGAACAGGGCGATCACATCGCGCTGCTCTGAGGGTCTCAGAGAAGCACGCAGGCACGCATGCTTCCCTATGCCGCCGGAACACTGCGATCATGTTTGATTGCAGTTTGTGGGGGGGTTATTGTGCCGTGAGCAGTCCATGACTGCTCCTGGCACATAGTGCCTGGTGTCAGCTGTGATAATCAGCTGACACCTGGCCGCGATCAGCTGAGCTCCCCTGTGAGCGCGGCTGATCGCATATGAAGTACTATCCAATCTAGGGTCAATAAGGCCTAGGTCACTTGGACTGGATAGTACGTCTTGGGTCAGAAAAGGGGTTAATTTAAAAACACTCTAATTCTTTTATTTGTATTGTAGATATACTGTTAAATCTATTTTTCAACAGCCCAATATTTTTGACTATTCATAATCATTTCTATTAATTACCAATAACGTCCTGCATTATAATAATACTGACCCAATAGTCCTTCACACTGGCACATTTCAGTGTACCATAGATGACTTATAGTAGTTAATTTGCATCCAATTCATTACAAATATCCTATTATGGATTCAGCTGCTATTTTTTCTTTTGTACTTCAAAAGTTCATACCGGACAATGTCACCTTAGATGATTGAATGGTAACAGACTATTAGAATTTTACATCACATACATTGGCTATCATGTATGTACTTTACAGCAAACATTTTCCTTATACCTAGCAATGGCATATTCGAAGATTAATTATAAAATTTACATAAAATCAGATCACAGAGAATTAAATTGATAGGAGACTTGTCAATCAGTTAAAGGTCACTAACATATGTAGGGTCGCTAAAAGTCACATTAGCGATCCGTACGATATTCAGTGCGGCACTTTCCGAGGCTTCTGTGATCTCGTCGACGGAACGCTCCGACCTTTCTGTCGCGCTCCGGTTAAGTTCTAATCGTGGTGACTTTCTAGCGTAGCATATTTGTCGCTAAAGTGTTAAGAAATCGTAACGGCGATAGCGTCGTTAATATTGCTAATTGCCGCATTAGCGATATAAAACGATCCCGTAGCATTTTAGTTGCAAGTACGAGATCGTGGGATAGCTCAGTGTGGCGTACTAATATTTTCCTAAGCAGCCTGCGTCATAAGGTACTTTCGTAGAAGAACTTCTATCTGCATGGGTGTACATAAATTGTCAGTTAACATACACTATACTGTGTGTGCTATCAAAGAAAACCTTTTTCATATATCACTTACAAAGGTAGCTGGCAAAATCTAGAAATCAGCAAGTGAATTAGATTTTAAGTAGCTCTAAGGAACAAAAGTTCATAGAAAGTTTAGACTAGAAAAAAAGGAAAGGAACCAAAGATTCAATATTGAAGAATGACAAGGTAAAAGTTCAAGGATTGAAACTGATATTAGGAATTTGCTTCTCCATTGACTTTGCTTGTAATCAGAAGGAGACGTCTCAAGTGATGTCAATATAAAGGCATAAGACAAGGAATCATATCAGAAAATATCCACACCCTGAAAGCTTAGTTGATTCTTTTAATGCAAATAGGCAGAACTATTTTTTTCAGTCATAAATTAAAGCATATTTTGTGAAAATTGAATACAAAATTTACGTTAATTTACATCTATTCTGGGTGATTTTATAAGGATGCTAACAAGTGATCTCCACCTTTATTGCAGTTGAGGACTGTTCTACTGCATCCTTATGCCTTGATAGAGCATATAAAAAGGGGTTATTTAACTCAGATAACACTTTTTTTCCATCTGCAATACTTTGCCTGACAAGATCCGTGTAACACAGAGCACAAATACATGACACGTCACTTTAGGTAAAAAAAATATGAGTGGTAAGACCCACTGATATAGTATAAATTACTACAAAGCAGGCAAAGTTTTATTTTAAATAAATTACCTCAGTTCTTGGGGAAGATTTTGAAGTTTATGACTTAAGCTAAATTTTATGGCAATATTATATAACATAATACAACATACCTTAACTTGACACTCAGGGCTAGATTCACTCAAGCCCTAAAGCAACATTCCCATCAAAGTTTTATCCTCTTAGTACATTGCAATCATCATATTATATAGCACTGTGTATTTACAATTGCTCATTTTGCCTTTTTGGTCAGCTAGTTCTTCTCTTTACTTTGCTCTATGGAGAAACAAAAAGTGTCTTGTGCCTGCAGAAATCATTCCCCTCGTCAACTTCTGACCCAGCTGCTCCACCCATCCCCTTTGCCATTGACTTTTACTGTGACTGATGAGTTATACCGGCAAAATTGACCTCCTGTTCTACATAGAGATTAGAAGGATTCAGCTAGTCAGTTTTCAATCACGTGATGACACAGACCTAATGGAAAACAAAAGAATTAAGTGGCTAGAAAGGCAAAATGTTCAACTGTAAGTACACAGTGCAAAATAGTATGATGATGGCGATATATTAGGCCCTTCACAACCTATGACATATAGGAAGGTAATAGGTCATGTCCCTCCTTTTGATTCAGGCTCTGGCACTGAGCCCACATCTTTCCTAGCACATGATAGCTTATTTGAACAGCTGTCATGTGCCCCTAACAGCCAAGGGTGGATTTGCGATCCACCGCTGTTAACATGTTAAATACCACTGTCAATATCTGACAGTGGTATTTAACTTACGCAAACCAGATGCACCTCAAAAACTCTGGACATCAGCGCCCCTGGGTTGGCATGACAGCCGGGGGTCTGTAGAAGACCCCTGTGCTTGTCATTGCAGATTACCTATGAATGCCGGCCCTTGGCTAATGTTCATAGGAGATAATAATTTCTGCTACACATAGCAGAGCTGAAGATCTATAAACTTGCATTGCCAATATTGATCCAATACTCAGATCCTTATTGAACATGTCTCAGTGATTTTGCGCAAATCACAGAAAAAGTTATGAATATTCACTATTACCGGTATTAGTGCTATAAGTGAAAAACAAGTAAAGCACTTTACAAGAAAAAAGTCTTCATAAACCCTAACACTGAAAATGTCAAGTTAAGGTTCATGATACATAACACATTAAGTGTTTTATAAGTCTGCTCATATTAACTATAATCTTTTCTGATATATTAAAACCTTTATTGGTTTTTCCATGTCTGTGTGTAATTAGAAATATTTAATCTGAGCAATTTTAGTTGTCTCTATTTGAATTATATGATTATTAAATAAGTTATTCAATTATTAAATATATTTAATTCCAGGTCTAAATGGTATAAAATATATATACAGTACAGACCAAAAGTTTGGACACACATTCTCATTCAATGATTTTTCAGTATTTTCATGACTATGAAAATTGTAGAATCAAAGGCATCAAAACTATGAATTAACACTGTGGAATTATACATTACACTTTACAAAAAAGTGTGAAACAACTGAAAATATGTCTTATATTCTAGGTTCTTCAAAGTAGCCTCCTTTTGCTGTGATTACTGCTTTGCATGCAGAAAAGGTGAACGATGGACTCTACATGCCTGGTTCCCACCGTGAAGCATGGAGGAGGTGGTGTGATGGTGTGGGGGTGCTTTGCTGGTGACACTGTTGGGGATTTATTAAAAATTGAAGGCATAGTGAACCAGCATGGCTACCACAGCATCTTTCAGCAGCATGCTATTCCATCTGGTTTGCGTTTAGTTGGACCATCATTTATTTTTCAACAGGACAATGACCCCAAACACACCTCCAGACTGTGTAAGGGCTATTTGACCAAGAAGGAGAGTGTTGGGGTGCTACTCCAGATGACCTGGCCTCCACAGTCACCAAACCTGAACCCAATCGAGATGGTTTGGGGTGAGCTGGACCGCTCACAGCTTCAATTTTGAATAAATCCTCAACAGTGTCACCAGCAAAGCACCCCCACACCATCACACCACCTCCTCCATGCTTCACGGTGGGAACCAGGCATGTAGAGTCCAGCCGTTCACATTTTCTGCGTGCAAAGCAGTAATCAAAGCAAAAGGTGGCTACTTTGAAGAACCTAGAATATAAGACATATTTTCAGTCGTTTCACACTTTTTTGTAAAGTGTAATGTATAATTCCACATGTGTTAATTCATAGTTTTGATGCCTTCAGTGTGATTCTACAATTTTCATAGTCATGAAAATACAGAAAAATCTTTGAATGAGAAGGTGTGTCCAAACTTTTGGTCTGTACTGTATATTTTTATCTTTTCCCTGGCAATAATGTGAATACATTAAATGAACAAAGTACATTTTAATTAATAAATCTTAGACTAAGATCCACAATTTGATTTGCTAAAATAATGTTCCTGTGCTGAGATTATCTTATAATGTGCCCCTGCAATATACTGTGTTAAGGGTGTGACCATGCAGTGCTGCTCCAGTTTATTGTCTGCTCACATCACAACTCCTGGCAACAGAGGGAAAGCATAAGTCATCTGTATGAGAAAATACAGATGAAAAAGCATGGCTTGCAGCTGCTATTTCCCAAAGTAACATATTCCCCTGTCTTCTTTTGTCATGGAAGTGAAAACTTAGCTGCATCACCAGAACTCTAAGCTCATCATAAATGGAGCTCCTACACCACTGACTAGATTTTTGATGAACTCAGAGGACTGGCATTGTGGCAAAAACACTCATTTTTGTGTTACCTCAGGAAGGGAGACTGTGGTACTTCAGGCTAGGAAATGTATTGCCATATGCAGGGAAATGTGTTACCTCAGGAAGGGAAATAAGATACCTCAAGAAGAAACAATTGTGAGCTGCAGCAGTATTGTCTGTTTACTCATTATCATTATTGAATTAAACTTCCCCCTTGGCCTGGAACTGTGGCATGTGCAGACCATGAATGGAGCAGCTCTGCATAGTCAGACACAGCCACTACACTGTATATTGCAGGGGCACATTTATCAAATTTTCTCAGTACAGGGATATTTTTTAAGCTGAAGAAGAATGGGTTAAATCTGCGCTGGCAAAGGATCAAAAATGAGCAGGAATGAGATTTCCAAGAGTGTAGTTTATTTGTCAACATGTTTCACACTTCTCCCCCAGGACAAACCACAATGGTTCATTATCTGATTCCTTTTCATTGTTGATCATTTGGCAGTGCTGATTTAACCTATTCTTCCCCATCCTAGGTGTACTCCAAGTCATATGTCTGCAGCAGCCTTTTTAAGCCTTTTAAGAGGTTGGGATAATACAACCCTACCAGTTGAGCACATTTTTCCATGCTTTCTTACTTTTTATCTGGAAACCACACTACTGTGCTTATTGTCTTTTCAGTTTACTATTCCTATTCCAGTAACATTTTTTAAGACATCTAATTATGGAACTTATTATTATTCCAAGATCTATTAATTAAAATGTGCTTAATAACATTAAGGGACAACACCTGTAAAACCCAGGAGCTCTTTTAAACTTTTACTGAACTTGGATTTTCAAATTAAGAAAACCAGCCTCATCAGGTTTAAAATCTACTTAAAGGGAATCTGTCACCCTATTTTTTGTATATAAGCTGCAGCTACCGCCATCATGGGCTTATCTACAGCATTCTGGAATGCTATAGATAAACCCCCTATGTAACCTGAAAGATAAGAAAAACGCAGGCAGATAAAGTACGCCTGTGCAGGAGCGCACCAGAAGCAAGGAGGAGGACGTCATCGCTAGAAGATGGGAGGTGACGGGCCCGGACCTGTGACGCCCATCAGACCAGACCGCATCGGACCGCATCGGACCGCCCACCGGGTGAGTATAATATAACTCGTTTTTCTTATCTTTCAGGTTACATTGGGGCTTATCTACAGCATTCCAGAATGCTGTAGATAAGCCCCTGATGGCGGTGGCTGCAGCTTATATACGAAAAATGGGGTGACAGATTCCCTTTAAGAAAATATGCAGTTTTTATTCATTAATCAGACAATAAATAGGTTCAACACTATTGCTACTGCTATGTCAAGTGTTGAGATATTTGCCAATCCTGTGATCCCACATGCATACCAACCTGAAAATTATGCTAAAGAAAACATTTTAGATAACTAGCAATTGGGCTGACCAACATGATATTATAACATTACTTGTTGGTTCTAAGCCAATGATGTCCTACTTTGATCAGTTAGGTTAAGTGAGGGTAATCTTAAATGTGTAGGGCAGAGTATTCATGACCACTAAAGCATACCTGTCATTTCCAGTGACTTTTCAGGATATGCTGCAATAGTTGCACACATGACGAACAACATTATTTTTGGCAGTTACATGATTTTTATTGTGCATTTATACTAGTATTCTTGTATTCATCTCTGTTAGTTGTCCCTGAGTTCAGCTCTAAAATGAGTGAAGACTAAATTCCATTAAATCTTCAGTGCACAGGACTTAAGGGTATGCCACACTAAACAATATCGCTAACGGGATCGCTAAAAAACGTCACTATTTAGCGATCCTGTTAGCGATATTGTTCAGTGCGGCAGCTTCCAGCGACGAGCTTCCTGCTGTGATCTCGCTCGTCGCTGGAATCGTTCCGGACCCTATTTCATCGCTGGCGCTCCCGCTGGGTAAGTATCTAATCGCTGTGTGGCACCTTTTCTTAGCGATTTAGCGGTACTTTTGTACCGCTAAAGTCGTTAAGAAGATCGCTAACGGCGATAGCGTCGTTAACTATATCGCTAAATGTGGCCGCATTTAGCGATATAGAAACAATCCCGCTAGCGATCTCATTAGTATGCAACGCTAACGAGATCGCTAGCGGGATAGCTTAGTGTGGCAGTACCTTTAGAACGGAAGGGATCGTGTTATTCTAACTTTCAGTATAAAATCTATATATGGCACTGAGTCACTTCCCATGGCAAGCTGTGAGATGGGATAATCAAGGAGTCCAAGGCCAAAAGCCAGGAGGGTGCATCAAACAAAAGGAAGAGATAAATGCATAGTCAGGTAACGTTCCAAGGTCAGAATACCGGAAGAAAGCAGATCAGAGCAGAAGGGGTTAAACAGATGGATGGTGAAAACGAGGTCCCAGGTCAGGCAATGAAAGAACAACTAACAAAATGAAATGCACAGAGAGAACAAGCCACACAGTAGCTGAATGTGTGTCTGGCAGAGGTCTGGGAGTAACAGCCCAGTTAAGTTGCCTGGCAATAATCTGGGACAATGACCACCTGGAGACAGCCAGTGCCTCCCAGTCTCATGTTGGACGGCCGAGCTGTCAATCAACACACCAACAGCTCAGCACGCTCCTGCACCAGACTGGATGACTGAGCTGTCAATCAAAGTACTGACAGCTCCAGTACGCCCCTGTTCTAGATTGGATAGCTGAGTATTGGTAACTGCAAACTGCATCCAAAACACACTGAGGGGTGTAACCATGAAACCCAAAACTTGTAGAAGCCACTGCTGGTAGTAACAGCCATCACATTATGGGTTAATTAAATATGTGACAAATTATAGCATGAATCATTTTATAGTTGATAATTGTCACTCCCTAATGAAGTTAATCAATTGGCCCTTGAGAGAAAAAAAGCTAGTTTTTTTCTTTCATGTAAGAAAAACAGGTGTACCAATTATTGTAAAAACTGACACAAAAACAAAAAAAGGGCTCAGTACGCTGAAAAATCTTTGACAGCATACATAATTTCATTTTTAATGTTGTAATGGGCTGAAGAAGGTTTGTATTTTATTTCAAATGAGGAAAATGGAGACCGCCCCTGGGTGAGTTTAATCTACCTCGTTTTCCTTCACTTTCAGGTGACATCGGGGGCTTATCTACAGCATTGCATAATGCTGTAGATAAGCCCCTGATTGCGGTGGCCGCAACTCATAATGCAAAAATGGGGTGACAGATTCCCTTTTATGCTACAGTAAACTGCTAAAAAAAAAATAAAATACTTTATTTTCTAAAACGCTACTTGACACCATTCTCCTTTAACTATTTTATTAATGAACTAGATCTCGTGCTAGTCCAATGTAGTACACTAAATCCAATGAAGTCCAAATAGAGATACCTGAAAGAAGCAGAAACACTGCAAAAATGACAATAAGAAAAGTAAAAGAATTGTCTGTTATTTAGTTTCACATGCTTTGTCTTAACACACCCTGCGCTGTCCTTGTTCTTTTTGTTCCAGATTTGCTCTGTCTTATTTGTATATTGCTGCATGATGGGCCCCAAGAATGATTTTCTCTGGTAGGACCTGGTTCTCCTGTCTAAAACTGTCTTTGAATGCTGAGTTCTGTATAGCACACCACTGATTTGCAGCTTTCTTTGTACACTGTGCATAGGCAGAAAACTGCCAGCCAATAGGGGGTCTACCTGGCAGCAGGTTTACCAGTCATTTTGTGATAAACTTCTGGTGATAAGACTTATTTTATCAAAACTACAGCAAGCAGTCTAGTAAGTGATACATCGCTGAAACTAAGGTCTCTGTCCTTACGTTATGCTTGTCTCAGAATAGGCGTAAAAACCTGGAGACAGATTCCCTTTAATATGCAATTAAAAATAATTTAACTCCATCTCTTTTTAGAGATAAAGGCAGAGAGTAAGTCATAGAAATATGTAGAAGAAAATAAACCCAAGCACTAAGGGCATTATGAAAAGTGACATGGCGGAATAACCCCTCTTTGAGGAGAAGGAAAATGTTTCCAATACCTGGTATTAACAAGCCTTTAATGAAACCATCATGTAATAGTTTGGTCATTGGATATTTTAGGTCCTTAATCTTTTGAAAATATCTTTTACCCAAATATCTAGCAGTTCAGTGTGCAGATTATGCCATAACCACAAGTAAGTAAATATACAATATACATAGTTTCAGTACAAAATGAAACTCTTTTTATCATGTTTGTGAAAAATCAGGACTTTCAAAGACATTCTCAGGTAACTGGAATGTGCAGCATATACATTTATTGTTACCACATTTTAAATCGGTTTTGAATAGAGCGAAATTTACAATATAATTTATATGCAAGAAAAAACGGAACAAACAATATAATTAGCATTATGTGTCCTCCATACTTTACATCTATATGTACATTGTTTATTTATCCCTAAAGAAGCAACCAGGCCATAGGTCGGTAAACCCCAAAATTATATTCGTATCCATGGTACAGATTATGAAGTTTGAACTACGTTGAGGTTCTGAACTACAATCAAAACCACAGCTCAAAGTTTGTAGGTTGACAAGTTATTACATTCACAAACAACTGTTTTTAGATTTACTAACACTAGCTAAATAGAAAACTGGCATGTGAGCCGGTAAGTGGCAAGGAAACAAAATATCTGCACAAATTGAATTTTTTCCGCACAGTAAAATGTGAATTGAATGGAGTGAAATTGAATTCTCCTTAAATTTTTGTAAAAATTCACATTCTCCAGAAAATGGAAGTTTTACAAGTCACGCCACGCAAAATCAGCAAAAATAGCAACTAGTTGGTGACTGAATTGCTAACCATGGAAAGTTTGCAAAAGGTTAAAAAAATAATATTCCTCTCACTTCCCTCGAGAATAGACCTGTGTGCCAGAAGTTGTAGCCTAGAGTGAAGCAGGCAAAGAAGATGGATGCGACAGAGTAAGGTGAAACGGAGCAGTGTGAAGGACCAAATGACGGGCTGTGTGGGGTGGTAATAATAATGTGAGTAATAAGGAATATTCAATTTGCCTCAGATAACTTTGATGCAAAGTGAATTTCCCTAAAACAGTATTTATTGAATACAAATCTCTGCAGATTGGGTCATCTCCAACGCTCATCATTGCCCACTTATTAATGTGTAATTTTATATTGTGATCCTGTTGCATCTTTTGCTGTAAATTTTGCTAAATCTTTTTAATAAAATGTAAAAAATCACAATATGAGCTCAACAAGTTAATACATACTTATTGACAGATTGTGAATTTTGCATTCTTCAGTACATTACTATTTAAACTCAGATGTCTTTAAAGAGAACCTGACAAATGATATATACTGCCCAATCCGTGGGCAGTATGAATCAGGCACTGGCTGCATAAACACTGTCAGATATGTCTGACTCTCAGACACTGAGGTGTTTCAGAGAAAAACACACTAAAAATCGCTGGGAACTGCACTGTAGACTAGTTAGACAGGCGGGTCCCTGTCTGCTTCTCCTCACACGCTGCCCAAGATTTACAGGTCTCTGTCTACATGTACATATAGGTAGAAACCTGTCACCTCAGGTCAGCAGGTGGGGAGAAGTGTCCTAAGGAGTGTTCTTCTCTAAATTACCATAGCATTTCAGAGTCATGAATACCATGGCTGTGTTCATAATATCAGTGGTTCATTCTGATTTTACACTGGTATCAGTTTATTTACACATAGATATAACAAGACATTTGAACAGCACACAGCTCAGGACAGTGATTAATAGAACAACTTAGGAGAAGCCGATGCTGTTGGCTGGTGATTTTAAAAGACTGTTAGGCTATGTGCACATGTTGCAGAAATGCTCCATAATTGTACGGAGCATTTGCGCAACTCCCCGCCGCGGGTATAACGCATGCATAATTCGCATGCATTTTCCCACAAAACACAAGCGTTTTGCAAGCGTTTTTAGCTTGTAGAATGCTCGCGCTTTTCCAAGCGATTTGAAGCATCGCTTGGAAAAGTGATTGACAGGTTGGTCACACTTGTCAAGAATAATGCTTCCCCAGTGTGACCAACTTTTAAGTACTGATGAAGGTTAAAAATGATAAAAAAAAAAGTGAAAAATATGGATATACTCACTCCTGGTGGCCCTCGATCTCCTCAGCGGCAATCCCGGTCCTCAGCAACGCTGCCGGCAAGTTCCGTTCCCAGGCGTGCTTAGCGAGAGTAAACTTTGCGATGTCGCGGTCAAACTCCTGGGAATGGAGCTTGCCGGCCGCGCCGCTGAGGAGCGGGAGGACTGCGGGGGCAGACAGAGGGTAAGTATATCCATATTTTTTTTTTTTATTTATATTTTTACAGGAATATTGTACCCAGAGCCTGGAGCAGAATCTCCTCTCCTCCAGATCCTGGGCACCAACCGCACATGAAGCGCTCACTTGACACATGGTGGGCATAGCCACTTGCTTAAATTGAGCGCGTCAATGCAATCCTATGATGGCACAAACGATGCAATTATGCAAAAATAATGAACATGCTGCTTATTTTACCGCAATGCGATTACGCTCCGGAAAAATACGCAGCATGTGAACAGCAATTGCATAATCCCATAGAATTGCATGGGTTGCACTTTGTTAGCGTTTTTATAAGTGTTTCCGCCGCGTAAAAACGTGGCAAAAACGCTTAAAAAATGCAACGTGGGCATATAGCCTTAAAGGCAGCTTGTCATGAGCTGAGAGGGAGGAAGCGTAAGAAGGTTGTTATGTATTGTATAGAAATCATGAACCAAAGTTTTTTGTATGCTTAATTCAGAGATATGAATTGAAGAACTTGTCATGATAATCTGAACAGGTGGAGGGGAAAAGTAAAATGAATGATTCCAATTATAAAGAACTTCAGAACTCAGAAGTTGTTGGATTTTCCTGCACTTTTATCATTTAAATCATCTGCAGTACTGTTACCTGCCACTATATAGTTACTCTGTGGTGGTAACATTTGTATTTATAATATGTTTGTGTTAATGGTCAGTAATGAAACATCATTCTGTCAGTGGGTAGTTATGATGTGGCAAAGACAAGCCTGAGCTGATAGCAAAGATATTGGAGGAGCTGAGAGATGTTCATCAAGACCAAAGACATAGTGTTCAATCTACCTATGCCGACCCAACCTGCACAAGATGTACCATGGGAGACATGAACCACATTGCAACCATATCATCGTTGGAGCATATCACCATTCAAATGTCCAACGGCAATAGAGGGTTACTTAGGAGGTACACCTCAAGCACCAGTAGCACTGCCCACCAAGAAATATCATGACCAGCCCTGGCTGAAACTTTTGTTCTGAAAGTAACAGTGAAGATGTAAGGCCCAATAGAGTTAATAGTTACTCAACCCTGCAAATGTGAGGAGTATTTGGAAGTAAAAAAGAGAGTTAGGGCCCCGTCTCACATAGCGAGATCGCTAGCGAGATCTCTGCTAAACAGCGATCTCAGCAGCAATCTCGCTATGTCTGACACGTACCAGCGATCAGGCCCCTGCTGTGAATCGCTGGTCGTGTCAGAAATGCCAGGACTTTTTTTTGATCGCTGGTCTCCCGCTGGCCAGCACGCATCGCTGCGTGTGACAGGCAGGAGATCAGCGATCTACTGGTAACCAAGGTACACATTGGGTTTCCAGGCGCGGGGCTGTGCCTGGAAACCCGACGTGTATGTTGGATACCAGCGCGCTGCTGCAGGGGAGCTGGTAACCAAGGTACACGTCGGGTTTCCAGGCACCGTGCAGCGCCTGGAAATCCGACGTGTACCTTGGTTACCAGCTCCCTGCATCAGCGCGCTGGTATCCAAGGTACACTGCGGGTAACTAGGCAACGTTACCCCCAGTGTCACAGTCCTGATCGCTGCCTGAGCTGCCTGTTTGGCAGCTCAGCAGCGATCATGTAGCGACACACCAGCGATCCTGATAGTTGTCGGGATCGCTGGTGTGTCGCTATGTGAGACGGGGCCCTTACTCCATGGCTAGAGTGAGTCAGCAGTTAGTAGTGAAGATAAGTGTGTGAAGCAAGTAACAGGAGAGTGCTAGACTAGACAGCATAATGACTGTGAATGAAAGAAAGAGATTGCTGAGGTAGCATGCTGAAAAGTAAATGGAGAATAAGGAGCAAACATAGCCAGATACTGACAGAAGATACTTGACACTGAGAAGTGAGCCTGGATGATGGACCTCCAATTATACTGAGTACAGCCTGAAGCCAGAAGTAGAGCTATGTGTTGTGGGGCCCAAGACAGCTAAAGAGAGGTGGGTTGAAGGAGGCAACATGTAAGCTGGCCCCGGGAAACAGAGTAGTGAAGACTAGCCTGACAAAATTGGAAAATATTTAATACTACAGAAATAGGATACAAACAGAAAGAGGATAACATCCTGTTGGATAGTTGAATAACTGCTACCTTGTGTACATAGATCCCAACAATTTCAACCATAAAGAATTATCTATTTTCACAAAATGGACTTAGAACTTCCTTGCATATTGCACAAACCAGGAGTTTACATGTCATCATATAGTAGATGACCTAAGCATAAAACATCTGAAGGGTATACCATCACCTGAAAAGAAAAAAAAATTAAAAAAACCCTCTTACTGTTTACAAAAACTTATATTTAAATACCATAAAAAGGCAGGGCTAAAGAGTCTTACAGGATTTGATGACAAAACAGAAAGGTGTGGGGACAGTGGGGCTAGCCCCATAATAGTCTCATCCCTGTATCTACCTTGTCGCAGAGGTTGGCATCCTAGTATGGGGATGTGGCGCTCCCACTCGTCTCCCTCTCTAACCCTGTTATGCTCTAAGCGTAAACACCAAAAATGTGTGATGAAGTGACAATATTCGTGAAAATAACAATAATACCAATGTACGGAATATAAAAAATTTCATGTTGAAAAAAAGCCATCAGTTGATGGTTAAAGCATCAATGGAGCACTTATGGTCACTCTTTTAAGATATATAAAAATCCAGATCATTTGACAAAATAATTTTCTTATTAGAGGAGAAGCAGCATCAACTACAACAGATACAAGCTTATAGTAACCAAATACCACCAGACAATTTAAATAAATTTCATTAGTATATCAGAAAAACACTCTTTCAGTATATCAGAAAGTATTTTCTGATATACTAACAGAGTATTTATTCTAATGTACTAATGAAATTTGTTTATAATGATAAAATTAATAAAATTATTTTATCAATTGATTTGGCTTATAGATTTACTAAAAGAGTGACCATAAGTACTCCATTGATCCTTTAACTATCTACTGATGGCTTTTTATAGACATTAATTTTTTTATATATGCCTTAGTATTATTGTTTTTTCACAAATATTGTCACCCAATCACATATTTTTAGTGTTTACACTTAGAGCATAATAGGGTCAGAGAGTGAGAGCTGACGAGGAGGGGGGACAACACTTCGCAATACTAGGGTGCTGTCATGTGTGCATTGCCACGAAGATCGTCGCGGTTGCACATTCTGACTTCTCACAGCTGAGTTGCTGTTTCTTTGTGTTTGGCAGTTAGGGAGTTAATTCTGTCTGTGCTCAGTTCTGGGACTGGGTGCAGTTTCTCCCGGCTGCAATTAATTATTTGTTGATTGGTTTCCTTTAAATCTCTGGTTGTCTGTGTTGGGAGTTGCCAGTGAAATTCTTCATGCAGACCACAGATAGGATTGTATCTGTATAGACTTAAGTTAAAGAGCTCCTTAGTTGTTTTAAGCTCACCTTGCTTAGAGTTTAATATCCCAGATCATTTATGTTCCTTCTGTGTTTGAGTGTGTATGCAAGTCTGTGTTTTCTCCAGTCTGTCTTATATGTCTAATCTGTGTATTTAGCAGAGATCAGCCCATATCCCTTTGGTGGTAATCAGAATCCTTCTTAGGACTGATTACAGGGTTCAGGGACTGATAGGAGACAGGGTTAGGCTGGAGACTTGGACCTCTGAACCATTATCAGTACCTCCAAGGTGAGGGATTAGTTAGGACCCCAGTTTAGGGTCAGGTTAGACCCCCGGTCCTCCTCTTTCCTGTGACAGTGTATCAAGTCCTCAAGATTAACCCTGAGTTCAACGGATATCGTGTCAGGTAAATCTATTCTATATTTACATGCTGATGTTGCTAATCTATATGTTGTATAGAGTGTTGTTCTTTTAAGAATAGTTTACTGACATCGTACACATATCATAAGACCGCGTGACATTTTCACTGGCCCATAAAATTATTCCCAGTTGCCATGGATCCAGTAGCCCAGCTGGCTCTGCAGTTGCAGGGATTATCCATGGAGCTGACGGACATTAAGTCCAAAGTTTTGTCTCCCTTGGAGCAAACCAGATTTGAACCTAAAGTAGCTCTCCCGGACAGGTTCACTGGTGGGCGAGACAAATTTTTTACCTTCAGGGAAGCATGTAAATTGTATTTTCGGCTTCGGCCTCGATCATCAGGGAGTGAAGAGCAGAGAGTGGGAATTGTTATCTCGCTCCTACAAGGGGACCCTCAATCCTGGGCCTTCTCCCTTCCTCCGGGATCCCCGGCTCTACAGTCAGTAGATCGATTTTTTACTGCCCTGGGTTTGGTATATGATGACCCAGATCGGGTCTCTCTTGCTGAGACAAAATTACGTAAGATACAGCAGGGAGATCGTCCGGCGGAGGAATTTGCTTCTGAGTTCCGTAGATGGGCCATAGATACTCAGTGGAATGACCCAGCTCTTAGGAGCCAGTTTTGTCATGGGCTTTCTGATAAATTAAAAGACGTTTTGGCTCAGTATGATTCTCCTCCATCACTGGAGGCTGCTATGGCCCTGGCTATCCGTACTGATAGACGGCTCCGGGAGAGGTGCGAGGTAACTCCGCCCCCTGTTGTTACTCCACCTACTACTAAAGTCCCTTATGTTGAGGTTCCCTTGTCTGTTCGAATGAGCCTATGCAGTTGGGAGGGACATCATTTCGTAGGAGGGGATTGGCGGTACGCCGCAGGACTAGAAGATGTTTTTTCTGCGGGAAAGAGGGACATTTTGTTGGAGAATGTCCATCCCGTGCCTTGTTGAGCCAAAAGTCGCCGGAAAACTGTTAATCCCAGGTTGTGTGGTGGACGACAACCTGGGAGTATGTATTTCGTCCGCTAGTTCTTCTCAGTTCCTTGTACCAGTGGAGGTGGTGTTTGGTACGAGAGTGGAGAGATTTTCTGTTCTTCTTGATAGTGGGTCCGGGGCTAATCTGGTTGACGCTCAGTTTGCTCAGGCTCAAGGTATGCATCTGAGTGTATTGGTCAAACCGATCCCTATATTCTCCATTGACGCCAGGCCTCTCGGCCAAGGTAGCTTTGTTCATGAGGTTCATAACATTGACCTTCGGGTAGGGGCAATACATAGGGAACTATTATCTTGTTATGTGTTGGAGGGTCTACCTACTCCTATTGTGTTGGGACTTCCTTGGTTGGTTAAACATAACCCTGTGATTAATTGGCAGTCCAGAGATATAAGCCAATGGGGGGAGTTTTGCAAAAGTAACTGCATGAACACAGTCATCAGTGCGGTCGTGCCTAGTACTTTGCCTCCTTTTTTGGAGGATTTTGGGGATGTTTTCTCTGAGGAGGGGTGTCAGGAGTTGCCTCCTCATCGCGTGTATGACTGCTCTATTAATCTCCTTCCTGATGCTAAGTTGCCTAAAGCTAGGTTATATAACCTTTCTGGTCCTGAGAGGCAAGCTATGAAGGATTATATTTCTGAAAGTCTGGCCAAAGGGCATATTAGACCTTCATCTTCCCCAGTAGCCGCGGGGTTCTTCTTTGTGAAGAAGAAAGATGGAGGCCTACGCCCTTGCTTGGATTTCTGCGAACTTAATCGGATTACTGTTCGAGATCCGTATCCTCTCCCTCTTATTCCTGATCTCTTCAATCAAATTGTTGGCGCCAAATGGTTCTCTAAATTGGATCTCAGGGGGGCGTATAATCTGATTAGGATAAAAGAGGGGGATGAGTGGAAAACGGCGTTTAACACGCCGGAGGGACATTATGAGAACCTTGTCATGCCTTTTGGTCTGACTACTGCTCCAGCAGTATTCCAACATTTTGTTAATGACATTTTTCGTCACCTTGTGGGGCTGTTTGTGGTCGTATATTTGGATGACATTTTAATTTACTCGCCAGATCTTGTGTCTCATCAGGAGCATGTGAGACAGGTGTTGCAGATCTTGCGAGACAATAAACTATACGCCAAACTGGAAAAGTGTGTATTCGCCGTACAGGAACTTCAGTTTTTGGGTTTCTTGGTGTCAGCCTCCGGTTTCCGTATGGACCCTGAAAAGGTGAGAGCAGTGCTTGAATGGGATCAGCCAGGGGATCTTAAGGCTCTGCAGCGTTTTCTGGGGTTTGCTAACTACTACCGGAAATTTATTTGTAATTTCTCATTTGTTGTCAAACCTCTCACTGACATGACAAGAAAAGGGACGGATTTTTCTAAATGGTCGGACAAAGCTTGCCAAGCTTTTTCCTCTTTGAAAAAATGTTTTGCTTCGGCACCCGTTCTCATCCAACCAGATGCATCACAGCCGTTCGTTGTGGAGGTGGACGCGTCTGACGTAGGGGTGGGTGCAATATTGTCCCAGGGTCCGTCCCCTGGTAAATGGCATCCGTGCGCTTTCTTTTCTAAAAAATTGTCGTCCGCCGAAAGGAATTATGATATCGGCAATAGGGAACTTTTGGCCATTAAGTTAGCTTTTGAAGAATGGCGTCACTTTTTGGAGGGGGCAGTCCACCCGGTTACCGTTATTACTGATCACAAGAACCTGATGTATTTGGAATCCGCTAAGCGTCTGAATTCCAGACAAGCTCGATGGTCGTTGTTTTTTACCAGGTTTAATTTTGTTGTCACTTATCGCCCTGGATGTAAGAATGTTAAGGCGGATGCCTTGTCTCGCAGTTTCCCAGGGGCCGGGAAAATGGATGACCTGATTCCTATCCTTCAGGAGGGGGTGGTAGTGTCGGTTGTATGTTGTGAGCTTGAGGAGGAGGTGTTAGAGGCTCAGGGGGACGCCCCTGCAGGACCTCCAGGGAGACTGTTTGTCCCAAATCTGTTGAGACAAAAGGTTATTGAGGCACATCATAATTCTGCTTTAGCAGGACATCCAGGGAGTAAGGCTACTTTAGATCTCCTTTCTCGCCGGTTTTGGTGGCCTAATGCTAATAAAGATGTTATAACTTTTGTCGCGTCCTGTGGGGTATGTGCGCGCTCTAAGACCCCTCATACCCGTCCGTCTGGGACCCTCTTACCCTTGAAACTTCCGGAGCGTCCATGGACTCATTTGTCTATGGACTTCATTACGGACCTTCCTCCGTCGTCAGGGAATACTGTCATACTGGTGGTTGTTGACAGGTTCAGTAAGATGGCACATTTCGTTGCTCTTCCTGCACTCCTAATGCTAAAACTCTGGCGCAGGTGTTCATTAGGGAGATCGTTAGACTTCATGGGTTGCCTTCTGATGTGGTGTCAGATAGGGGGTCTCAGTTTGTGTCCAAGTTTTGGAGGGCATTTTGTTTACGTCGGGGGATGCAATTGTCATTTTCCTCGGCTTTTCATCCGCAGACCAATGGTCAGACAGAGCGTCTGAATCAGAGCTTAGAGACATATCTCCGGTGTTTTGTCTCAGAGAACCAAGAGGACTGGTCTTCTTTCTTGCCTCTGGCAGAGTTCGCTCTTAACAACAGGCGGAGCGAGTCCACTGGTAAGTCCCCGTTTTTTGGGGCATATGGTTTTCACCCCCAGTTTTGTACTTTCAATGGGGGGGGCCCTTCTGGGGTTCCTGAGGAGGAGCGTTTCTCGTCGTCACTTGCTTCAGTGTGGAGAGGTGTATTGAATAATCTGAGTGCTATGGGGAACCGTTATAAACGTATGGCTGATAGGAGGAGAGTTTCTGGTCCAGATCTGAATGTGAACGATCTGGTATGGTTGTCTACCAGGAATATAAAACTTAAAGTTCCCTCCTGGAAGCTGGTCCCAGATTCATCGGGCCGTACAGGATCAGTTCCATAATTAATCCTGTGGCATTTCGTCTGGACCTCCCTCCTACGTTTAAAATTCATAATGTGTTCCACAAGTCATTACTTAAGAGGTACGTGGCACCAGTCATACCATCACCTCTACCTCCTCCTCCAGTGGTGGTCAATGGTAACTTGGAGTTTCAAGTGTCAAAGATCATTGACTCACGTCTGAATCGCCGGTCCCTTCAGTACTTGGTGCATTGGAAGGGGTATGGTCCAGAGGAGAGGACGTGGGTTCCTGCGTCTGACATTAACGCAGATCGTTTGGTGCGGACCTTCCACAGAACTCACCCGGGCAGGCCTGGCCCTGAGGGTCCGGAGGCCCCTCGTAGAAGGGGGGGTACTGTCATGTGTGCATTGCCACGAAGATCGTCGCGGTTGCACATTCTGACTTCTCACAGCTGAGTTGCTGTTTCTTTGTGTTTGGCAGTTAGGGAGTTAATTCTGTCTGTGCTCAGTTCTGGGACTGGGTGCAGTTTCTCCCGGCTGCAATTAATTATTTGTTGATTGGTTTCCTTTAAATCTCTGGTTGTCTGTGTTGGGAGTTGCCAGTGAAATTCTTCATGCAGACCACAGATAGGATTGTATCTGTATAGACTTAAGTTAAAGAGCTCCTTAGTTGTTTTAAGCTCACCTTGCTTAGAGTTTAATATCCCAGATCATTTATGTTCCTTCTGTGTTTGAGTGTGTATGCAAGTCTGTGTTTTCTCCAGTCTGTCTTATATGTCTAATCTGTGTATTTAGCAGAGATCAGCCCATATCCCTTTGGTGGTAATCAGAATCCTTCTTAGGACTGATTACAGGGTTCAGGGACTGATAGGAGACAGGGTTAGGCTGGAGACTTGGACCTCTGAACCATTATCAGTACCTCCAAGGTGAGGGATTAGTTAGGACCCCAGTTTAGGGTCAGGTTAGACCCCCGGTCCTCCTCTTTCCTGTGACAGTGTATCAAGTCCTCAAGATTAACCCTGAGTTCAACGGATATCGTGTCAGGTAAATCTATTCTATATTTACATGCTGATGTTGCTAATCTATATGTTGTATAGAGTGTTGTTCTTTTAAGAATAGTTTACTGACATCGTACACATATCATAAGACCGCGTGACAGGTGCCAACCTCCACGGCATGGTAGGGAAAGTGGGTAAGGCTGTTGGCTAGCCCCACAGTCCCCTCCCCTTTCTGTATTGTTATCAAATCATATTAGACTCTTTTGCCCCACCCTTTTATGGGATTTGAATAAAAGTTTTGTAAATAGTAGGAGGGTTTATTTTAAGTTTTTTCTTTTTGAATTTCTGGGACCTTATTTTGTATCTCAATAGTCTTGCTTGTAAATACCATCACCTACTCAGAGGAACCCATCTCACTAGTGTCTAGGGTCAAAACAAAACACCACGGTCTGTGTGGTGCTTACATATTGGTCTTGGGTTTTGTTCAGTAATAGAATTTAGTAATTGCTATTTAGAATGTGTATGGGTGCAATATTAAGGAGAATAAGAAAAAATTTATAGCTACAATTTTTGTGACATTTACAGAACATATGATGCTATTGAGGCCAATTTATCTGAGCAACATGCTGCTCATGGTGACATGGCTGAAAGGCTAGGTTCAAAATTTGATCTGGTGCCCAAAGAACTCTAAAGGTTACAAACTTCACCTATTGATATGAATTAATTATAATAAAATTGTAAAAATAGAATTCTGTGGAAACAATTACAATATGTGTTGAGATATGCCACTTTGGCTTGTGGATAGGTTACAAAAATAACATATGAGAACAATGGGGCCTGCAGTATAAAAAAAAAAAATTTCAACTCCGAAATAAGTAGAATTTACTCCCACATACATTTCATCTGAACATGTTTAGGTAATGCCATCTCAAGTGCTAATTCATTGAATTTACTACTGACATATTTTAAAATACAGATTTTGACATTACAGTTTAAACACTTCAAGCTCATTATATGGGGAAAATAGACAAAACTTGGTTATTCTATTCATTCTATATGAAGTTTAGCAGTCACGTCCTAGGTCACTGAATGTTTACACTAAATACATACAGATCTTTTCGTTCATGTCTGATATAATTGGGACAAAATCATCGAATTGTCCTTGTCATATCCCAATTTTACAATTTAAAGGGAACTTGTCACCCCCCCGGCCGTTTTGAAGTAAAAGAACCACCTTCAGGCAGCACTAAGGCAGCAGTCTGTGAAGGTGGCTCTTTTTTTCTGTGCCCCTGGAACGCTGAATAATCAGTTTTAAAAATTGGTCCCCATACTGAGTCACTGAGGTATGTCCTGTTCCCGCGACTTATCCTCCCCCCAAGCCGTCAATCAAGCCCCTTCATTGATACTGTGCCTCCCTCCACTTTCACTTTCAGACAGTCTTCGGTGTCTAAT
Organism: Oophaga sylvatica; assembly: GCA_033576555.1. Taxonomy (NCBI): domain Eukaryota; kingdom Metazoa; phylum Chordata; class Amphibia; order Anura; family Dendrobatidae; genus Oophaga; species Oophaga sylvatica. Next base: position 217,275,296 of record JARQOD010000002.1, read on the forward strand.
GTGCTAAGCTAGTTCTGGGCGGTCAGCACATCCGACGCCGAAGACTGTCTGTAAGTGAAAGTGAAGGGAGTCTGGGAGAAGGGGGCAGGCGCAGCTACACATGTAGACTGCGCAGGCGCCAGATTTCCAGTCCCGCAGTGTGAATACATGATAACACACTGCTGGGAGGGATCAGGGGAAAGGCAACGACGCAGGCGCTATAGACTTCAGACCGTTCCAAAGTAGCGCGCACTACGCATGGCCGGGGACTGATACTAAAGCGCAGGCGCCACACAGAAACGAAAGGAAAAAAAAAGCCTGGAGGAGGCGCGGTATCAATAAAGGGGCTTGATGGACGGCTGGGGGGAGGATAAGTCATGGGAACAGGACATACCTCAGTGACTCATCTAAGGTATGAGGACCGATTTTTAAAACTGAATATTTCAGCGTTCCAGAGGCACAGGAAAAAAAAGAGCCACCTTCACAGACTGCTGCCTTAGTGCTGCTGAAGGTGGCTCTTTTACTTCAAAATGGCCGGGGAGTGACAAGTTCCCTTTAATGTGAAGATAATAAGATAAAAAATAATTTAAGAATAAATTACAAGCGCGCTGACACATGGCACAGCGCGGGAGCGCTGCCATACGCATTGACTCGGCACCAAGCGCCCACAGACGATCCCAGGTTAGAGCGCAGCCGCATACATTGGATCAGCCTTCTATCTCCCACGGACCATAGCTATATATAGCTGACTCTCCATATAGCGACGCCTTATATACTGGCCATAAAAGGACTGAACCTTGGCTCTCTTTTCCTTTACTCACTATTTTGGCACTGGACTATTCCTGAGCGACGTTTTGAAAAAGGATAAATTATAGCCGAAACGTTTATTCGCTCTTTTCTTTTTGTCCTTATCTGTTGCCACAATCAGTTAATAACTGTCAACTAGACTTTGAAGCTTTATTTTCTACTTAGAGTGCGGTGTATTCATTAATTTTGATATTATAGGACAATTCGTCCTTTACACCAGCACCTCACATACTTACTGAGTGCACGTCATTCTCTCTTCTACGTAATTTAAGAATAAAGCATTAATAATATCATTGGTATAGTCTGTGATTGCTAATAAATAATGATCCAATATAGTGTTGAGCGATACGATACCGCAAGTATCGGGTATCGGCCGATATTAGCTGTATCGGACTTTCGATACTTATTTCCGATATTTTCCATATATCGTATACCAGAATCGGAAGTTCCCATAATTCTTTGAGAGGCAATGTGATTTTAGTCAGCCAATGAGGAATCCTAAGAAGTGTGGGCACATCCTGTACTGCTGCGGTCATGTTAACTAATGGCATGGCTGTGATTGGATGCTGAAATGATGTCAGAATGCACTATAAAAGGCGCCGCCGCCATTTTAGCGTCACTGTGCTGTGAATTCAGTTAGGGACAGAACGCTGCTGTGCTGACTCTGAGGGACAGTTAGAGATTGCGATTTAGTGTACTGTGCTTTAGGCAGGCTAGCACCAACCGCTGTGTAAAGCTTCCTTTTGCCTGCAGTGTTGTTTCAACAGCTCTGCAAGGTGTGTGTGAGTGCAGGTGACGCTGCAGTTTGCTCTGCATGCAACGCTGTCTGTAGGCATCTGCATGTGTCACTCACAGACTCTTTTTTTTTTCTTCAGTGTAATTCTTGCTGCTCCATGCAATTTAAATTTTAGTGTGACGCGCTTCCATCCGTATCCAATACATTGGTTGCAAACACTATAGAAGTAGACAAAGGAGTAGCCTTTCACAGATTGTGAACAGTTGTGTTTCAGTGTTCACTTCAGTCTGTGTTTTTTATTTTTTGAGTGCACATCACGCTCCAGTTACTTGTTCAAGCACTGCTGCTTGTACTCTGCTGAGCGTGTCTCAGTGCCTCATCCTTTTCATTTCTCTCCAATTGGTTCTGCTTCATTCCATTTAAAATAAATATAATCTATTAGTGTGACGTGCTTCCATCCGTATCCAATACATTGGTTGCAAACACTATAGAAGTAGACAAAGGAGTAGCCTTTCACAGATTATGAACAGTTGTGTTTCAGTGTTCACTTCAGTCTCTGCGTAATAACCACACTTAGGCCTTATAACTTTTCTGACTTTCTTTATCAATCTACCAAGATGAAGAAGTCAGTGAGTAAGGCACGTGGTCGTGGCCGTGGAGTTTCAGCAGGGAGAGGACGTGGGGATTCTTTGGCTGCTGCCGCCCTCAGTGACACAGCATCCACCAGTTTTACCCATGAGCGTTCCTTTATGCGCACTTTGGTAGGAGCTCGGCGTGCCCCCCTGCTGCGGGAAGAACAAATTGAAGCCGTTGTTAGTTGGATGACAGCCAATGCATCGACTTCAATTCCTTCCACCTCCTTTCAGGAACACAACACTGTTGAGCAACCATCTGTCTGTTCACCGCCTGTCAAATTGCCCAGGCAGTCAGAGAGTTCTGTACAGGAGCCAGCTGAGTCTCTGCTTCTGTTCTCAGAATCTGTTGGCTCGCAAACACGGGCACAGGCAAGCAGCATTCTGCAATTTGAAGAAGAGGGAGTATGCAGTGATGCGCAACAGCTGTGTCTCTCTCAATCTGAAGAGGCGGGTGAGCCAGTGCCGATGGACAGCACACCGCAGAACGCATCTCATGATGATGATGAGACTCAGGTGCCAGGTTTTGTGGAGCATGGTGCTGCCCAGACCATCCAACAGCAGCAGGTGTTGGAAGAGGGTAGTGGAGATGATGAAGTCCGAGACCCAACATGGCGTGAGCAACAGGAAGGTGGTGGGAGCAGCTCTGAGGAAGAGATTGGCCCAACGGTACAAAGAGGAGGGAGAGGTAGGCTGCAGACTCGCTTGCCTGTAGCCTCCAGTTTGGCACCTGTTGGGAGCAGTTCTCTTACAAATGTCAAAATTGGCGCTTCCATGACTTGCACTGCGTGGTCCTTTTTTGACAGACTTGTAGATGATATTTGCTATGTTAAATGCAAGCTGTGTAAGCAAAAAGTTAAAAGAGGTAAAAATATCAGTAACCTGAATACCACAAATATGTGGAAACATGTACGGACAAAGCACGTAGCTGAGTTACAAAGACACACTGGAGATGTAGGCCAACCTACAGCAGCACCTACATCTTCAGGTCGTGTTGGAGCCTCTACCTCCAGCTCACACACACCTGGTTCGGCTTCCTCACAGGATCTCCATGGAAGAACCTCGGTCACTGTTGTCCATAGACAAACTGTTATTCCACCCACAGCAGCAAGTTCACAGTCATCGTCACACTCCCAGGCCACAAAACAGCCATCGGTACCACAGGCATGGGATAAAAGACGGCCATACTCGGCAAACCATCCACGAGCACAGGCTCTGAATGCTGGCATTGCAAAACTCCTGTCCCTTGAAATGCTGTCATTCAGGCTGGTGGAGACTGACAGTTTCAGGAACTTAATGGCATTGGCAGTCCCACAATATAATGTGCCAAGCCGATTTTATTTCAGCAGGCAAGCCGTCCCTGCTCTGCAAAAACATGTCGAGGGAAACATTAAACATGCGCTACTAAACGCTGTCAGTAGCAGGGTCCACCTGACCACCGATGCGTGGACCAGTACCCATGGCCAGGGACGATACCTTTCCCTCACTGCCCATTGGGTCAATGTTGTGGAGCCGGGTACAGATCTTGCCAGTGGCGCTGTACGTGTTCTGCCAACTCCAAGGATTGCAGGAATCCAGTCTGTACACATTGATTCCTCCTCCTACTCCAGTTCCTCAGAATCATCGCTGCACGAGCCGTCACGGTATACCTCCACATGGACCCGTGAACGCTTACCTGTTGCGACCGATATGAGCACAGCCATGGCCAAACGTCAACAGGCCGTCCTGAAAATGATTTCAATGGGGAATCTAAGCCACACAGCGCAGGAGGTCTGGAATGCCATCAAGCAGGAGAGCGACGTGTGGTTTTTGCCTGCGAATCTCCAGCCAGGCTTGGTAGTGTGTGACAATGGCCGAAATCTGGTGGCAGCTCTGGGCCTTGGCAACCTTACTCACATACCATGTCTGGCACATGTGCTCAACTTGGTCGTGCAGTTTTTTGAGGGACTATCCGGATCTTGCTGGACTGCTGCAGAAGGTCCGCCTAGAGTGCGCTCACTTACGACGTTCCAGCATAGCCAGATCGCGCATTGCTGCTCTGCAACGCCGATTTCGCCTTCCTGAACATCGCATCATATGTGACGTACCCACCAGGTGGAATTCCACGTTACATATGTTGGAGCGGTTGTGTGAGCAGCAGACAGCAGTAATGGAGTATCAGCTGCATCAGGCGCAATCAAGTCGCTCTTTGCGCCGTCCACACTTCACCACTACTGAGTGGGCCTCTATGAAGGACATATGCGACGTTTTGCGTGCGTTTGATGTCTCAACGCGGATGGCGAGTGCAGATGATGCACTAGTCAGCATGACTGTCCCCCTTATCTGCCTGCTTCAGAAATCACTGAAAGCACTAAAGGAAGAGGTTTTGGAAGAGGTGGAGGATGAGGAGTCACAAATTCAATTACCTTCAGGACAGTCAGCGCAACGTGGTTCCTCACAAAGGGCTGGGCAGGGCTCACTTTGTGAGGAGGATGAGGAGGAGGAGGAGTCAATGGAGGAGGAAGAAATCCCTACAGAGGGAGGTACACAACGCTCTAGTCAGTATGTAGAGCGAGGGTGGGGTGATGCAGAGGAGGCAGAGATGACGCCTCTTCCAGAGGACAGCTTTTGTTGGCCAGTTGGGAGTCTGCAGCACATGGTTGATTTCATGCTTCAGTGCCTGAGAAACGACCGCCGCATTGCCCACATTCTCACCACGTCAGATTAATGGGTGTACACCCTCCTAGACCCTCACTACCGGGACAACTTACAAACCCTCATCACACCGGTGAACCGGGACCGTAAAATGCGGGAGTACCAAGACACACTGGTGCAATCCATACTGTTGTACATTCCAGCCGAGAGAGCTGCTGCTGCTACTGCTTTACAAAGCAGCTCTGTGCGTTGAGGCAGTGTAGACACCTCTACAACAAGAGGGAGCACAAGCAGCGCCTCTGCACAGGGCAAGAGCTGTATGTTACAAATGTGGCGAAGTTTTGTGACAGCGCCAGCAAGGTCTACACCATCCGAGACGGCTCCAGTCACCAGGAAGCAACGTTTCCGTAAGATGGTGACAGACTACTTGTCTTTCCCTCTAAGTGTACTCCCAGATGCCTCTTCCCCTTTCAAATTTTGGGTCTCTAAGTTGGATACATGCCAGAGCTTAGCCAGTATGCATTGGAGGTGCTGGCTTGCCCTGCTGCCAGTGTATTATCTAAGCGCGTCTTTAGTGCTGCAGGTGGTGTAATAACAGACCGTCGCATGCGACTATCCTCAGAGAATGTAGACCGGCTTACTTTTCTGAAAATGAACAAGGCATGGATCTCACCTGAATTTGCCTGTCCGTTTTCAGATTAAATAACTGTTTGGCAACGTTTTCCATGTCTCCTGTTATGTTCATCTTTCTACCACCTGAACTCTACTCCCTGGGCTACAACACCGCCATTTGTTGCTCGTAAGTAATTGGCAGGGGTACTGACTCTTGGCCAGCCTGGTTACAGCACGACAGCTGTTTCCTGGCAGTGTGAACGTCAATTATCCTCCAATAAGTTGTGCTGTCGTGTTGCATTCGGGTTAGCCGACTCTATGGTGCCTGCAGTTTAGGTGATTCCTATGTGTGCTGTGGGATATGTAAATAAAGGCTGTTTCCATTGTGACAGTAGGACAAGCACCCACTGTAGGACTGTGTGATTCGGTAACTGCTGACGGCTTGCGTCCTGTCAACTTACATTTTCATGGGTGCGTTCTGCTACCCGTCCGGGGTCCAGTACCGTCAACTGGTTCTCCCCAGTGCCTTTGGCCTAGGTGCCTCCATCTCCGTATACGAGTTTCAGCAACGTCTGCTGGTCCTTGGTAGTGCTTTGGAGCACAGGTACCTCCTGCTTAGTAACCGTGTCACAGTAACGTCAGCTGGTACTCGGTTGTGACATTGCCTCTTTTCCTTCTGCTACCCGTCCGGGGTCCAGTACCGTCAACTGGTTCTCCCCAGTGCCTTTGGCCTAGGTGTCTCCATCTCCGTATACGAGTTCCAGCAACGTCTGCTGGTCCTTGGTAGTGCTTTGGAGCACAGGTACCTCCTGCTTAGTAACCGTGTCACTGTAACGTCAGCTGGTACTCGGTTGTGACATTGCCTCTTTTCCTTCTGCTGCCCCTCCGGGTTCCAGCACAGTCAGCTGGTCCTCGTTACTTCCATTGTCTCTTGTTCCATCTGATACCCGTCCGGGTTCCAGTAACGTCAGCTGGTTCTCGGAAATTAGACGACCTTAAAGACCACCCAGAAGAAGATGATGACAACAAGGACGACGAGCATGAAGCCAACCAGCCTGAACACCATCACAAAGAAAAAATAAAAGATTACCCAGAAGAAGATCACCAACAGGACAAAGAAGGTTAAGACAAACTACAAGATACAGAACAAGAGACAGAAGAACAATAAGCAGAAGATCAAAAAGCAGAAGAACATGAAGTATAAGACCAAAATGAAGAGCAAAATATATGCTCTAAATTCTAAGCAGAAGAAGACTAAGCAGTGTATGGGGGTGAGTCCGTTCCTCCTCGTGGTGCCCCTGGAAAATGCCTGCTGCTGCAGGCTAAACTGAACACGGACAAATACTGTTGTAATTTAAATCTTTTGTGACAGCAAGAACAGAAGGATGAAAAATTCATACTTTTACAGATTACAAGTACAGGAATCTCTTTCACAAATAAGAATATGATGAAGAAGATGAAGAGGAAGAAGATGAAGAATTTGAATATGAAGAAGATTAATAGTTTAATAATAACAATATGAGTAATGTAAACAAAAACATGAATAGCAAGAAGTTTAAGAAGAAGATTAAGAAGGTGAAGATGAAGAATAATTTGATGAGAAAGATGATGCTGCTGAAGATTATGAAGGAGAAAGTGTGGCACTGGCAAAAGTTAAAAAGGTGAAGAGCATGGAAGTTGTGAAACATACATATTTGGCAAAATAGAAAAAAGGTTAACAACATTGTCAACTTGTTCGTCAATCCAAACGTATTTCCAAAAAAATATATATTAATGCTATTCCAATGCATTGGGTTAAACATGTATGCCTTTATTGTCTCCTCAACCTTCCCCAATACATTCTACATTACTCTTTGTTGTTTTCCTTCATGTACAATTAACCAACAAGGCAAGAATGGGTTTTTTTTAATGTCGATATTTGGTTCCCATAGACTTACATTGGACTTCCGGTATCGGTATCGGGTATCACCGATATTTTAGTGATATCGGCGATACCATTCCGATCCGATATTTTTAGATATCGAGCAGTATCGCTCAACACTAATCCAATATCAAGACATAGATTGATGATCAAATAAGAGGGGCAACATCATTATTTCTATAGGTTCAGAAGCTCACTTTTACAGGTGTCTTTGCCTGGAATGGCAGCTAACTTTCTATTCAACAAGCAAATCATTAATAGATTAGTAATTAAAGTAATGGTAGTAAAAAATTCTAAAAAGTAGAAGCAGTTAGAGGATCTTCTTTATGATGTTGCCCAGACATATTAGAACACATCTGAAATGTTAGGTGACATTTTAGACATGATATTATTCAATTATAGTACACAAACCTCTAATACTGTCAATCAAATGCAGTATGCCAGATAGAGATGCCTGGTTTCACCACTTCAACATTGTAGTTATAATATTTACCTATTACTTGGTACATTTTGCTGTTATAGCACAGTAGTTTACATTGTAATTTCATTTGCACTTCTTGCATTTCTGTAATTTTATTTACACTTTTGCTATTGCAATTTTTCAATTTGTTATATCAGTCATTTATTAACAGCATTCTATAGTGATTAGAATACAAAATGAAAAAAGATTAACTTCTTAACTTCTTATTTAAACAGTTACATTGTAAATGCAGTGCACTTTTTACGATTGCTTCTTGTAATAACATTTTTCAATTTTTTGGTATGTAATAATAAAATATACACTGTCCACCAAGGTTTTTTGTGTACCCAGATATATTATAACATAAATAATATGAATATAGATTGTGTCCTGGCGCTTGCCACCTAGAGGGGATGGGGTCAGAAATGGCAAAGCTGCTGGTAATTACAACAGGTCCTGTGCGGTTCCTGTAAGTGGTAGTCTAATAAAGTAAAAATAAATATACAGTAATTACCTGCACTAAAAACCACTAAAAAATTGGAGCAAAGAATTATGGCAGTAGTAGACTTACTTTTGGTGATATTAGTAGCATATGGATTGGACCAATGGGTGATCAACTGAGGTAGCTGTCACTAAAGGTTGATATATCATAGTTGGGTTATTTCAAATAATAATATAGACACTAGGAATTTGGTGTCAATAGCAGACGCTTACTGGTGAGTTAATCCAATCATAGAATTGTGATGAGCCAATGAAACTGCTGAAAAATGGGTGTAAATATGGATTAACACCTAAAATTGCCACCCTTTTAACAATTATAAAGTAGTACAATTTTTTAGCGGTTTTTAGCACAGGTAATTACTGTATATTTATTTTTACATAAATAAATAATACTTTCTTTGCAAATGTCAGTGTACCCAAAGGTAATGCAACAAAACTGTACAAAGAAGCTTAAAAAAATGAATTAAATAAAAAAAAAAATTTGAACAGACATTTTTAAGGAAAAAATATATGTGACATGACCAATAGAGTTGAGCGATACTTTCCGATATCCTAAAGTATCGGAATCGGAATGGTATCGCCGATATCACTAAAATATCGGCGATACCCGATACCGATACCGGAAGTCCCATGTAAGTCTATGGGAACAAAATATCGAAATTAAAAAAAAACCCATTCTTGCCTTGTTGGTTAATTGTACATGAAGGAAAACAAGAAAGAGTAATGTAGAATGTATTGGGGAAGGTTGAGGAGACATTAAAGGCATAGATGTTTAACCCAATCAAATGGAATAGCATAAATATTTTTTTTTTTAAAGATGTTCGGATTGACGAAGAAATTGACAATGTTAACGTTTTTTATATTTTGGCAAATATGTATATTACACAACTTCCATGCTCTTCATCTTCACCTTTTTAACTTTTCACACACTTTCTCCTTCATAATCTTCTGCAGCATCATCTTTTTCATCAATTATTCTTCATCTTCACCTTCTTTATCTTTTCTTAAACTTCTTGCTATTCATCTTGTTAACATTACTCTATTCTTCTTATTAAACTATTATTCTTATTCATATCGCTTCATCTTCTATCATATTCTTATTTTGACAGAGAACCTGTACTTGTAATCTGTCAAAGTATGAATTTTTCATCCTTCCGTTCTTGCTGTCACAAAAGATTTAAATTACAACAGTATTTGTCCGTGTTCAGTTTAGCCTGCAGCAGCAGGCATTTTCCAGGGGCACCACGAGGAGGAACGGACTCACCCCCATACACTGCTTAGTCTTCTTCTGCTTAGAATTTAGAGCATATATTTTGCTCTTCATTTTGGTCTTATACTTCATGTTCTTCTGCTTTTAGATCTTCTGCTTATTGTTCTTGTGTCTCTTGTTCCGTATCTTGTATTTGTAGCACAATCTTGTACCAGCTGATGTTACTGGGACACGGTTACTAAGCAGGAGGTACCTGTGCTCCAAAGCACTACCAAGGACCAGCAGACGTTGCTGGAACTCGGATACCGAGATGGAGGCACCTAGGCCAAAGGCACTGCGGAGAACCAGTTGACGGTACTGGAACCCGGACGGGTAGCAGAAGGTACAAGAGCCAATGCAAGTAACGAGGACCAGCTGACTGTGCTGGAACCCGGAGGGGCAGCAGAAGGAAAAGAGCCAATGGCACAACCGAGGACCAGCTGACGTTACTGGGACACGGTTACTAAGCAGGAGGTACCTGTGCTCCAAAGCACTACCAAGGACCAGCAGACGTTGCTGGAAACTCGGATACCGAGATGGAGGCACCTAGGCCAAAGGCACTGCGGAGAACCAGTTGACGGTACTGGAACCCGGACGGGTAGCAGAAGGTACAAGAGCCAATGCAAGTAACGAGGACCAGCTGACTGTGCTGGAACCCGGAGGGGCAGCAGAAGGAAAAGAGCCAATGGCACAACCGAGGACCAGCTGACGTTACTGAACCCCAGTAACACAGGAGCAAGTGTTGACTGTGCTAACAGCACTTCCGAGCAACAACTGGCGGTGTTGGAGCCCAGGGTCAAGGAGGATGTTTAAATACTAGATCAAGTAATTTCCTTGTTACCTGTCAATTTTAAATGTCTATACTTCAAACAAGAGAAAGATAACCTTTACTACCATAAGATGATGATTTCATTTAAACTAATATCTAGATAAATAAAGAATTGACAAACATAAACACATACATTAACATGTTGAACAGCAATGCAAACCACAAAATAAATTAGTTAAGGAATCTGCTATACGGTTGTACATAAAAGCATACAAGTACATATCTGAATCCATTAATGATGGATAAGTAACAGTATGTACACCATTTTTATTGTATAGACAATGAATGTCTGACTTCAAAACATCATCAGCATTACAAGTTATCTGTGATATTACTAAAATGTTCCATTTGCTGAATAATGTCCCAAAATATTTTATACAAAATTATACAATTTCCATCATGTAATACTCATAATATGTGGCAATAATCATTTTTATTAACAAACATAACCTTTAAAAAGTGCATAGTGCATAGGAAAATTGCTATTTATGGCTGACTGTCGACTTGGAAGCATGACAACAGATAGATAAGGTATATATAGATGACACTGCATAGCCACAGATGGTGAATGGCGATGTAATACTGTACCTCAATAAAGTGTGCGTCACTACTACATATTTTTTTTTATATAGCTGTATAAACAGGGTACATGGATGTATGCTTGTGCCTTTGTTTTGACGCACAGACTGCCTTCCTGCTGAGACGCATTGGGTAGTGAACAGTTGTGTGCAGTGTTCACTGCAGTCTCTGCGGAATAACCACACTTAGACCTTATAACTTTTCAGACTTTCTTTATCAATCTACCAAGATGAAGAAGGCAGGGAGTAAGGCACGTGGTCGTGGAGTTTCTTCAGGGAGAGGACGTGGGGATTATGTGGCTGCTGCGGCCCCCAGTGACACAGCATCCACCAGTTTTCCCCGGGCCGTGAGCGTTCCTTTATGCGCACTTTTGTAGGAGCTCGGAGTACCCCCCTGCTGCGGGAAGAACAAATTGAAGCCGTTGTTGTTTGGATGTCAGCCAATGCATCGACTTCAATTGCTTCCACCTCCTCTCAGGACCACAGCACTGTTGGGCAACCATCTGTCTCTTCACCGCCTGGCAAATTGCCCAGGCAGTCAGAGAGTTCTGTACAGGAGCCAGCTGAGTGTCTGCTTCTGTTCTCAGAATCTATTGGCTTGCAAACAGGGGCCCAGCCAAGCAGCATTCTGTAATGTGAAGAGGGAGTATGCAGTGATGCGCAACAGCTGTGTCTCTCTGAATCTGAAGAGGCGGGTGAGACAGTGCCGATGGTCAGCACACCGCAGAACGCATCTGATGATGATGATGAGACCCAGGTGCCAGTTTCTGTTGAGCATGGTGCTGGCCAGACCACCCAACAGCAGGTGTTGGAAGAGGGTAGTGGAGATGATGAGGTCCAAGACCCAACATGGCATGAAGAACAGGAAGGTGGTGGGAGCAGCTCAGAGGAATAATAATAATATTTATTTATATAGCGCCATCATATTCCGCAGCGCTTTACAGTTTAGCAGTTTCAGAACACAAGTCATAAGTAACAACGTTAACAATACAATAATTTAAGCTAAATAAGTCGCCCCTGCTCGTGACAGCTTACAATGTACAATGAGATGGGGGAGATACAAAGTATAGGTGTTTATATACAATGGTGCATTTACAATGATGTTCCAGCCATCTTAAGGGACTGAGGGATGGAGATAGTGAATGGGCTAGAGACACACACACACTTACACAGAATACATAGAATGACTTTGATTAGTGAATGTGATAGGCCGCTCTGAACAAATGTGTTTTGAGGGAGCGCCTGAAACCATGCAAATTGTGGATAGTCCTAATTTCTTGGGGTACAGCATTCCAGAGGATTGGCGTAGAGCAGGAGAAGTCTTGGAGTCGGGAGTGGGAGGTACGTATTAGTGCAGAGGTTAGTCGAAAGTCGTTTGCAGAGCGCAGCAGTCGGTTAGGCCGATAGATAGAAATGAGGGAGGAGATGTAGGAGGGGTGCTGCACTGTGGAGAGCTTTGTGGGTGAGAACCAGTACTTTGGTTGAAAGCTGGGAGAGGCCTAGAGAAATGGTTAGTGATAGAAGGAAGATAGAGGAAGACATTGCCCCAACGGTACAAACAGGAGGGAGAGTTAGGCTGCAGACTCGGTTGCCTGTAGCCTCCAGTTTGGCACCTGTTCGGAGCAGTTGTCTTCCAAAAGTCAAAACGTGCGCTCCCAGGACTTGCACTGCGTGGTCCTTTTTTCACACACTTGCACATGATATTTGCTATGTGAAATGCAAGCTGTGTAATTAAAAATTAAAAATAGCTAAAAGTGTCAGTCACCTCAATACCACAAATATGTGGAAACATGTGCGGACAAAGCACGTAGTTGAGTTACAAAGACACACTAGAGATGTAGGCCAACCTACAGCAGCACCTACATCTTCAGGTTGTGTTGAAGCCTCTTCATCGAGCTCACACACAGCTGGTTATGCTTCCTCACAGGATCGCCATGGAAGAACCTCGGCCACTGTTGTCCAGAGACAAACTGTTATTCCACACACAGCAGCAAGTTCCCTGTCATCCTCACACTCCCAGGCCACAAAACAGCCAGCGGTAGCACAGGCATGGGATAAAAGACGGCCATACTCCGCAAACCATGCACGAGCACAGGCTCTGAATGCTGGCATTGCAAAACTCTGTCCCTTGAAATGCTGTGATTCAGGCTGGTGGAGACAGACAGTTTCCGTAACTGAATATCATTGTCAATCCCACAATACAATGTGCCAAGCCGATTTCATTTCAGCAGGCAAGCCGTCCCTGGTCTGCAAAAGCATGTTGAGGGAAAAATTAAACATGCGCTACTAAAAGCCCTCAGTAGCAAGGTCCACCTGACCACCGATGCGTGGACCAGTACCCATTGTTATGATCTGCTACAACCAGTAAGGAAAGAAGGGAATTCTGTCCCTACAATACAACTAAGCTGAATCCCTACGATGTAACGGGGAACCTGATCCTGCGACCAGACCCGCTAAAGTCCTCATCTAGTGTGAACGAAGACCTATAGTTGCGAGGGAGTAATCCCTACAAGATCTAGGGACTGTGAGAAAAGGTGGACACCTCCTAACATAAATTGTAGCATGGATAATTAAACAGAAAAATAAATACTTTGTGATCCTAACATCAAGCAAAACTGACAGATTAAGGCACCTAAGCACCCGGCTAGCTTAACAGTAGATAATACAATGAAGTCAAGCAAAGCCAGAAGGGCGGAGCCAGACTAAATAGGGAAAAAAGGTCATGTGACCAGCAAACTGAAACAAAACCTAACAAGAGGGTTCTAACACCCATGGCCAGGGACAATACCTTTCCCTCACTGCCCATTGGGTCAATGTTGTGCAGCCGGGTACTGATCTTGCGAGTGGCGCTGTACGTGTTCTGCCAACTCCAAGGATTGCAGGAATCAAGTCTGTACACATTGATTCCTCCTCCTATTCCAGTTCCTCAGAATCATCGCTGCAGGAGCCGTCACGGTCTACCTCCACATGGACCCGTGAACGTTTACCTGTTGCGACCGATATGAGCACAGCCGTGTCCAAATGTCAACAGGCCATCCTGAAATTAATTTCCATGGGGAATCTTAGCCACACAGCGCAGGAGCTCTGTAATGCCATAAAGCAGGAGAGCGACGTGTGGTTTTTGGAAGAGAATCTACAGGCAGGCTTGGTAGTGTGTGACAATGGCCGAAATCTGGTGTCAGCTCTGGGCCTTGGCAACCTCACTCACATACCATGTCTGTCATATGTGCTCAACTTGGTCGTGCAGAGTTTTTTGAGGGACTATCCGGATCTTGATGCACTGCTGCACAAGGTCCGCCTAGAGTGCGCTCACTTGCGACGTTCCAGCATGGCCAGATCGCTGATTGCAGCTCTGCAACGCAGATTTCACCTTCATGAACATCGCATCATATGTGACGTACCCACCAGGTGGAATTCCTCGTTACATATGTTGGAGCGGTTGTGTGAGCAGCAGCCAACAGTAATGGAGTATCAGCTGCATCAGGCGCAGTCAACTCGCAATTTGCGCCGTTCACACTTCACCACTACTGAGTGGGCCTCTATAATAAGAATAATAATATTATTTATTTATATAGCGCCATAATATTCCGCAGTGCTTTACAGTTTAACAGTTTCAAAACACGAGTCATAAGTAACAACGTTAACAATACAATAATTAAAGCAAAATCAGCCGCCCCTGCTGGTGAAAGCTTACAATCTACAATGAGGTGTGGGAGATACAAAGTACAGGTGTTTATATACAATGGTGTTTTTACAATGATGGTCCAGCCATTTTAAGGAAGTGAGGGATGCATGGAGATAGTGAATGGGCTACACACACAGAATTACACATAGAATGACTTTGATTAGTGAATGTGATAGGCCACTGTGAACAAATGTGTTTTGAGGGAGCGCCTGAAACCATCCAAATTGCGGATAGTCCTAATTTCTTGGGGTAGAGCATTCCAGAGGATTGGCGCAGCGCGGGTGAAGTCTTGGAGTTGGGAGTGGGAGGTACGGATTAGTGCAGAGGTTAGTCGAAGGTCGTTTGCAGAGTGCAGCAGTCGGTTAGGCCGATAAATATAAATAAGGGAGGAGATGTAGGGGGGTGCTGCGCTGTGGAGAGCTTTGTTGGTGAGAACCAGTAATTAGAATTGGATCCTATAATGAATGGGCAGCCACTGCCAGTGTAATGAGTGGCGAATAACTCTATGAAGGATATCTGCCACGTTTTGCGTGCGTTTGATGAGTCAACGCGGATGGCGAGTGCAGATGATGCACTAGTCAGCCTGACTGTCCCCCTTATCTGCCTGCTTCAAAAAACACTGCAAGCACTAAGGCATGAGGTTTTGGAAGAGGTGGAGGATGAGGAGTCACAAATTCCATCACCTTCTGGACAGTCAGCGCAACGTGGTTCCTCACAAAGGGCTGGAGGACTTTCAAAGTACCATGCTGTATCAACAATTGAACCTCCAGAGTCGCTGTCTATATTTTCATAACCATTACAAACTTTTAATGTATTTACAAAGCACATAATGTACATTTTTTGTCTATCCTTTTGTAATGGTATTGTGTTTCCATAAACTGATGTTACAGAATTATGATACAAAGTTTTTAAATTTTGAGTTTTAAATTTTGTAAATTTATATGTATTTGAAGGACTTTGTGAGGAGGATGAGGAGGAGTCAATGGAGGAGGAAGACATCGCTCCAGAGGGAGGTAGACAATGCTCTAGTCAGTATGTAGACCAAGGGTGGGGTGATGCACAGCAGGCGGAGATGACGCCTCTTGCAGGGGACAACGTTTCTTGGCCAGTTGGGAGTCTGCAGCACATGGTTGATTTCATGCTGCAGTGGCTGAGAAACGACCGCCGCATCGAACACATTCACACCACGTCTGATTATTGGGTGTACACCCTCCTAGACCCTCGCTACCGGGACAACTTACAAAGCCTCATCACACCGTTGAACCGGGAGCGTAAAATGCGGAAGTACCAAGACACACTGGTGCAATCCATAATGTTCTCCATTCCAGCCGAGAGCACTGCTGCTGCTACTGATTTACAAAGCAGCTCTGTGCGTCGAGGCAGTGGAGACAGCTCTGCAACAAGAGGGAGCACAAGCAGCGCCTCTGCACAGGGCAAGAACAGTATGTTCCAAATGTGTCGAAGTTTTGTGGCAGCGCCACCAATGTCTACCCCATCCGAGACGGCTCCAGTCAGCAGGAGGCAACATTTCCGTAAGATGGTTACAGACTACATGTCTTGCCCTCTCAGTGTACTCTCAGATGGCTCTTCCCCATTCAAGTTTTGTGTCTCTAAGCTGGATACATGGCCAGAGCTTAGCCAGTATGCATTGGAGGTGCTGGCTTGATCTGCTGCCAGTGTATTATCGGAGCGCGTCTTTACTGCTGCAGGTGGTGTACTAACAGACCGTTGCATGCGACTATCCTACGATAATGTAGAACGGCTTACTTTTCTGAAAATGAACTAGGCATGGATCTCGCCTGAATTTGCCTGTCCGGTTTCAGATTAACTAACTGGTTGGCAACGTTTTCCATGTCTCCTGTTATGTTCATCTTTCTACCACCTGAGCTATACTCCCTGGGCTACAACACTGCCAGTTGCTGCTCAGAAGTGTCGTGTCCACAGACCAATACACAAGCTATAGTAATAGTGGGGTTCAGTAACGCCTGCTGTTCCCCTGCTGTGTGTCCGGCAAAAATTACTGCTACCTAGCTACACATGTTTAAAAAAACATGACATGTTAAAGTGGCTAGTGCTACACATAGATATCAGGCTACACCCTTATTTCTAAGCTGTAAACAAGTGAAACGTCAAATTTAAAACCATTCAATGATTAGTGTTGGTAACAAATCTGTAACTAAATAATTGTGACATATTATGGCAGATATCCACATGTCTAACACAAATGCTAACACAAAAGCATACTTATGCTATAGGGTACTGATGGTGAACCTTCTCACTCCATAACTTTGACCAATCCAACTCACATCATGCCTCAAATGCTGCAATGTTGGAAGTGCATAATGTGGGTTGAACTTTGACAACAGCTGCAGTGCGAAGGTTATCCTTCTGTGTTCTTGGCTTTTAAATAAAAGCATACAAGTAAATATAATAATACATTGTTGATTAAGGGACATGATGTACACCTGTAATATTGTGCAAACAATGGATGTAGGACTATTCCTCTTCAACATTACTTATATTTGTGTCATTTGAAAAAATACATATTTTAGTTAAAAATTAAAAACCCATGTTCAGTAGCTGTGAAAGGCCCGTTTGTGTACTTCTATATTGTTTGCAACCAATGTATTGTATACGGATGGAAGCGCGTCACACTAATAGATTAGATTTATTTTAAATGGAATGTAGCAGAACCAATTGGAGATAAATGAAAAGGATGAGCCACTGAGACACGCTCAGCAGAGTACAAGCAGCAGTGCTTGAACAAGTAACTGGAGCGTGATCTGCACTCAAAAAAGTAAAAAACACAGACTGAAGTGAACACTGAAACACAACTGTCCACAATCTGTGAAAAGCTCCTTTCTGTACTTCTATAGTGTTTGCAACCAATGTATTGTATACGGATGGAAGCGCGTCACACTAATAGATTAGATTTATTTTAAATGGAATGTAGCAGAACCAATTGGAGATAAATGAAAAGGATGAGCCACTGAGACACGCTCAGCAGAGTACAAGCAGCAGTGCTTGAACAAGTAACTGGAGCGTGATCTGCACTCAAAAAAGTAAAAAACACAGACTGAAGTGAACACTGAAACACAACTGTCCACAATCTGTGAAAAGCTCCTTTCTGTACTTCTATAGTGTTTGCAACCAATGTATTGTATACGGATGGAAGCGCGTCACACTAATAGATTAGATTTATTTTAAATGGAATGTAGCAGAACCAATTGGAGATAAATGAAAAGGATGAGCCACTGAGACACGCTCAGCAGAGTACAAGCAGCAGTGCTTGAACAAGTAACTGGAGCGTGATCTGCACTCAAAAAAGTAAAAAACACAGACTGAAGTGAACACTGAAACACAACTGTCCACAATCTGTGAAAAGCTCCTTTCTGTACTTCTATAGTGTTTGCAACCAATGTATTGTATACGGATGGAAGCGCGTCACACTAATAGATTAGATTTATTTTAAATGGAATGTAGCAGAACCAATTGGAGATAAATGAAAAGGATGAGCCACTGAGACACGCTCAGCAGAGTACAAGCAGCAGTGCTTGAACAAGTAACTGGAGCGTGATCTGCACTCAAAAAAGTAAAAAACACAGACTGAAGTGAACACTGAAACACAACTGTCCACAATCTGTGAAAAGCTCCTTTCTGTACTTCTATAGTGTTTGCAACCAATGTATTGTATACGGATGGAAGCGCGTCACACTAATAGATTAGATTTATTTTAAATGGAATGTAGCAGAACCAATTGGAGATAAATGAAAAGGATGAGCCACTGAGACACGCTCAGCAGAGTACAAGCAGCAGTGCTTGAACAAGTAACTGGAGCGTGATCTGCACTCAAAAAAGTAAAAAACACAGACTGAAGTGAACACTGAAACACAACTGTCCACAATCTGTGAAAAGCTCCTTTCTGTACTTCTATAGTGTTTGCAACCAATGTATTGTATACGGATGGAAGCGCGTCACACTAATAGATTAGATTTATTTTAAATGGAATGTAGCAGAACCAATTGGAGATAAATGAAAAGGATGAGCCACTGAGACACGCTCAGCAGAGTACAAGCAGCAGTGCTTGAACAAGTAACTGGAGCGTGATCTGCACTCAAAAAAGTAAAAAACACAGACTGAAGTGAACACTGAAACACAACTGTCCACAATCTGTGAAAGCTCCTTTCTGTACTTCTATAGTGTTTGCAACCAATGTATTGTATACGGATGGAAGCACGTCACACTAATAGATTTGATTTTTTTCTAATATAATGGAGCTGCACCAATTCCACTAAATAAAATAAAAAAAAAAAAAAAAAAGTGACACGTGCAGATGCCTACAAACAGTGGTGGATGGAGAGCAAACTGCAGCGTCACCTGCACTGTCACACACACACCTTGCACAGAGCTGTTAAAACAACACTGGCAAAATGAAGCTTTACACAGCGGTTGGTAAACTAGCCTGCCTCAAGCACAGTAGTACACAAAATCGCAATATCTAACTGTCCCTCAGAGTCAGCACAGCAGCGTTCTGTCCCTAACTGAGTTCACAGCACAATGACGCTAAAATGGCTGCGGCGCCTTTTATAGTGCATTCTGACATCATTTCAGCAGCCAATCACAGCCATGCCATTAGTTAAGATGACCGCATCATTACAGGATGTGCCCACACTTCGTAGGATTCCTCATTGGCTGACTAAAATCACATTGCCTCTCAAAGAATTATGGGAACTTCCGATTCCGGTATACGATATTGAAAAAGTATCGGAATTAAGTATCGGAATTCCGATAACGCGAATATCGGCCGATACCCGATACTTGCGGTATCGGAATGCTCAACACTAATGACCAATAATACAGAAAAATGTCTAAAAATATCCTGTGAGGAGAACTTGCAGCAGACTGTCTGTGTCAACCCATAGCTTCTCCCTCAACCTTCCCTTTTCCCGCTCCACAGAACTAACTCCAAATCAATTGTCATCTCCTATCTTAGTGCGACCTCATTCAGGCATTTTTTTTCTGTACATGTTCTATCTGTGGTTTACATTGATAGGATATGTATCTATTATAATTCATGAGGCTGTTCGCATATCCATTATTTTTTGGGTACAATGTCAAAAAATGATAGCGACATGTCTGTTTTTGACCCAAGTCACAAATTAAAATTAGTGACCAAGAGGGAAGATACCCCTTGAAATGCGTAGGCCAACGGCCCTCTTATGCACCCGTCCCTGCAGCTTTGTGATGTCACACTAGCTCCTCCCCCTCCTTTCAACGCCGCGTCCTCAGCGTTGCTTCCGGACAGAGTACGCGAGGTGCTGGCTTTCCGCTGTGCTTAGCAAAAGACTGTCCAAAGCACTGTTTCTTGCAGTGTCTTTCCTGACTGCTGGTAATCCCAATTCTCAGCATCACTGGGTTACCGACTATTATTCTCCATACCGCATGGCTCCCGCTAGCACGCTGTACCACCAACACAAGTAAGTGCAAATTAGCAGTGTTTGATGACCTCAAAGTACATTTTTTAAGTATATATACTGCATTTGTAATTTAATTTTAATACAATGCAGTGATCAGGTCATATATACTATTTCAGCAGCACCACTGGTCAGCTGACCACCACAGTTGATAATCTACTGGTATCCTACAGTATGCACATTGCATCACAAATGTTAGTGCGAGTAAGTACGATTTAATTACATTCAATACCATTTCCGAGTACTTCACATCGATATACCCTGTCCTCACTTCAGTTTAGCACGGTGATTACTCTCTATAAATACTATTTCAGTAGATCATTTTAAACAGGGATTTACACAGAACCTGTTCCAATCACCAGCTGCTTCTGAGTTTCCTGCCTCATCCTCTCTGTGTGGTAAGCGACAGTATGATTTGTTCATCTATTTTCTACAAATTAAAATTACCCTTACAAGTCAATGGATCCATGAAAATCACAGAAAGCACACGGATGGCATTACTGTGTAATAATTGTGCTGTCTGTGATTAACATTGTAATGGATATGAGTATTATTGCACTTTATATACTGCTCAAAAAAAGTAAAGGGACACTTAAAGAACAGAATATAACTCCAAATAAATTAAACTTCTGTGAAATCAAAATGTGCACTTAGGAAGCAACACTGATTGACAATCAATTTCATATTTGCCGTTGTGCAAATGGAATAGACAACAGATGGAAATTGTTGGCAATTATCAAGACACACTCAATAAAGGAGTGGTTCTGCAGGTAGGGACCACAGACCACATCTCAGCACCAAGGCTTTCTGGCTGATGTTTTGATCACCTTTGAAAGTTGGTTGTGCTTTCACACTCATGGTAGCATGAGACGGACTTTACAACCTACACAAGTGGCTCAGGTAGTGAAGCTAATCCAGGATGGCACATCAATGCGAGCTGTGGCAAGAAGGGTTGCTGTGTCTGTCAGCTTAGTGTCCAGAGGCTGGAGGCGCTATCAAGAGACAGGCCAGTACACAAGGAGACATGGAGGGGGTCGTAGGAGGCAACAACCCAACACCAGGACTGCTACCTCCGCCTTTGTGCAAGGAGGAACAGGAGGAGCAATCCCAGAGCCCTGAAAAATGACCTTCAGCAGGCTACAAATGTGCATGTGTCCACACTAACGGTTAGAAACCAACTCCATGAGGATGGTCTGAGTGCCCGACGTCCACAGATGGGTGTTGTGCCCACAGCCCAACACCGTGCGGGATGCTTGGCATTTGCTACAGAACACCCAGATTGGCAAATTCGCCACTGGTGCCCTGTGCTCTTCACAGATGAAAGCAGGTTCACACTGAGCACATGTGACAGACGTGACAGAGTCTGGAGACGCCATGGAGAGCGATCTGCTGCCTGCAACATCCTTCAGCATGACCGGTTTGGCAGTGGGTCAGTAATGGTGTGAGGTGGCATTTTTTTGGAGGGCCACACAGCCCTCCATGTGCTCGCCAGAGGTAGTCTGACTGCCATTAAGTACCGAGATGAGATCCTCAGACCCCTTGTAGACCATATGCTGGTGGGGTTGGCCCTGGGTTCCTCCTAATGCAGGACAATGCCAGACCTCATGTGGCTGGAGTGTGTCAGCAGTTCCTTCAAGATGAAAGCATTGAAGCTATGGACTGGCCCGCCTGGTTCCCTGACCTGAATGGGATTGAGCACATCTGGGACATCATGTCTCGCTCCATCCACCAACGTCACGTTTCACCACATTGTCCAGGAGTTGGCGGATGCTTTAGTGCAGATCTGGGAGGAGATCCCTCAGGAGACCATCAGCCGCCTCATCAGTAACATGCTCAGGCATTTTAGGGAGGTCATACAGGCCACACACTACTGAGCACAAAATTAAAGTGGAATGTAATGTCCTTAAAACAAGTCAATCTTTTAAGGACATTACATTCCACTTTAATTTTGTGGGTGACTCCAAATCCAGGCCTCCATTGGTTAATAAATTTGATTTCCATTAATGATTTTGGTGTGATTTTGTTGACAGCATATTCAACTTTGTACAGAACAAAGTATCCAATGAGAATATTTAATTCATTCAGATCTAGGATATGTTATTTGAGTGTTCCCTTTATTTTTTTGAGCAGTGTATATTTCTCCATACATAAAAAAACACTGATGAATCATTGATAATAAAAACTAACACACTTACCAAACACTGATGAAATTCGTATTCAAAACATTGATGACAATTAGACCGTTGTTTGCATATGTGAAAATTTACTGATGCCTCAATGAGGTCTTACGGGAAAGTCTGTATTCATTGATTTGAATGGTTATTAGTCCTTTTTGTCTAAAATTATCTTTTATAAAAAAATGTCACCAGAGGACAACAGCCTTGCTAACAGGAGTTCAGAATATCAATACAGTAGTGATGAGCGAGTATGCTCGCTGCTCGGGTTTTCACGAGCACGCTCGGGTGATCTCCAAGTATTTTGGCGTGCTCAGAGATTTAGTTTCTGTTGACGCAGCTGCATGATTTGTGGCTGCTGGACAGCCTGAATACATTTGAGGAATGCCTGTTTGTTTGGGAATTCCCATATGTATTCAGGCTCTCATGCAGTCGAAAATCAAGCAGCTACGGCGACAAAAACTAAATTTCCGAGCACGCCAAAATACTCAGAGATCACCCGAGTGTACGCGGGAAAGTCCGAGCTATGAGCACACTCGCTCATCACTACAATACACTAACAGGATACAGCAGACCCCAATGGTAAAGGTGGAGGTAGTATAGGTGCAAAATACTTATGAATCAATCACAAATCTATCAATTCATGGAGGAGTTGGTTGCCTATTATTAGATATACACACAGATGAGGTTGCATAGGATGTCAGTCACATAGGTAAGAGTGATGCACAGTGTCTGGCTTACAGCCTGTTGATGACGCCCATACTATTAGATCAGACGGGCTACCCAGAACCCCACAATTTACCCAACCAACACTAAAGGGATGGCTGCATTATGCAAAAAATGTGTGGCTGTTGCCATATGTAAGCCTAATCTGTGTGCATTTTTATTACTAGGCAACCACCCTAGGTTGGTCAGTGGTTTTTTCATCACTATTATGCTCCTGTGCTTCCCCTGACTTTATCATGGGTGTTTACTGCATCATGTAGTGAATTGGTATTCTGGCCTGGTGTTGGTAAGGCTGTTTCTTTTTCTGTGAAATATTTTTAATAGATGTCCTTTCTTCTGTGAATAAGCTTCAATAACAATCTTTTGACTGTTGGCCATTTACTACATACTACAGAAATTATTGTTTATGGCCCCTTAACTCTTTCTTCATCAAAAGTTTCAGTAGTCTTTTCCATCCAAAAATGACTGATGTTTCATCATCTCTTAGGAAATTGGCTGACTAATCCATTTTATTCATGACACAATAGAATACTAATTAACATTAAACACAATTTACCATATTTTGGTGATTATAAGATGCACCTGATTATAAGACACACCCCACATTTTGGGGAGGAGTATGGAAAACATTTTTTATAATATAGTGGAGCGTCTTATAGTCTGCTTTTACTGCAGCTTACTGGTGGTGGCTGCAGTGGAGCGGGGTCAAAGAGGGCAGGGTCACTGCTGCAGGAAGACTGTGGCAGCAGAGGCAGGAAGTGGGCAATGATTCATGCACCAGGCTTGGAGGAGAGGGTGATTTGAGTTGCGATGCTGCGGGCCGATGCTGTTGGTCCCAGGCTGGTAAGAGGGGGCGTTCAGGGATGCGAGTGCTCCACTTACATTTTGTAAAAGCCATGATCCCCCACACTTTCCATAGTCTTCAATGTGGTTGACTTTAGGAAAATGGCCACCGGAGGCTGTGCATGCACAGATTGAGATCTTGGCACCAAAATCTCGTCTCCCGAGACCCCAACTTCCGAGATCTCAATCTGTGCATGTGCCATCACCTAAATTCACTGCATTAAAAACCATGGACGTGCAGGGGCTCCAGGGTTTCACAAAATGTAAAGGGTGCCTCAGCATCGCTGAACACCTCCACCTACCAGCCTGGGACCTGCAGCATCGCTCCACAGCATCGCACCTCCGAACATCTATTCCTTCCAGCTGGTAAACTACATTTGGAAACTCCACCATTTTCCCACTAAAGATTGGGGAAAAATATGGTTCTTTAAAATGAAAAATATGGTAATTAAGAAACCACTGTATAGAATCTGCTTGTTCATTACACTTAGAATCCTCTTTTACTCAATGGTATTTTAGCCACCTGTAATTTTAAATAAATATTCTGTTTGAGTGTGAATGCAATAGACAATTTGGATAGATGTGTAAAATATTCAACATTTATTTAAATCAATGCAATATTATACAAAGCCTTACATGAAAATAAGTCAGTTGAACATTCTGCATTCATCAATACTTTACATCTCCAAGGACAATTATTATTGATTTTGAATATATAATGTGTACCGGTCATGCCCTTGTGGGAAACAGTTCAGCACTTGATGAGAGGGGTTAGGGTCAAACAATAATCCATACAAGATAAAAATATGTAAAAAATTTGCATAGCACTTACAATGAGAGCACTTAAAGTGCATGATATCTATAATTAAATAAAAGAGGAGAGACTTGTCAACATCAAGTTGAAAGAAGTAATTTATGATGTCCAAAACATCAAAAAAATATCTGTGAAATAGCATCTCAATTTTCAAAGACAAAACAGCAAATGTGATTGCACTTTGAAAAGGTCAAGTGCCTACACATCTGAAAGGAAGTCCTGTGATAGTATTTGAATCTATCAATAGATGAGTTTAACAAATCAAGTGAAAACCCGACTTGCACATTTGCAATGTATAACATACTTTCAGTGCCTTGTGAAAGTATTCAGCCCCCTGGAACATTTCAACCTTTTCCCACATATCATGCTTCAAACATAAAGATACCAAATGTAAATTTTTGGTGAAGAATAGTGTTGAGAGATACTGCTCGATATCTAAAAATATCGGATCGGAATGGTATCGCCGATATCACTAAAATATCGGCGATACCCGATACCGATACCGGAAGTCCAATGTAAGTCTATGGGAACCAAATATCGACATTAAAAAAAACCCATTCTTGCCTTGTTGGTTAATTGTACATGAAGGAAAACAACAAAGAGTAATGTAGAATGTATTGGGGGAGGTTGAGGAGACAATAAAGGCATACATGTTTAACCCAATGCATTGGAATAGCATTAATATATATTTTTTTGGAAATACGTTTGGATTGACGAACAAATTGACAATGTTGTTAACCTTTTTTCTATTTTGGCAAATATGTATGTTTCACAACTTCCATGCTCTTCACCTTTTTAACTTTTGCCAGTGCCACACTTTCTCCTTCATAATCTTCAGCAGCATCATCTTTCTCATCAAATTATTCTTCATCTTCACCTTATTAATCTTCTTCTTAAACTTCTTGCTATTCATGTTTTTGTTTACATTACTCATATTGTTATTATTAAACTATTAATCTTCTTCATATTCAAATTCTTCATCTTCTTCCTCTTCATCTTCTTCATCATATTCTTATTTGTGACAGAGATTCCTGTAGTTGTAATCTGTAAAAGTATGAATTTTTCATTCTTCCGTTCTTGCTGTCACAAAAGATTTAAATTACAACAGTATTTGTCCGTGTTCAGTTTAGCCTGCAGCAGCAGGCATTTTCCAGGGGCACCACGAGGAGGAAGGACTCACCCCCATACACTGCTTAGTCTTCTTCTGCTTAGAATTTAGAGCATATATTTTGCTCTTCATTTTGGTCTTATACTTCATGTACTTCTGCTTTTTGATCTTCTGCTTATTGTTCTTCTGTCTGTTGTTCTGTATCTTGTAGTTTGTCTTAACCTTCTTTGTCCTGTTGGTGATCTTCTTCAGGGTAATCTTTTATTTTTTCTTTGTGATGGTGTTCAGGCTGGTTGGCTTCATGCTCGTCGTCCTTGTTGTCGTCATCTTCTTCTGGGTGGTCTTTAAGGTCGTCTAATTTCCGAGAACCAGCTGACGTTACTGGAACCCGGACGGGTATCAGATGGAACAAGAGACAATGGAAGTAACGAGGACCAGCTGACTGTGCTGGAACCTGGAGGGGCAGCAGAAGGAAAAGAGGCAATGTCACAACCGAGTACCAGCTGACGTTACTGTGACACGGTTACTAAGCAGGAGGTACCTGTGCTCCAAAGCACTACCAAGGACCAGCAGACGTTGCTGGAACTCGTATACGGAGATGGAGGCACCTAGGCCAAAGGCACTGGGGAGAACCAGTTGACGGTACTGGACCCCGGACGGGTAGCAGAACGCACCCATGAAAATGTAAGTTGACAGGACGCAAGCCGTCCGCAGTTACCGAATCACACAGTCCTACAGTGGGTGCTTGTCCTATTGTCACAATGGAAACAGCCTTTATTTACATATCCCACAGCACACATAGGAATCACCTAAACTGCAGGCACCATAGAGTCGGCTAACCCGAATGCAACACGACAGCACAACTTATTGGAGGATAATTGACGTTCACACTGCCAGGAAACAGCTGTCGTGCTGTAACCAGGCTGGCCAGGAGTCAGTACCCTGCCAATTACTTACGAGCAACAAATGGCGGTGTTGTAGCCCAGGGAGTAGAGTTCAGGTGGTAGAAAGATGAACATAACAGGAGACATAGAAAACGTTGCCAAACAGTTATTTAATCTGAAAACGGACAGGCAAATTCAGGTGATATCCATGCCTTGTTCATTTTCAGAAAAGTAAGCCGGTCTACATTCTCTGAGGATAGTCGCATGCGACGGTCTGTTATTACACCACCTGCAGCACTAAAGACGCGCTCAGATAATACACTGGCAGCAGGGCAAGCCAGCACCTCCAATGCATACTGGCTAAGCTCTGGCCATGTATCCAACTTAGAGACCCAAAATTTGAAAGGGGAAGAGGCATCTGGGAGTACACTTAGAGGGAAAGACAAGTAGTCTGTCACCATCTTACGGAAACGTTGCTTCCTGGTGACTGGAGCCGTCTCGGATGGTGTAGACCTTGCTGGCGCTGTCACAAAACTTCGCCACATTTGTAACATACAGCTCTTGCCCCGTGCAGAGGCGCTGCTTGTGCTCCCTCTTGTTGTAGAGGTGTCTACACTGCCTCGACGCACAGAGCTGCTTTGTAAAGCAGTAGCAGCAGCATCTCTCTCGGCTGGAATGTACAACAGTATGGATTGCACCAGTGTGTCTTGGTACTCCCGCATTTTACGGTCCCGGTTCCCCGGTGTGATGAGGGTTTGTAAGTTGTCCCGGTAGCGAGGGTCTAGGAGGGTGTACACCCAATAATCTGACGTGGTGAGAATGTGGGCGATGCGGCGGTCGTTTCTCAGGCACTGAAGCATGAAATCAACCATGTGCTGCAGACTCCCAACTGCACTAACCAGCAAGAGCACAGAAAGAGGACTTAGATATCCTCCAAAAATTCAAAAATAGCAAAAGAAGGCAGAGATGCTCACCTGCCCAGGCCTCCAAACAAATGCACTATCAGGATGCAGTGGACCCACATAGTTAAGATGACGGCAACACAGGTGCAAGAATACCGATGAGGCAACCGCTCACAACCTACCAATACATGGAGGGGGCGGCTGCTTGGTATATTGATGCACAAAAAAGACTTGTATGCAGCGCCGTTCACATTATGGCAATGCACAGCATCCAGTTAAACAGCCTAGTATTCACACCCTTCTATTAGATCAGGCGGGCTGCCCAGCGCTATTAAAATGCATGCCATGTGAACAGGCACCACAGTTTACAAGACCAAATGGGCCCACATGCACCCTGTAAAATAAAGTGCAAAAAACACATTAAAAAATATATTTAAATAATGTGAGGTATTAGTTGGTAATTTGGCCAAAGTACGTAAGCTTGTAATCCACTTCACGGATCCTCACGTTTACAAGTAACTACACTAACCAGCAAGAGCACAGAAAGAGGACTTAGATATCCTCCAAAAATTCAAAAATAGCAAAAGAAGGCAGAGATGCTCACCTGCCCAGGCCTCCAAACAAATGCACTATCAGGATGCAGTGGACCCACATAGTTAAGATGACGGCAACACAGGTGCAAGAATACCGATGAGGCAACCGCTCACAACCTACCAATACATGGAGGGGGCGGCTGCTTGGTATATTGATGCACAAAAAAGACTTGTATGCAGCGCCGTTCACATTATGGCAATGCACAGCATCCAGTTAAACAGCCTAGTATTCACACCCTTCTATTAGATCAGGCGGGCTGCCCAGCGCTATTAAAATGCATGCCATGTGAACAGGCACCACAGTTTACAAGACCAAATGGGCCCACATGCACCCTGTAAAATAAAGTGCAAAAAACACATTAAAAAATATATTTAAATAATGTGAGGTATTAGTTGGTAATTTGGCCAAAGTACGTAAGCTTGTAATCCACTTCACGGATCCTCACGTTTACAAGTAACTACACTAACCAGCAAGAGCACAGAAAGAGGACTTAGATATCCTCCAAAAATTCAAAAATAGCAAAAGAAGGCAGAGATGCTCACCTGCCCAGGCCTCCAAACAAATGCACTATCAGGATGCAGTGGACCCACATAGTTAAGATGACGGCAACACAGGTGCAAGAATACCGATGAGGCAACCGCTCACAACCTACCAATACATGGAGGGGGCGGCTGCTTGGTATATTGATGCACAAAAAAGACTTGTATGCAGCGCCGTTCACATTATGGCAATGCACAGCATCCAGTTAAACAGCCTAGTATTCACACCCTTCTATTAGATCAGGCGGGCTGCCCAGCGCTATTAAAATGCATGCCATGTGAACAGGCACCACAGTTTACAAGACCAAATGGGCCCACATGCACCCTGTAAAATAAAGTGCAAAAAACACATTAAAAAATATATTTAAATAATGTGAGGTATTAGTTGGTAATTTGGCCAAAGTACGTAAGCTTGTAATCCACTTCACGGATCCTCACGTTTACAAGTAACTACACTAACCAGCAAGAGCACAGAAAGAGGACTTCATCTGCACTCGCCATCCGCGTTGAGACATCAAACGCACGCAAAACGTCGCAGATGTCCTTCATAGAGGCCCACTCAGTAGTGGTGAAGTGTGGACGGCGCAAAGAGCGACTTGATTGCGCCTGATGCAGCTGATACTCCATTACTGCTGTCTGCTGCTCACACAACCGCTCCAACATATGTAAGGTGGAATTCCACCTGGTGGGTACGTCACATATGATGCGATGTTCAGGAAGGCGAAATCGGCGTTGCAGAGCAGCAATGCGCGATCTGGCTATGCTGGAACGTCGCAAGTGAGCGCACTCTAGGCGGACCTTCTGCAGCAGTCCAGCAATATCCGGATAGTCCCTCAAAAAACTCTGCACGACCAAGTTGAGCACATGTGCCAGACATGGTATGTGAGTAAGGTTGCCAAGGCCCAGAGCTGCCACCAGATTTCAGCCATTGTCACACACTACCAAGCCTGGCTGGAGATTCGCAGGCAAAAACCACACGCCGCTCTCCTGCTTGATGGCATTCCAGACCTCCTGCGCTGTGTGGCTTAGATTCCCCATTGAAATCATTTTCAGGACGGCCTGTTGACGTTTGGCCACGGCTGTGCTCATATCGGTCGCAACAGGTAAGCGTTCACGGGTCCATGTGGAGGTATACCGTGACGGCTCATGCAGCGATGATTCTGAGGAACTGGAGTAGGAGGAGGAATCAATGTGTACAGACTGGATTCCTGCAATCCTTGGAGTTGGCAGAGCACGTACAGCGCCACTGGCAAGATCTGTACCCGGCTCCACAACATTAACCCAATGGGCAGTGAGGGAAAGGTATCGTCCCTGGCCACGGGTACTGGTCCACGCATCGGTGGTCAGGTGGACCCTGCTACTGACGGCGTTTAGTAGCGCATGTTTAATGTTTCCCTCGACATGTTTTTGCAGAGCAGGGACGGCTTGCCTGCTGAAATAAAATCGGCTTGGCACATTATATTGTGGGACTGCCAATGCCATTAAGTTCCTGAAACTGTCAGTCTCCACCAGCCTGAATGACAGCATTTCAAGGGACAGGAGTTTTGCAATGCCAGCTTTCAGAGCCTGTGCTCGTGGATGGTTTGCCGAGTATGGCCGTCTTTTATCCCATGCCTGTGGTACCGATGGCTGTTTTGTGGCCTGGGAGTGTGACGATGACTGTGAACTTGCTGCAGTGGGTGGAATAACAGTTTGTCTATGGACAACAGTGACCGAGGTTCTTCCATGGAGATCCTGTGAGGAAGCCGAACCAGGTGTGTGTGAGCTGGAGGTAGAGGCTCCAACACGACCTGAAGATGTAGGTGCTGCTGTAGGTTGGCCTACATCTCCAGTGTGTCTTTGTAACTCAGCTACGTGCTTTGTCCGTACATGTTTCCACATATTTGTGGTATTCAGGTTACTGATATTTTTACCTCTTTTAACTTTTTGCTTACACAGCTTGCATTTAACATAGCAAATATCATCTACAAGTCTGTCAAAAAAGGACCACGCAGTGCAAGTCATGGGAGCGCCAATTTTGACATTTTTAAGAGAACTGCTCCCAACAGGTGCCAAACTGGAGGCTACAGGCAAGCGAGTCTGCAGCCTACCTCTCCCTCCTCTTTGTACCGTTGGGCCAATCTCTTCCTCCACCACCTTCCTGTTGCTCACGCCATGTTGGGTCTCGGACTTCATCATCTCCACTACCCTCTTCCAACACCTGCTGCTGTTGGATGGTCTGGGCAGCACCATGCTCCACAAAACCTGGCACCTGAGTCTCATCATCATCATGAGATGCGTTCTGCGGTGTGCTGTCCATCGGCACTGGCTCACCCGCCTCTTCAGATTGAGAGAGACACAGCTGTTGCGCATCACTGCATACTCCCTCTTCTTCAAATTGCAGAATGCTGCTTGCCTGTGCCCGTGTTTGCGAGCCAACAGATTCTGAGAACAGAAGCAGAGACTCAGCTGGCTCCTGTACAGAACTCTCTGACTGCCTGGGCAATTTGACAGGCGGTGAACAGACAGATGGTTGCTCAACAGTGTTGTGTTCCTGAGAGGAGGTGGAAGGAATTGAAGTTGATGCATTGGCTGCCATCCAACCAACAATGGTTTCAATTTGTTCTTCCCGCAGCAGGGGGGCACGCCGAGCTCCTACCAATGTGCGCATAAAGGAACGCTCATGGGTAAAACTGGTGGATGCTGTGTCACTGAGG
This sequence comes from Oophaga sylvatica, assembly GCA_033576555.1. Taxonomy (NCBI): domain Eukaryota; kingdom Metazoa; phylum Chordata; class Amphibia; order Anura; family Dendrobatidae; genus Oophaga; species Oophaga sylvatica. Next base: position 217,306,673 of record JARQOD010000002.1, read on the forward strand.
GCGGCAGCAGCCAAAGAATCCCCACGTCCTCTCCCTGCTGAAACTCCACGGCCACGACCACGTGCCTTACTCACTGACTTCTTCATCTTGGTAGATTGATAAAGAAAGTCAGAAAAGTTATAAGGCCTAAGTGTGGTTATTACGCAGAGACTGAAGTGAACACTGAAACACAACTGTTCACAATCTGTGAAAGGCTACTCCTTTGTCTACTTCTATAGTGTTTGCAACCAATGTATTGGATACGGATGGAAACACGTCACACTAATAGATTATATTTATTTTAAATGGAATGAAGCAGAACCAATTGGAGAGAAATGAAAAGGATGAGGCACTGAGACACGCTCAGCAGAGTACAAGCAGCAGTGCTTGAACAAGTAACTGGAGCGTGATGTGCACTCAAAAAATAAAAAACACAGACTGAAGTGAACACTGAAACACAACTGTTCACAATCTGTGAAAGGCTACTCCTTTGTCTACTTCTATAGTGTTTGCAACCAATGTATTGGATACGGATGGAAGCGCGTCACACTAAAATTTAAATTGCATGGAGCAGCAAGAATTACACTGAAGAAAAAAAAAAAGAGTCTCTGAGTGACACGTGCAGATGCCTACAGACAGCGTTGCATGCAGAGCAAACTGCAGCGTCACCTGCACTCACACACACCTTTCAGAGCTGTTAAAACAACACTGCAGGCAAAAGGAAGCTTTACACAGCGGTTGGTGTCTAGCCTGCCTAAAGCACAGTACACTAAATCGCAATCTCTAACTGTCCCTCTGAGTCAGCACAGCAGCGTTCTGTCCCTAACTGAATTCACAGCACAGTGACGCTAAAATGGCGGCGGCGCCTTTTATAGTGCATTCTGACATCATTTCAGCATCCAATCACAGCCATGCCATTAGTTAACATGACCGCAGCAGTACAGGATGTGCCCACACTTCTTAGGATTCCTCATTGGCTGACTAAAATCACATTGCCTCTCAAAGAATTATGGGAACTTCCGATTCCGGTATACGATATATGGAAAATATCGGAACTAAGTATCGAAAGGCCGATACAGCTAATATCGGCCGATACCCGATACTTGCGGTATCGTATCGCTCAACACTAGTGAAGAATCAACAACAAGTGGGACACAATTGTGAAGTTGAACGAAATTTATTGGTTATTTTAAATTTTTGTAGAAATACAAAAACTGAAAAGTGACGCGTGCAATATTATTCGGCCCCTTTAACTTAATACTTTGTTGCACCACCTTTTGCTGTGTTTACAGCTGCAAGTCGCTTGGGGTATGCCTCTATCAGTTTTTTACATCGAGCGACTGAAATTCTTGCCCATTCTTCCTTGCAAACAGCTCGAGCTCAATGAGGTTGGATGGAGATCGTTTGTGAACAGCAGTTTTCAGCTGTTTCCACAGCTTCTCGATTGGATTCAGATCAGGACTTTGACTTGGCTATTCTAACACCTGGAAATGTTTATTTGTTAACCATTCCATTGTAGACTTTGCTTTATGTTTGGGATCATTGTCTTGTTGGTATACAAATCTCCGTCCCAGTCTCAGGTCTTTTGCAGACTCCAACAGGTTTTCTTCAAGAATGGTCCTGTATTTGGCTCCATCCATCTTCCCATCAACTTTAACCATCTTCCCTGTCCCTGCTGAATAAAAGCAGGCCCAAACCATGATGCTGCCACCACCATGTTTGACAGTGGGGATGGTGTGTTCAGGGTGATGAGCTGTGTTGCCTTTACGCAAAACATACCGTTTGGCATTGTTGCCAAAAACTTCGATTTTGGATTCATCTGACCAGAGCACCTTCTTCCACGTTTGGTGTATCTCCTAGGTGACTTGTTGCAAACTTTAAACGACACTTTTTATGAATATCTTTGAGAAACAGCTTTCTTCTTGCCACTCTTTCATAAAGGCCAGATTTGTGCAGTGTACAACTGATTGTTGTCCTATGGACAGACTGTCCCACCTCAGCTGTAGATCTCTGAAGTTCATCCAGAGTGATCATGGGCCTCTTGGCTGCATCTCTGATCAGTCTTCTCCTTGTCTGAGATGAAAGTTGTAACATTTCCAGGGGATATGGCTCTAGGATCGCTGTCTGGGTAGACAGAATGGCACGAAAACAGTTCATTCAGACAGCAGTTCTGGTGTAAAACTGGCCGCAACCAGCTTTATTAAAGTCCACAGCAAACAGATAAAAATAAAGCATAAACAGAAAACCTAGGCTTGTCTAGCCACTAATTACACATAGATCGATTTCGCTATTTATCCGGGTCCAGACTCTACCAGTCTGGGCCCAAAACAACACATATGATATATGTTACCAGTATGGAGTTTCACAGATACTCCTCCTTGTGTCTGAAGGCACATCCAACGTCCAGACTTGAGAGAGATCCACTCCTATTCAGCCGCTATTCGCACGGATTCTCACTGAGACTACTCCTGTGTCCGGGGTACTTCCTGCACCCAGACTGAGATAGCTCACACTCCTGGAGACGCTTCTTGTGCCGGGACACCTTCCTGTGTCCAGACTGAGCGTGCTCCCAATCCTGGAGACTGCTTCTTGTGCCGGGACACCTCCCTGTGTCCAGACTAAAGACAGCTCCCAATCCTGGAGACTGATTCTTGTGCCGGGACACCTCCCTGTGTCCAGACTAAAGACAGCTCTATGATTGTGTTTGCAGACACCTACTTCTGGTCTCCTAATTAAGACCTGAGTAGTTTCAGGCCTGAGCTGCAAGTGTGTAATGAATGTAAGGTGTAGTGACCTTTCTCTACCACTAGATTTACAAAGCCACACATTTCCCTTATACCTAGGTGAAATGTACACCCCATTCAACACATATTCCTTCACTGTCTCACAAAGTTTAGAGGGACGGCCGGGTCTTGGTAGATTTGCAGTGGTATGATACTCCTTCCATTTCAATATGATCTCTTGCACAGTGCTCCTTGGGATGTTTAAAGTTTTGGAAATCATTTTGTATTCAAATCCGGCTTTAAACTTCTCCACAACAGTATCATGGACCTGCCTGTTGTGTTTTCCTTGGTCTTCTTGATGCTCTCTGTGCTTCAAACAGAACTCTGAGGCTATCACAGAGCAGGTGCATTTATATGGAGACTTGATTACACACAGGTGGATTATTTATCATCATAAGTCATTTAGGACAACATTGGATCATTCAGAGATCCACAATGAACTTCTGGAGTGAGTTTGCTGCACTGAAAGTAAAGGGGCCAAATAATATTGCACGCATCACTATTCAGTTTTTGTATTTCCACAAAAATTTTAAATAACCAATAAATTTCGTACAACTTCACAATTGTGTCCTACTTGATGTTGATTCTTCACCAAAAATTTACATTTGGTATCTTTATGTTTGAAGCATGATATGTGGGAAAAGGTTGAAAAGTTCCAGGGGACGAATACTTTCGCAAGGCACTGTATAACTTTAAAGTGATATTTAATTTCAAGATATCTTTTATTTTTTTATTAGAGAAAAATTGATTTTATTTTGTTTAGAGTAGGTGTTCTTACATGGTTATGAGTTAGGATCATCAGTTATTAGGTAGCAAAAGAACACCAAATAAGTCACGTCAAATTATAATCTAATATCTTAAAATTAAAGTGTCTTATTTGTCTCTTCAACCCCTTCACCCTGAAGGTGGTTTGCACGTTAATGTCCAGGCCAATTTTTACAATTCTGACCACTGTAATTTTATGAGGTAATAAATCTAGAACGCATCAATGGATCCTGGTGACTCTGCTTTGTTCATGACATATTGTACTTCTTGATAGTGGTAAAATTTCATCTATATGACTTGCATTTATTTGTAAAAAAAATGGAAAATTTGGCAAAATTTTTTTACATTTTGCAATTTTCAAAGTTCGAATTTTCATGCCCTTAAATCACAGAGATGTGTCACACAAAATAGTTAATAAATAACATTTTCACGTTTCTACTATACATCAGTGTAATTTTGGAACCAAATTTTTTTTCTAGAAAGTTGTAAGGGTTAAAAATTGACCATCAATTTTTCATTTTTCCAACAAAATTTAGAAAACCATTTTTTGTAGCGACTACATCACATTTGAAGTCATTTTGAGGGATCTATATGATAGAAAATACCCCAAATTACACCATTCTAAAAACTGCACCCCTGAAGGTTCTCAAAACCACATTCAAGAAGTTTATTAACCCTTCAGGTGCTTCACAGGAATTTTTGGAATGTGGAATGCAAAATGAACATTTAACTTTTTTCACAAAAATTTAGTTCAGATACATTTTTTTTATTATAAAAAGGGTAATAGGAAAAAAGGGACTCCAAAATGTGTTGTGTAATTTCTCCTGAGCATGCGGATAGCCTATAAGAAGGAGCATGGCTGCATGGCAGAGTTCAGAAGGGATGAAGCGCCATTTGACTTTTTGAATGCAAAATTTGCTGTAACAATTGGCGGACATCATGTCGCATTTGGAGAGCCTCTGATGTGCCTAAACAGTGAAAATTCCCCACAAGTGACACCATTTTGGAAATTAGTCCCCTCAGGGAACTGATCTAGATTTGTGGTGAGCACATTGAATCCTCAGATGCTTCACAGAAGTTTATAACATTGAGCCATGAAAATAAAAAAAAAAAAAAAATCACATTTTCCCCACAAAAATGTTATTTTAGCTGCAAATTTTGCATTTTCATCAGGGTAACTTGAGAAATTGCACCATACAATTTGTAGTGCAACTTCTCCTGAGTAAGTCGATACCCCATATGAGGGAGAAAACTACTGTTTTGGCGCACGGTACGGCTTGGAATGGAAGGAGTGTCATTTGACTTTATTGAATGTAAAATTTCCTGTAATCTTTAGAGGATGTCATATCCCATTTGGAGTAACTATGGTGAATATAGCATGGCACTACCGTAGAAGGTGCTCAAGTAGGAACCCAACCTAGTGACAGTATAATAATAAACTTGGCACTCAACTTGTGAAAAAATGAAGAAATTTTTATTGTTTTGGACTGCAATAAAAATTTCTTCATTTTTTCACAAGTTGAGTGCCAAGTTTATTATTATAATATCCCATTTGGAGAGCCCCTGATATGCCTAAACTGTGGAAATCCCCCACATGTGACCCCATTTTTGAACCAAACCCCTCAAGAAATGTATTTAGATGTGAGGTGAGCAACTTGAACCCCCAGGTGCTTTACAGAAGTTTATAATGTTAAGCTGTGCAAATAAAAAAATCACATTTTTCCAATAAAAATGTTGACCCCAAGTTATGTATTTTCAGAAGGGTAACAGGGGAAATTGCACCATACAATTTGTTGAGCAATTTATCCTGACTATGTGTCATGGGTGCATCGCCACGAAGATCGTCGCGATTGCACATTCTGACTTCTCACAGTTGAGCTGCTGTTTCTTTGTGTTTGGTAATGAGAGAGTTAATTTTACCTAGCTCTTTGCTAAGACTAGGTCCAGCCTCGGCCGGCTGCTTTTGATTATGTTCTAATTAGTTTCCTTTATATTCCTGCCAGTCTGGGTGTTAGACGCCGGTGAAAGCATTCATGTAGTCTAGCAGACTGGAGCGGTTCTGAGAATACTTAAGCTAAGAGCTCCTTAGTTGTTTTTACTCTTATAGCTTATAGTTTATCTCTGAGACCTTAGGTGTTCCTACTGTGTGTGAATGTTGTATGTAAGACTTTATTTACTTTATTTCTTGTCTTTCTTGTATGTCTTTCTGTTCATTAACCGTTACCTGTTCATTCCCTTTGGTGGTAATCAGGGTCCTTCCTAGGACTAGATTACAGTTGGCAGGGATTGATAGGAGACAGGGTTTACGCTGGTGGCCTGGACCTCTGTACCTTTAACAGTACCTCCAGGTAGAGGGATTAGTCAGGACCCCAGTTTAGGGTCAGCATAGACCCCGGTCACCCTCTAGCCGGAGACAGCGTATAACGGATTCAGTATTGACCCACTGGACATTCTGTCAGGTAATTCTATGTTATCATATATCTATGCGCATGTTATATAGTATGTTGCCCTTTTGATATAGATTACTGACATCACATATATATATCTGCTATACAGCGTGACATTTTCACCGGCCATACTAAAGATTCTCTCCAGCTGTCATGGATCCAGTAGCCCAGCTGGCCCGGCAGTGCAGGGGTTGTCCATGGAGTTTGCAGACATTAAGTCCAAGGTTTTGTCCCCCCCGGAGCAAACCAGATCTGAACCTAAGGTTGCTCTCCCGGACAGGTTCACTGGTGGGCGGGACAAATTTTTTACCTTCCGGGAGGCATGTAAATTGTACTTTCGGCTGCGGCCTCGGTCATCTGGGAGTGAAGAGCAGAGGGTGGGAATTGTTATCTCGCTCTTACAAGGGGACCCTCAATCTTGGGCGTTCTCTATTCCTCCAGGCTCCCCAGATCTCCAGTCAGTGGATCGATTTTTTACTGCCCTGGGTCTGGTATATGATGATCCGGATCGAGTCTCCCTTGCTGAAACAAAGTTACGTAAAATACGGCAAGGAAATCGTCCAGCGGAGGAATATTCTTCTGAGTTCCGTAGATGGGCAACAGATACTCAGTGGAATGACCCAGCTCTTAGGAGCCAGTTTTGTCAAGGGTTGTCTGACAAATTAAAAGATGTGTTGGCTCAGTATGATTCTCCTCCATCACTGGAGGCTGCTATGGCCCTCGCTATTCGCATTGATAGACGACTTCGGGGAAGACGCGAGGTAACTCCGCCTCCCGTGATGACTCCACCTACTACTAAAGTCCCTTATACTGAGGTTCCCCTGGTCTGTTCTGAGGAGCCCATGCAGTTGGGAGGGACATCATTTTGTAGGAGGGAATCGGCGGTGCACCGCAAGACTAGAAGGTGTTTCTTTTGCGGGAGAGAGGGACATTTTGTTGGGGGGTGTCCATCCCGGGCCTCTTTGAGCAAAGGAGTTAACCTGGGAGTGTGTATTTCGTCCCCAAATCCATCTCAGTTTCTCGTGCCTGCGGAGGTGGTGATTGGTACTAGAACTGAGAGGATTTCTGTTTTTCTTGATAGTGGGTCCGGGGCTAATCTGGTGGACGCTCGGTTTGCCCAGGTGCATGGTATGCAACTGAGTGTATTGGCCAAACCAGTCCCTATAGTCTCTATTGATTCTAGACCTCTCGGTCAAGGTAGCTTGGTACAAGCTGTTCATAACATAGATCTTCGAGTAGGGGCAATACATAAAGAGCAATTGTCTTGTTATGTGTTGGAGGGTCTACCTACTCCTATTGTGTTGGGACTTCCTTGGTTGGCTAAACATAACCCAGTGATTGATTGGCAATCCAGAAAGATAAGCCAGTGGGGTGAATTTTGCAGGAATAACTGCATGAGCACGGTCATCGGTGCGGTTGTGCCTAGGACTTTGCCTCCTTTTCTGGAGGACTTTGGGGAGATGTTCTCAGAGGAGGGGTGTAAAGAGTTACCTCCTCATCGCGCATATGACTGCTCAATAAAGTTGCTTCCTGATGCCTTATCTCATACTTTCCCAGGGGCCTGGAAGACGGATGATCGGGTTCCTATTCCTCAGGAGGGAGTTGTAGTGTCAGCTGTATGCTCTGAGCTTGAGGGGGAGGTATTGGGGGCTCAGGGGGACGCCCCTGTGGGACTTCCAGGGAGACTGATAGTTCCAGATCGCTTAAGACTGAAGGTTACGGGAACCGTTACAAACGGATGGCTGATAGGAGGAGAGTTTCTGGTCTAGATCTGAAGGTGAACGATCTGGTTTGGTTGTCTACCAGGAATATAAAACTTAAAGTTTCCTCCTGGAGGTTGGGTCCCAGATTCATCGGGCCGTACAGGATCAGTTCCATAATTAATCCTGTGGCATTTCGTCTGGACCTCCCTCCTACGTTTAAAATTCATAATGTGTTTCACAAGTCATTACTTAAAAAGTATGTGGCACCAGTCATACCGTCACTCTACCTCCTCCTTCAGTGGTAGTCAATGATAACGTGGAATTTCATGGGTCGAAAATCATTGACTCACGTCTCAGTCGCCGATCCCTTCAGTACTTAGTTCATTGGAGGGGGTATGGTCCTGAGGAGAGGACGTGGGTCCCTGCGTCTGATGCTAACGCAGATCGATTGGTTCGGACCTTTCACACAACTTACCCGGACAGACCTGGTCATGAGGGTCCGGAGGCCCCTCGTAGAAGGGGGGTACTGTCATGGGTGCATCGCCACGAAGATCGTCGCGATTGCACATTCTGACTTCTCACAGCTGAGCTGCTGTTTCTTTGTGTTTGGTAATGAGAGAGTTAATTTTACCTAGCTCTTTGCTAAGACTAGGTCCAGCCTCGGCCGGCTGCTTTTGATTATGTTCTAATTAGTTTCCTTTATATTCCTGCCAGTCTGGGTGTTAGACGCCGGTGAAAGCATTCATGTAGTCTAGCAGACTGGAGCGGTTCTGAGAATACTTAAGCTAAGAGCTCCTTAGTTGTTTTTACTCTTATAGCTTATAGTTTATCTCTGAGACCTTAGGTGTTCCTACTGTGTGTGAGTGTTGTATGTAAGACTTTATTTACTTTATTTCTTGTCTTTCTTGTATGTCTTTCTGTTCATTAACCGTTACCTGTTCATTCCCTTTGGTGGTAATCAGGGTCCTTCTTAGGACTAGATTACAGTTGGCAGGGATTGATAGGAGACAGGGTTTACGCTGGTGGCCTGGACCTCTGTACCTTTAACAGTACCTCCAGGTAGAGGGATTAGTCAGGACCCCAGTTTAGGGTCAGCATAGACCCCGGTCACCCTGTAGCCGGAGACAGCGTATAACGGATTCAGTATTGACCCACTGGACATTCTGTCAGATAATTCTATGTTATCATATATCTATGCGCATGTTATATAGTATGTTGCCCTTTTGATATAGATTACTGATATCACATATATATATCTGCTATACAGCGTGACACTATGCTGATACCCCATATGTAGGGTATTATTACTTTTGAGGCACAGTGCAAAGCTCAGAAGGGAAGAGGTGCCATATTGGAGTTCAGATCTTGCTAGAATGGTTTGACAGAGCCATGTCACATTGGCAGAGCCCTTGAGGTGCCAGAACAACAGACACTCACTATATGTGAGCTCATTTTACAAACTACACTCCTCAATGAATTAATCTAGGGGTGTGGTGATCATATTGACACCACAAGGGCTTCACAGAATTTTATACCACTGAGAGGAGAAGAAAGAATAAATAAAAAAATTTCTACTAAAATGTTGTTTTAGCCCCAAGTTTTTAATTTTTCTAAGGGCTAATATGAATTTTTTTTACAACAAACTAGGTCCAAATGTTAGTGCATGTGCTAATATCCTATATGTAATCGGGGAAATATTTTCAGGCACAGTGTAAAGCTCAGAAGGCAAGGAGTGCCAGATCTTTCTGTCATGGTTTTCAGGTGCCATGACCCATTGGGAGAGCCCGTGAGGTGCCAGAACAGCATAACCCGCCATAAGTGAGCACATTTTACAAACTACACCTCTCAATGAATTCATCTAGGGGTGCAGTGATCATGCTGACATGATGGATGTGTCACAGAATATTATACCATTGGGAAGTGAAGAAAAAATAACTACATTTTTATCACCAAAATTTAGTTTTAGCCCCAGATTTTACATTTTCACAAAAAAAGTGGATAAAAATGGCACCATAATTTGTCCTACAATTTCTACTGAACGTGGCAATACTTCATATGTGGCTGTACAGTACTGCTTAGCCATATGGAGAGACTCGGGAGGAACGGAGCGCTAGTTGCCTCCTGGAGCAAAGATTTTCCTAGAACAGTTTGTGGACACCATATACAGAGCCCCTAATTGCTAGAAGAGCAGAATCCCTCATCAACTGACCACATTTTGGAAATGATACCCCTTTGGGAATTTATCTACAGGTGTAGTGACGATTTTGACTCTATGGGTATTTTAAAGAAAAGAGCAGCAATGAATGTTGCCAAGCGAAAATTGAAAACTGCTATTATAGTGAACAGTACGTTGCAGTCACCAGTATGTTATGCTCAGCCAGTACTTCTGGAGACATTCACCCATAAGTTAGGTGGGTTCTCAGAAATGCCAAACTCTATTTGTGGTTTAGGTACACTGTGGGACTCAGAAGGGAGGGGCATTTGGATTTGGGAGTGGATAATTTGCTGAATTTCTTTTGGAGGGTGAGGAACCATTTTGCTTTTTTAGAACCACTGTACAACCAGTACCGTGAAAGTCAACTATATTTCCATTAACACATGACAGACCTGAATGGGGATTTACTTTTTATATGTATTGAGTAGTGTTGAGCACAAATATCGGGTATTGGCCGATATTCGCTGTATCGGAATTCTGATTCTGAGATCCGATATTTTTTGTATATCGGATACCGGAATCGGAATTTTCCTGTAAAGTCTATGGGGAGTTCCTGTGTCACAGAAGGAAGTACGTGACACAGGAACTTCCCAAAAGTGTCACTGTCAGTGTCGGTCGGGTCTGTCAGGAGTCAGGACTCAGCACTTACCTGGCAGAAGATCCCCGGTGGTCACGTCCTGGATGGCCGGCCATTACCCTCTCCCTGATGGTCATGTGCAGCTTCTCGCGATAACTGCACGTGACTGCCGGGTACTGGGTAATCTCGGCCAGCTGTACTCTTGCGACAGCTGGCCGTAAAGCAGTCTGGATGATGTCACCGCCGGTGAATCTACTCCGGTGAGCAGCTCTGCTGCGTCGGGATGTCAGGCTGAGCCTGGCATTCAGATGTAGCAGAGCTGGGCTCGTCGTGGGACACTCGTGATTTTGGACTGCGTCAGACAGGGAGTATTTGTGTTGGTTTGTTATTTTTGTTTTTTTACAGGAGATCGATGGCGTCGCAGGATGAGAGTACAATAAAAATAATGAAAACTGTGTTGTGTATTATTTCATTAAAAGACTTTAATCTCGCGGTGTCTTTTTTAAAAAATTTACAACCTTTATAATTAATAATGGATCGGTGTCTTATTGACGCCTCTCCATTATTAACCGGGCTTATTGTCACCGTTTAATCAACGGTGACATTAACCCCTTATTGCCCCACTTGCCACCACTACAGGGCAAGTGGGAAGAGCCGGGAAAAGTGCCACAATTGGCGCATCTTTTGATGCGCAAATTGTGGGGCTGCTGCAGCCTGGTATTTTTAGGCTGTTGAGGCCAAAATCCATGGGCCTTGACAGTCTTTTAATACCAGGCCGCAGTAGTCTGCTTTTTACTTGGCTGGTTAACAAAAATAGGGGGACCCACACGCCATTTTTTTTTCGAGGGGATGATTCATTCGGGGGTTTACTGCGAGGCTGGCAGCATTAGCTGCGGTCCCTGCAGTAAACCTTAACCCTTTCACAAGGATTACATCTGGGGACCTGACTGTGCTTCAGATAGGTAAGAATAATGTTGCTTTATTATTTTATTTTTATTACAGGAGAACAAGGGAATCGAGGATTACCAGTACAATAAAATATGGTCAAAAACTGTTTCATTATTTCATTAAAATGATTTTTAACTAACCCTGCTGTTCTGTTCGGGTCATAGTGACCCGAACAGACTTTTTGCGGCCCTGTAGATTTTTTTCTGTAAGTCTCTAAAACTTGAGACTCCTTGACTTTTCCTCATTTGGGGGGACCTACATATGAGTATTTTTATTTTTATTTTTTTTTCGTTTACTTTTTGCTACACGCAAAAAGTTACACTTGTGACACTTGTGTTCGTGTCATAGTGACCCGACATCGATTTTTACAGCTGTGAGGCCATATTTTCAGTGAAATAAAGGAGTTCTAACCTCAGTTGGGTCTATTTATTGCATCTACTATTGTATATCAATTGATTTATTTCCTAAATTATTTCAATGGGGTCGTACACGCGCTCTACCGGGGGTATGCATTGAGATCTGTGCACCATAAAAATGGCTTTATATTGATTATTTTTGGTGCACAGTCTATTCTAAAATGTAGAGTGCATCCGGATGAGATCACAAGGTGTGCAAAAAAATAAAAAAAAAATAAAATAAAAAAAATAATAATAATAAATAATAATAAAAAAGCAAAAAAAAAAAAAAAAACGTCATACTAATGAGTACTAACCACCATGATAATGAAGTAAGTACACGGGAAGATAGAAAACTAAATATAATATTTTTTTTATTTTTACAAAATATGTGTAGTTTTCTATTTTCGTTTTGCTCATTGCTCTGTTTTTTCTGAATAAAAAAAAATAAAGATTTCTATTTCATTTTTCTTTTTTTTTACTACCAAACATGTTCACAAACAGTCTAGTAAGCAAAAAGTATAAAAAAAATTGAGTTAGAGTGTCTAAAATCAAGGTTTTAATAAGCCGGGTCATAGTGACCCTGCACACTACAAGTGTATAGTAAATGAGAACAGAACAGCAGGGTTAAAGTGTGTGTGTTTTATTTTTATTTCACACAATAGGACTAATAATTGATAGTTGTCTAATTGACAGTTCTCAATTATTAACCTGGCTTAAAGTCACCTTTCAATAGCAAGGTGGCTTTAACCCATTATTAACCCATTCGCCACAGCTACAGGGCAATGGGAATAGACGGGCTAAGTGCCAGAAAGGTCGAATCTAATTATAGATTTGCCTTTTCTGGGGTGTCTGGGGGCAGATGTTAGTAGCCAGAGGGAGCCCAAAAATAATGGTCCCTCTCTGAACTATTATTATCTGCCCCCACTCGCTGGCTTTGTCTGTCTGGTTTTAGAAAATAGTGCAGTAGCCCACACATTTTTTTTCAACAATTTTACACCATTGTGTCATTGTGACACATATACAGTGCCTACAAGTAGTATTCAACCCCCTGCAGATTTAGCTGGTTTGATAAGATGCAAATAAGTTAGAGCCTTCAAACTGCAAACGAGAGTAGGATTTATTAACAGAAGCATAAATCTTACAAACCAAAAAGTTATGTTGCTCAGTTGAATTTTAATAAATTTTAAACATAAAAGTGTGGGTCAATTATTATACAACCCCTATGTTTAATATTTCGTGGAATAACCCTTGTTTGCAATGACAGCTAATAATCGTCTTTTATAAGACCTGATCAGGCCAGCACAGGTCTGTGGAGTTATCTTGGCCCACTCCTCCATGCAGATCTTCTCCAAGTTATCTAGGTTCTTTGGGTGTCTCATGTGGACTTTAATCTTGAGCTCCTTCCACAAGTTTTCAATTGGGTTAAGGTCAGGAGACTGACTAGGCCACTCCAACACCTTGACTTTTTCCCTCTTGAACCAGGCCTTGGTTTTCTTGGCTGTGTGCTTTGGGTCGTTGTCTTGTTGGAAGATGAAATTACCACCCATCTTAAGATCCTTGATGGAAGAGCGTAGGTTCTTGGCCAAAATCTCCAGGTAGGCCGTGCTATCCATCCTCCCATGGATGCGGACCAGATGGCCAGGCCCCTTGGCTGAGAAGCAGCCCCACAGCATGATGCTGCCACCACCATGCTTGACTGTAGGGATGGTATTCTTGGGGTCGTATGCAGTGCCATCCAGTCTCCAAACGTCACGTGTGTGGTTGGCACCAAAGATCTCGATCTTGGTCTCATCAGACCATAGAACCTTGAACCAGTCTGTCTCAGAGTCCTCCAAGTGATCATGAGCAAACTGTAGACGAGCCTTGACATGACGCTTTGAAAGTAAAGGTACCTTACGGGCTCGTCTGGAACGGAGACCATTGCGGTGGAGTACGTTACTTATGGTATTGACTGAAACCAATGTCCCAACTGCCATGAGATCTTCCCGGAGCTCCTTCCTTGTTGTCCTTGGGTTAGCCTTGACTCTTCGGACAAGCCTGGCCTTGGCACGGGAGGAAACGTTCAAAGGCTGTCCAGGCCGTGGAAGGCTAACAGTAGTTCCATAAGCCTTCCACTTATGGATGATGCTCCCAACAGTGGAGACAGGTAGGCCCAACTCCTTGGAAAGGGTTTTGTACCCCTTGCCAGCCTTGTGACCCTCCACGATCTTGTCTCTGATGGCCTTGGAATGCTCCTTTGTCTTTCCCATGTTGACCATGTATGAGTGCTGTTCACAAGTTTGGGGAGGGTCTTAAATAGTCAGAAAAGGCTGGCAAAAGAGATCATTAATCCACACATGTGAAGCTCATTATTCTTGGTGCCTGAACTACTTCTTAAAACTTTAGGGGGACCAAACAGAAGTCTTGTGGTTTGAAGGGTTGAATAATAAATGACACTCTGAATTAACTTTTAACGTTTTTTAAAAAAAAAAAAAAAAATTAAATTTTTTTTTGCTGCAGTGCATTTCCCACTTCCAGGCTGATCTACAGTACAAATGTCACAATGCCAAGTTAATTCCGCATGTGTCAACCAGCTAAATCTGCAAGCAAAGGGTTGAATACTACTTGTAGGCACTGTATATATATATATATATATATATATATATATATATATACAGTCATGGCCAAAAGTTTTGAGAATGGCACAAATATTATATTTTCACATGATCTGCTGCCCTCTGGTTTTTATGTGTGTTTGACAGATGTTTTTATCACAGACAGAAATATAATAATTGCAAACATATGAGTAACAAAAGCTTATATTGACAGTTAGAATGAGTTAATGCAGCAAGTCAATATTTGCAGTGTTGACCCTTCTACTTCAGGACCTCTGCAATTCTCCCTGGCATGCTCTCAATCAACTTCTGGACCAAATCCTGACTGAAAGCAGTCCATTCTTGCACAATCAATGCTTTCATTTTGTCAGAATTTTTAGGTTTTTGTTTGTCCACCCGTCTCTTCATGATTGACCACAAGTTCTCAATGGGATTAAGATCTGGGGAGTTTCCAGGCCATGGACCCAAAATCTCTATGTTTTGTTCCCTGAGCCATTTAGTTATCACCTTTGCTTTATGGCAAGGTGCTCCATCATGCTGGAAAAGGCATTGTTGATCGCCAAACTGCTCTTGGAGGGTTCGGAGAAGTTGCTCTTGGAGGACATTCTGGTACCATTCTTTATTCATGGTTGTGTTTTTAGGAAAGACTGTGAGAGAGCCGATTCCCTTGGCTGAGAAGCAACCCCACACATGAATGGTTTCAGGATGCTTAACAGTTGGCATGAGACAAGACTGGTGGTAGCGCTCACATTGTCTTCTCCGAATGAGGCGTTTTCCTGATGACCCAAACAATCGAAAAGGGATTCATCAGAGAAAATAACTTTACCCAGTCCTCAGCAGACCACTGCCTGTACCTTTTGCAGAATATCAGTCTGTCCATGATGTTTTTTCTGGAGAGAAGTGGCTTCTTTGCTGCCGTCCTTGAGACCAGGCCTTGCTCCAAGAGTCTCCGCCTCACAGTGCGTGCAGATGCACTCACACCTGCCTGCTGCCATTCCTGAGCAAGCTCTGCACTGCTGGTAGCCCGATCCCGCAGCTGAAACACTTTTAAGAGACGGTCCTGGCGCTTGCTGGTCTTTCTTGGGCACCCTGGAGCCTTTTTGGCAACAATGTAACCTCTCTCCTTGAAGTTCTTGATGATGTGATAGATTGCTGACTGAGGTGCAATCTTTCTAGCTGCGATACTCTTCCCTGTTAGGCCATTTTTGTGCATTGCAATGATGACTGCACGTGTTTCTTTAGAGATAACCATGGTTAACAGAAGAGAAACAATGATGCCAAGCACCAGCCTCCTTTTAAAGTGTCCAGTGGTGTCATTCTTACTTAATCATGACAGATTGATCTCCAGCCATGTCCTCATCAACACCCACACTTGTGTTAATGGAGCAATCACTGAAAAGAGGTTAGCTGGTCCTTTTAAGGCAGGGCTGCAATGATGTTGAAATGTGTTTTGGGGGATAAAGTTCATTTTCTAGCCAAATATTGACTTTGCAAGTAATTGCTGTTAAGCTGATCACTCTTTATAACATTCTGGAGTATATGCAAATTGCCATTAGAAAAAGTGAAGCAGTAGACTTTGTAAAAATTAATATTTGTGTCTTTCTAAAAACTTTTGGCCATGACTGTATATATTTATAGTACATACATTTCTATATAGTATAATAGCCGCTAATTCAATTGCCGGCTTTTGTGAAATTACAGACCCGACATGAAATGATACATGGTTTACAAAGAGTTAACCATGTCATTTCATGTAGTTTGATATATGGTTTTCACTAAAAATTACATGAGTGTAAGTGTGCAAAATTTCACACATGTAGGGGTTAATTAAAGGTGTAAATTCGTAGAAAAAAAATTTGTTTTTTTTACAACGAATTTACACCTTTAATTAACCCCTTCATGTGTGAAATTTTGCATACATACACTCATGTAATTGTTAGTGAAAACCATATATCAAACTACATGAAATGACATGGTTAACTCTATGTAAACCATGTGTCATTTCATGTTGGGTGGTTCTGTAATTTCACAAAAGCCGGCATTACCCGGCAATTGAATTAGCGGCTATTTTACTATGTAGAAATGTATGAACTATAAATATGTGTATACATATATGTCACAATGACATGTATATATATATATATATATATATATATATATATATATATATATATATATATATATGTATTCTATGTGTGTATATCTAGTGTTTACAAGGAAAGAAAGACTTTATTTTAATTATGATATTTCTGTCCCATTGACTTGCATTGGTTTCCGGTATCGGAATCAGCGATACCCGATACTTTTTGGGTATCGGTCCGATCCAATCCGATCCGATACTTCTTGATATCGGGCAGCATCACTCAACATTAGTATTGAGTTGAAGCTTTTATTGGAAATATTTTACATAAAGTTTGAGATCACATTTCTGTGCTGAGCACTTGCGTTGGGGTTTCTATCTAAATCTCCAAGTGATGTGATTTAGATGAAACTTCCAAGGGATCCATTCACTGTAATGAGGCAGCAGTTACACTTCACTCCATCTGGCCTCTGTTTAGCAGTGTCCATCTTTTCAGAAGTGCACAAAACTGTGGCTGATGGCACTTTTATGCAATCCTAAAAAGACGGACCCTACCGGATCACAGATCAGACGATGTCCACAGGGCCTCCATTTGCCTCATTATAGGGAATATTCAATGAGGGTTCCGGCTGAATCAAGTATTTCAGAGATTTACATGGAAACACCGTTGTAATCGCTCAGTGCAGAGCACAAGATAATTGTGCTCCAAGTCTTACTGAAATTTTTGGCACGCAGAATGAAAAAATCAACAGTCCTTGAAGAATCGGTTTTATTTATTTTTTACGCTGTTCCTCGTGCTGTATAAGTGATTAAGCAACTTTATTCTTTGGGTCGTTGTGATTATAGTGATACCAGATTTATATCTTTTTTATGTTTGGCTGCTCGCACACACTAAAAGACACTTTTTATTGCAAAAACTGCATCACAATATATTGAGAGTTACAATCTATCCATATTTCGGTGAACAGAGTCATGTGAGGGCTTGTTTTTTGCAGGATGAGTTGGTGCTATTTTCAGACAGATGACTTTTTTGTTTGCTTTCTATTCCAATGTTTGGAAGGTAGAATGAACAAAAACCAGCAGTTTAGAATTTTTTTTTGGTGGAGGGTTTTACGTCATTCCCCATGTTTCAAACTTGAAAAGGGAGTTTTATTCTTTATGTCAGTGCTATTACAGTGATACCTCATTTATATTGTTTTTTGGCACTTTCATAAATGAAAAACTATTTTATAGAAAAAAAAAATATTTTTGCATAGCTTTATTCTCAGAACTATAACTTTTATTTTTCTGCTGAAGGAACTGTATGGTGGCTTGTTTCTTGTGGGATAAGCTGACGTTTTCAGTGGTACCATGCTTATTTATCAGTCTTTTTGATCGCGTTTTATTCCACTTTTTGTTCAGCGATATGATGATAAAGCATTGTTTTTTGTCTTGTTTTTCATTTATTTTTTATGGTGTTCAGTAAAGGGGTTAACTAGTGGGACTGTGTTATAGGTCTGGTCATTCCGGATGTGTCAATGCTAAATATGTGTACTTTTATTTTTTATATTTTTTTCATACAAATATTTACTTATTGGTACAATATCTTTTGATTTTTTTTATTTTAAAAAATATTTTTACAATTTTTTAAACTTTTTTTTTAACTTTTTTACTTTGTCCCACTCTGGCACTATCATTTTTTTGCCTGCTGATCACTTGTATAGCATGGGGATGCAGCAGCATCCATATGCTATGCAAACTGTCTGCTCTCCACTAACAGATAAAGTTGCTAATCATGCACTGCGCATAATCTAGCAACTTTACTAGCTCTCGTGACCCAGATGTCGTTATGCCGTGGGGTCTGTGATCCAAAGGGCTGTCATCCCTGTGCCTGCTTCCAGAATGCTGCAATCAAGTTCGTTCTGGAGTAGTGCTGGACCGCTCCTGACACCTGGCAGCGATTGATCATGCACAGCCTGTGTGAGCGCATGATAACATGAATATAATGATCCATTCTGCGTCAATAAGTACCAGGGCGCAGGGCAGTATTATTACATCCAAAAGCAGTTAATGCAGTTTACCCTTAGAAGGCACAAATGGAAAAATTGGGACTGACTTAGATAATTTTTTAGATAATTCTTGAACAGTGTAAATTTTAACTAGATGGTTTTATAATACAGCAAATTTATGAAAGATTCTCTCACTATTTGATCCGCTTAGTGCCTTTTTTAGTGGCACTGGTGCAAATTTATTCACATATCCAATTCCATAGACTATGAAAGTGGCCTGTGTTCACCAGATGAAAGAGCTAACATCTTACCTGGCAGTCTCTTCTTTTGATTAGCTGGCCTCATGCGATGTCACACATTCTTCATACCGCAACAATGACATCGCGTAATCAAAAGAAGAGCAGCCTATGCTGGTAGGTAAGAGGTGTTACCACCTTTCCCATCAAACAGCCACAGACCAGTGCCATGGCCACTGCAATGACACATGCAAAATTGATTGACACAACTTGATTCACGCCAGCTCTACTTTTTAAACTGAGTCTAATGTTTTATGTTTACACCAATCTTACCTATCTTGCTATGCTCCTGAGATTTCTGCCAAAATTTTCTTGCAATTTTCTCACACTGTGTGACATTTCAGGCCATAACTTTTCCAACAAAGCCATGCCCCTTGTTAAACAAGTGAGAAAATGTATATCAAAGCGCACCACATGTTTTAAGCCAAAAATCTGTCATATTAAATCTCGCCCAATATGCTGCTACACCAGAGATTGATTCATCCAGAGAAATATCTGTTATCTCATATATTCAAAACTGTAAATGTGAAGAGGTTGTCAACTGTAACTTAGTTTTAGAGAATAATAGGGCAATAAAGGTGCTCTGCTCAATAAGAGGAGACAGTGCCATGATTTACTCCTGATAGTTGGGGGTACTTTTACTAAAAGATTTAGCTCTGGCAGAGTACACTTCTGGACCCTCTTGTTTTGCATTATTTGTAGAAAGAAATACATTATTGCTGATAATTACATTTAAGCTGCTGCATAACCTCTTTGCAAAGTTGATAGGATATTTCATTCTTTTATTAACTAGATGTTATGAAATCCCCTTATCATTTTCAAAACGAAGTCCTTCAATGTCTGAGATGTGCATCATGTAGTTTTACAGCAGGTTGCATCCAAAGCTCTGTAATATGCCATGCAGCTGCTTAAGAATTCATTTGCTAAGAGAAAAGGAACATGGCAGGAATAAGTACCTAAAGATTTGTAGTGTCTATGTAAAATCACTCATCTCTATTGCTGTCTTGTTTAGTATGTGATGATTACAGAAATGTTATTTTCATTCGCATGAATTATATAATTACATCTTCTGACCAAGTCTAATAACGTACAGCTAAAACACTTATGGTAATGTCTGCTTTACATCAGTTTGGTGCCAATTCTGAAATACTCCCCAGAATTGCTAATCCACAGTTACTGGAGATAGCCAACTCTTTTAAGTCACCAAGAATAACATTTCACAAAAAGATAAACATATTATGGTATCATTTTATGTATTTTCATTGTAGATGTTAGTAAGACTGGTGTTTGTAGCATTTACCTTCAATCACTGAAGTTTATGAACTGGTAATACCATGACATAAACTCCTTACCTCGCTAATGACCGCAACACAAGGCATAAATCATGTTCCTTGTCTTGGCATTGCGCCATGAAATCACTGTAGCAACCTGATGTCAGATGCTGTGAATTTTCAAAATATTAATGTTCCTTTGTGCTGTGTACTTTTACACATATTGATTTTGCAACTGCTGCCACTTTATCTACTCGTTATGTATTTGGATGTCACTTGTTGTGAACACCAAGTGAATAGAATCAATATAGTTATCTGTGTTTGCAGGCATTTTCCGTAAAGTAGAACCTCTAGACAATGGCAGAGATTGACTGACTGTCAAATATTTGTGTCTTGAACCAATATATATTGGCTGGCACATTAGCTGAAGTGATTAACCTTGTCACAAGAAAACATGTGTTAGACAGTCATACAAGGATTTAATATTTTCACAGCTATATGTAAATCAATGTTAGAAGTGATAGAGAGCAGTTGTGTTTATTCCATGCTTTGCAGAATGAACGTGGTAACTTCTTCCTGTTTTGTCTGAAAATAGGTAATTACTATGTAATACCAACCGTGCTTTAGCCAATTAAGATAAAATATTGAATTTCAAATTCATGGTGGAGACAATTCCATTAAATGATAAGGATACATTCAAGGGTTATCAAGAAATCACATAAAAATAATATTTTTCATCTTAAACAATCAAAGATATGTTTGTTAACAAGTAACAATGAGTGAATTTGCTGAAATTTAAACTCGACTAGTCACTCAAATTTGGCCAGAAAATTGGAGTCATACCAAAGTAATTTGATCTGAATGCAATTTTTCTTAAAGGAGTTGTCCCACAAACAAAATACATTTTAATTAAAAGATCTTGGAATAATAATAAGTTCAACAATTGTATGTGTTTAAAATAAATGTTCCTGTGCTGAGATAATCTTCTAAATGTGCCCGTGCCATATGCTGTGTAATGGATATGTTTCACAGTACAGGAACATGGTCTGAACATACTACAACTCCTGGAAAAGGGGGAAGCAAAAGAGAATGTATAGACATTACAGCATGGGATCGGGAATGATTCTTTTTATGATGCAAAATGTTTTACTGCCTGTTTCTAAGCAATGCTTTACATCAATGAAAGGATGATTTGCAATTCCTGCAGTCCTGCCTGTATACTCTCTTTTGCAGTACATACCAGGGGCACATTTATAAGATTATCTCAACACAGGAACCTTGCTCAGGTCCCCAGCACTTGCGATACTTACCTCTCCCCGTTCTATCGCTGAAGTGTCTTCAGCGTCTCTTAACTATGACGTTCGAATCAGAGGATGCAATGATGTCACTAGTATGTGCCCTCTGCCTAAGCAGTCACAATTCAGATAGCCGGAAGATGGCAATGCTGAGGAGTCTGGAGCAGAGCAGCAGCCAACAACAAGAGGTGAGGATTTATTTTTTTTATGTTTAGAGCATTATATCTGGCGACCATCATATACTGGAACATCATATATGAGGCCTATTATATATGGAGCATTATATATGGGGTCCATCATATATGGAGCATTATATATGGGGCCCATTATACACTGGAACATCATATATGGGGCACATCATATAAGGGGCCCATCATATATGGAGCACTATACACGGGGCCCATTATACACTGGATCATCATATGTGGGACACATACACTGGAGAATTATATATGGAGCCCATATGAGGTCCATCATATGGGGCCCAATATATGGAGCATTATATGGGGACTATTCTGTATGGAGCATTATATGAGGTCCATTTTGTATGGAACAATAAATGGAGACCATCATATACTGTATGTAGCATTATATGGGACTCATTCAATTCTATAGAGCAATATATGGGGCTCATTATACTCTATGGGACCTATCCTACACTGTATGGAGCATTATATTGGGCCCATTATATATGGAGCAATATATGGGGCCCATAATATATTGGAACATTGTATGGAGCCCATCATATACTGCATGGAACATTATTGGGACCCATTATGTATGGAGCAATATATGGGGCTAATAATTCCATGTGCTGCCCATAATAATGTATGGAGGACTCTACTGTCCGGTTTCTGACCTATTGTAAAATTTACAATAGACAACAATCATGTAATCTAAGAAGTGAGTGAAATCTTTTTGCATTTTACTATACCTATATTTCTCTGCCGTATCTGTACATCATGAATTGTGATATATGTTTAAGGGGCCCCTGAGAAACTTTGACACCCCTTACCCTGGGGCCCATGAAAACCTGGAGCTCGCCCTGCCTCTACCCTGTGCCAGTCTTTGCACTGGTTACCCATCACCCTACAGAGTTCAATATACAGTAAATTTATCACTCTTTCCAACAAAGCACTCAATGGTTTAACACTAGTATATATCTCCTCCCTCATTTCAGTCTACCACCTTACCCGTGCCCTCTGTTCTGCTAATGACCTAAGATTAAAGGGAACCTGTCACCCCCCCAGGGCCTATTAAAGTAAAAGAGCCACCTTCAGCAGCACTAAGGCTGCATTCTGTGAAGGTGGCTCTTATGTTTCTTATCACTAGGATCACTGAAATAATAAGTTTTATAATTTTCCCGCCATACCTCCATTATGTCAGGGAGGTATGTATTCTCCCTCTTACTCTGCGTAGTCACAGCCGTCCATCATCCCCCTCTTGGCTCTGTCCAACGACTCCTCTCTTTGTTGTGACGTCACTGGCGCCTGCGCTGTCCAATCAGTTCTCGGGCATGCGCCGTGTGCGCTGCCTGGGAACTTACATCAGGTGGTGTAATGATATCGTGCCTGCATGTAGCGGCAGCCCCAGATCACGCCCCACAGTGTGTTATGATGTATTCACACTGCGGGGCTGGGAATATGGTGCTTGCGCAGTGAGGATCTCTGCCCCTGTCCCCATGTCCCTCCGCCTCTTTCCTTCACCGCTTTCCTCTTTCAGGAACCACTGATGACCTCCGTCATGTGATCGCTGGTCACCAGTGGGATGGCATGACAACCCGGTAGGTCGGCTCTCATAGCAAGTGAGTAATTCAGCTACAAATAGGCGATCTGATCATCGCCTGTATGTAGCAGTGCCGATCAGGTAAGGGCAGCTTCTAATCTCCCATGGAGACTATTGAAGCATGGCAAAAGTAAAAAAATGGTTTTTAAACATATAAAAATTAAAAAAAATATAAAAGTTCAAATGACCCCTCTTTCACCCCATTGAAAATAAAGCAATAAAAAAATCAAACATACACATATTTGATATCACCGCATTCAGAATCGCCAGATCTATCAAAAAAGGATTAACCTGATCGCTAAACGGCATAGAGAGAAAAAAAGTCAAACGCCAGAATTACTTTTATTTGGTTACCGCAACATTGCATTAAATGCAATAGCGGGCGATCAAAAGATCTCATCTGCACCAAAATGGTACCATAAAAAACATCATCTAAACCTGCAGAAAATAGGCCCTCACCCAACCTGAGATCACGAAAAATGGAGACTCTACGGGTATCAGAATATGGCACAATTTTTATTTTTTTTTTTACAAAATTTTGAATTTTTTTCGTGACTTAGATAAAAGAGCCTATACATGTCTGGTGTCTATGAACTTGTAATGAACTGGAGCATCATATCAGCTGGTCAGTTTTATCATTTAATGAACCTAGTAAAAAAGTCAAACAAAAAACAAGTGTTGTGATTGCACTTTTTTTGCAATTTCTCCGTATTGGATTTTTTTTCCTGTTTTCTAGTACACAACTTGGTAAAACCAATGATGTCATTCAAAAGCACAACTCGTCCCACAAAAAACAAGCCATCACATTGCCATATTAATTAAAAAATAAAAAAGTTATGGCTCTGTGAAGAAAGGGAGTGAAAAACGAAAACGCAAAAAATGGAAATACCTCCGGTAGTTATGGGGTTAATGACCGAACCAAATTTTACAATTCTGACCACCATCAATTTATGAGGTTATAGCTCTGGAAAGCTTCAATAGATCTCACTGATTATAAGATTGTTTTTTCATGACATATTGTACTTCATGATAGTGGTAAAATTTCTTTGATATGACTTGCGTTTATTTATGAAAAAAAAAAATTTGGCAAAAATTTTGAAAATTTTGCAATCAGAGTCATATCGCTCAAAAAAGTTACTAAATAACATTTCCCACATGTCTACTTTACATCAGCTCAATTTTGGAAAACATAACTTTTTTAGATAGGACGTTATAAGGGTTAAAAGATGACAAGCGATTTCTAATTTTTCCAACAAAATTTACAAAACTATTTTTTTAGGGACCACCTCACATTTGAAGTGAGCTTGGGGGGTCAATATGACAGAAAATACGCAAAAGTGACAACATTTTAAAACCTGCACCTCTCAAAATACTCAAAACTGCATTCAAGAAGTTTATTAACACTTCAGGTGCTTCACGAGAACCAAAGCAACGTGAAAGGAAAAAATTAACATTTTACTTTTTTCACAAAAAAATTACTTTGGAACCAAACTTTTTTATTTTCACAAGGGTATTAGGAGAAAATGGACCACAAAATTTGTTCTGCAATTTCTTCTGAGTACGATAATACCCATTATGTGAGGGAAAGCCACTGTTTGTGTGCATGGCCAAGCTCAGAAGGGAGGGAGCAACGTTTGACTTTTTGAACGCAAAATTGACTGGAATTAATGGCGGGCACCATGTCACGTTTGGAGACCCCCTGATGTACTTAAACAGTGGAAAAACCCCAATTCTAACTCCCAACTGTAATCATAACCCTAACCTCAACACCACCCTAACTCCAACACAGTCTTAGCCCTAGCACAACCCTAACCCCAACCCTAGTCCCAACCCTAACCTAGCACAACCCTAACCCTAGTTCTAACCCTAGCACCAACCCTAACTGTAGCCCAAACCTAACCATAGATCAACCCTAACCATAGCCCCAAACTAACCCTAGCCCCAACCCTAACCCTAGATATAACCTCAACTATAACCCCAGCCATAACTTCAACCCTAGTCCCAACTCTAGCTAGCTATAACCCCAACTATAACCCCAACCCTAACCCTAGCTCTAACCCCAAAATAACAATATCCACACTCAAGCCTGTGATAGGGTCTATCACAGTGCTCAAAATGAACCAATAGGAAAAATTTACTATTGTTGCTGGGTCCCGACTAGCAGATCTTGGTGGGCTTCTTCCCCGAAGAAGATGCCGACGGCAGCAGTACATAACCGGTGGGTGCAGGAGGGTCCAGGGAAACCGGAGGTACCGGGACACCCCATTTCTCTCTTCTGATGTGCTAGATCAATTCAGAGGAGAGAGAAATTAAATATGAAATCCGACCTTTTTTTGCAGTCGCCGTTATTCCTTTTCCCTGCAGTACCTGTAGGTGTTTGAGGACCTGCAGTGATGTCACGATCAAGTGACTAGCCCATGTGATATGTACCTCACCAGTAGGAGACTGTGGTTTAGCACATAGTCTGTGACTTGGGAGGTTGAAGGCCGAGCTTCCGGGCTGGAAATTGAACAGAGAGCCCGGCTAAGGACTGTTTTGTTTTGCCTGCTGTGAGGCCGTTTCCTTTTGTTGTTGCTTTCGGGTTTATGAAGCAAATAAATCCCACAGACTTTTAAA
>JARQOD010000002.1:217332512-217386623 GCA_033576555.1 Oophaga sylvatica
CTGTTTGACTTTTTGAACGCAAAATTTGCAGGAATCAATGGTGGCACCATGTCGCGTATGGAGACCCCCTGATGTGCCTAAATAGTGGAAACCCCTCAATTCTAACTCCAACACTAACCCCAACACACCCCTAACCCCAACCCTAACCCCTACACACACCTAACCCTAATACAAACCCTAATCATAACCCTAACCCCAACACACCCCTAACCCTAATCCCAACTCTAACCATAAACCTAACTACAAGCCTAACCCTAATTCCAACCCTAACCCTAATTCCAACCCTAACTCAAATTCCAACCCTAACCGTAATTCTAACCTTAATCCTAATGCTAACCCTAACCCTAGTTCTAACCCTAAGGCTGGGTTCATATTGCGTTTTACCAGCCCGTTCAACACGTAGCGTTGACTGGCTGGTAACGGTATAGCATAACGCGATCGCGTTATGCTATACCCGCTAGCGCAGATGATCAGCAGATAACACCGCGATCCGCAGCAAATCAGTCGCAATCAGCAACAAATCCGCCGCGGATCAGCAGCAAAACCCGGCGGATCGCAGCGAAATCAGCCGCGATCAGCAGCGAAATCAGCCGCGGATCAGCAGCGAATCAGCCGCGAATCAGCAGCGAAATCCGCCGCGAATCAGCAGCGAAATCCGCCGCGATCCGCAGCGAATCAGCAGCAAAATCAGTCGCGGATCAGCAGCAAAATCCGCCGCGGAATCAGCACGAAATCCGCCGCGGATCCGCAGCGAAATCAGTCGCGGATCCGCAGCGAATCAGTCGCGGATCGCAGCGAAATCAGTAGCGGATCGCAGCGAAATCCGCCGCGGATCAGCATGAAATCCGCCGCGGATCGCAGCGAAATCCGCCGCGGATCAGCAGCGAAATCCGCCGCGGATCCGCCGCGAATCAGCAGCAAAATCAGTTGCGGATCAGCAGCGAAATCCGCCGCGGATCAGCAGCGAAATCAGCCGTGGATCCGCAGCGAAATCAGTCGCGGATCCGCAGCGAAATCAGTCGCGGATCCGCAGCGAAATCAGTCGCGGATCCGCAGCGAAATCAGTAGCGGATCCGCAGCGAAATCCGCCACGGATCAGCAGCGAAATCTGCCGCGGATCAGCAGCGAAATCCGCCGCGAATCAGCAGCGAAATCCGCCGCGGATCCGCAGCGAATCAGCAGCAAAATCATCGCGGATCAGCAGCAAAATCCGCCGCGGATCAGCAACGAAATCCGCCGCGGATCCGCAACGAAAATCAGTCGCGGATCGCAGCGAAATCAGTCGCGGATCCGCAGGGAAATCAGTCGCGGATCCGCAGCGAAATCAGTCGCGGATCCGCAGCGAAATCAGTAGCGGATCCGCAGCGAAATCCGCACGGATCAGCAGTGAAATTCGCCGCGGATCAGCAGCGAAACCCGCCGCGGATCAGCAGCGAAATCCGCCGCGGATCCGCCGAATCAGCAGCAATATCAGTTGCGGATCAGCAGCGAAATCCGCCGCGGATCAGCAGCGAAATCAGCCGCAGATCCGCAGCGAAATCAGTCGCGGATCCGCAGCGAAATCAGTCGCGGATCCGCAGCGAAATCAGTCGCGGATCCGCAGCGAAATCAGTAGCGGATCCGCAGCGAAATCCGCCACGGATCCAGCGAAATCTGCCGATCAGCAGCGAAATCCGCCGCGAATCAGCAGCAAATCCGCCGCGGATCCCAGCGAATCAGCAGAAAATCCGCCGCGGATCACAGCAAATCCGCCGGGATCAGCACGAAATCGCCGCGGATCCGCAGCGAAATCAGTCGCGGATCCGCAGCGAAATCAGTCGCGGATCCGCAGGGAAATCAGTCGCGGATCGCAGCGAAATCAGTGCGGATCCGCAGCGAAATCCGTCAGCGGATCGCAGGGAAATCGCGCGGATCAGCAGCAAATCAGTTGCGGATCAGCAGCGAAATCCGCCGCGGATCAGCAGCGAAATCAGCCGCAGATCCGCAGCGAAATCAGCCGCGGATCCACAGCGAAATCCGCCGCGGATCAGCAGCGAAATCCGCCGCGGATCAGCAGCGAAATCCGCCGCGGATCAGCAGCGAAATCCGCCGCGGATCAGCAGCGATATCCGCCGCGGATCCTCAGCGAAATCCGCCGCGGATCCGCAGCGAAATCCGCCCGGATCAGCAGCGAAATCAGCCGCGGATCTGCCGCGAAATCCGCCGCGGATCAGCCGCGATATCCGCCGCGGATCCGCAGCAAAATCAGCTGCGGATCAGCAGCAAAATCCGCTAGGAAAAAAAAAAAAAATTCTTTTTTTTATTATTTGTCCCTACCTATGACGGGGGGGGGTTCATTTACTTTTTTTTATTTTGATCACTGTGACAGTTTATCACAGTGGTCAAAATAAATTTTTTTACAATGGAGGGCGCACTGCGTATGCGCCGGCCGGCGGGCGCACTGCGCATGCGCCCGCCATTTTCCAAGATGGCGGCGCCCATGAAGAATCCCGGGCAGCCGCCGGGACGGATCCAGGGACATCGGTGGACCGGGAGAGGTGAGTAGGGGACGTCGGAAGGTGAGGGGGGGATCGGAAGGTGAGGGGGGGTGATCGCAGGAGCAGGGGAGCAGACAGCGACGGCGGTGACCGATCGCTGCCATCTTTCGATGGCGGCGGCCGATCACTGCCGTGACATGGTGTGGGGGGGTCTGATCGCGGTCTCCAGCCATGGCAGATGCTATTGCAGCATCGGCCATGGCTGGATCGTAATATTTCACCAGTTTCATTGGTGAAATATTACAAATCGCTCTGATTGGCAGTTTCACTTTTAACAGCCAATCAGAGCGATCGTGGCCACGTGGGGGTTAAGCCAACCCCCCTGTGGTGATGCAGTAAGGGTCCTGTTACTGCGGGTCGGGTGACCTTTCAGTGACCCCAGACCCCCGACCCGCAGTAACATGATTTATAGCATGACGCCTACGTCGGCGTCATGGGTCGGGATGGCACAGGTTTTCATGACGCCGACGTCGGCGTCATGGGTCGGGAAGGGGTTAAGTTACTGTAACAGTAGACATGACAAAAAGCAGAAATTTGACTCCAGCCCTCAGTGCTTCTCTCCGTCAAAATTTCAGTTTGATCATAATTATTTTCTGGCTTCTCCCCTGCCTTCTGTAAGGTTCAGCAAGGACTGTAGTCATGGCCGAGGACTCTGGGGCAACGGTGTCCTGACTTCCCCTCACATAGACATGACAGTTTTCTGTCAGCATACCTGCAGCTCCATTTTTCTCACTCTCAGGGCCTTCTCCAGGTAACAGTGCATTTTTCTTCACTCTTCTGACATAAACAGAGACACAGTCCAATTCCAACTTTGAACAATCAACTTTACTTATTTGTGTTCTCAGTCCGTTCAGCACAGTTACAGCGTGCATTTCAGATAGCTCACAATTTGCCTTCTTCTCTTTCCCTATTTTCTCACTAGCATCTTCTAGAACATTCCCGGGACGTCCTGTCCTGCTCAGTATCACAGTATCCTCCCTGTCCAGCTTCACCATTTTTGGGAGTTCCCCTGTCTGTTTCGCCCCAGACAAACGGGCGTCTGCTCACGTAGCAAGGTGCCTCAAAATGAGCGATCTGTGCTTCCATACAGCTGCCAACTGTCTCACTACCATCTGTAGTGTTGATATCTGCACGGCTATGTTCATACCAGCTGTTCCTTAGCTTAATGGCCGTTAGCTCCTCCTGCTTTAACTATTTACAGGCTGAGTATGCGCTCCACCCCATCTAGTGGCCTAACTGGGGTACTACGCTTTCCCTGCAACTATAACAGTATTTATACATAGCATAACATAAATATGCATTACACTTTTATCCCTTAAGGTAATACACAGAATAGTGTTGCAGTACCTATGTGACACACAAAATGGTAATACACATGAACGTGTAGCAGTGTCAGTAAAATACGAGAAAGAGATAAAAGACCAATAACATTTTCCATTCCCTTACACTTCTATGACATTAGCTAAACTCAAACAATATTGTAAAATGATTGTAAAGAGGTGATGGCCTAGAATTAATCAACCAGTTAGACCACACTAAATGTATATAAAATATAGTCTTTTTTTATTTGAAAAAGTGAAAACATCCATAAAGACAACCCAATGTACAATGGGACAATATAACACACTATAATCCTAATAACCATTTAAATACTGAGAGGTATGAGGGAGGATCATACACTATATACTCATACCAGCATGATCAGTATCTCTCAATAACTTTAAAGAATATAAAGCTTTCAAATAGTCAATGAATATGTAATGCACAAGTCCCAAATATTAATTGTGTAACTGCAGCCAGTATATAGATTTGTGAATTAGGATTGTAGCTTGACGTATATGAATCTATTAGCTGACTAGAAAGTTAATACATAAAATAGACATTGTCCAGCAACTCATTAATTAATTTGTTCAAGACTTCATTAAAGGTAATCTGTCAGTAGGATCAACCCTCCTAAGACATCTATATGGGCATGTAGGTCATAGGAAGCTGAATAATGTGATACCTTGGTATCTGCAATTTGATATTTCATTCCAAAGATATCCACATTTTTCTTATGTGTAAATGAGCTGTTTAAGACTGGTGTGCATGAGAATCTGCCTCCAGAGCTTGTTTTAACCCCTTGACCCCAAGGGTGGTTTGCACGTTAGTGACCCCGCCAATTTTTACAATTCTGACTACTGTCTCTTTATGAGGCTATAACTCTGGAATGCTTCAATGGATCTTCACTATTCTGAGAGTGTTTTCTCGTGACATATAGTACTTCACGTTAGTGGTAAAATTTCTTCAATGTAACTTGCGTTTATTTTTTAAAAAAACGCAAATATGGCAAAAAATTTTAAAATTTTGCAATTTTCAAACTTTGAATTTTTATTCCCTTAAAACAGAGAAATATGTCACACAAAATAGTTAAGAAATAACATTTCTCACATGTCTACTTTACATCAGCATAATTTTGGAAACAAAATTTTTATTTGTTAGGAAGTTATAAGGGTTAAAAGTTGACCAGCGATTTCTCATTTTTACAACAAAATTTACAAAGCCATTTTTTTTAGGGACCACCTCACATCTGAAGTCACTTTGAGGGATCTATATGGTAGAAAATGCCCAAAAGTGACACCATTTTAAAAACTGCACCCCTCAAGGTACTCAAAACCACAATCAAGAAGATTATTAACCCTTCAGGTGCTTCACAGGAGCTGAAGCAATGTGGAAGGAAAAAATGAACATTTTAGTTTTTAGTCACAAAAATGATCTATTACAAACATTTTTTTATTTTCACAAGGGAAAAAGGAGAAAATGGACTGATAAAGTTGTTTTGCCATTTCTCCTGAGTACGCCGATACCCCCTATGTGAGGGAAAACCACTATTTGGGTGCACGGCAGGGCTTGGAATGGAAGGAGCGCCGTTTGACTTTTCCAAACTAAAATTGGCGGGAATTGAGATTGGACGCCATGTCGAGTTTGGAGATTCCCTGATGTGCCTAAACAGTGGAAATCCCCCACATGTGACCCTATTTTGGAAACTAGACCCCCTAAGGAACTTATCTAGATGTGTGGTGAGCACTTTGAACCCCAAGTGCTTCACGCAAGTTTATAATGCCTGGGTGTGAAAAAAACAAAAATTTCCACAAAAATGATTTTTTTGGTCCCCAATTTTTGATTATTCCCAAGGAAATTGGACCCCAAAAGTTGTTGTCCAATTTGTCCTGAGTACGCTGATACCCCATATGTGGGGGAGAAATACTGTTTGGATGCACCGCAGGGCTCGGAAAGGAAGTAATGACGTTTTGGAATGCAGACTTTGATGGGTGTCATGTTCAGTTTGCAGAGTCTCTGATGTGCCTAAACAGTGGAAACCCCCCGCAAGTGACCACATTTTGGAAACTAGACCCCCTATGGAACTTATCTAGATCTGTGGTGAGCACTTTGAACAGCCAAGTGCTTCACACAAATTTATAATGCCCGGGCATGAAAATAAAAAATCCTATTTTTTTCCCACAAAAGTAATATTTAAGTCACCAATTTTTTTATTTTCAAAAGGGTAACATGAGAAATTGGACCATAAAAGTTGTTGTCCAGTTGGTTCTGAGTACACTGATACCCCATATGTGGGGGGAACCAATGTTTGGGCGCACGACAGAGCTTGGAATGGAAGGAGCGCCTTTTGACTTTTCAAACCAAATTTGGCTGGAGTCAAGATTGGACGCCATGTCGCGTTTGTAGAGCCCCTGATGTGCCTAAACAGTGGGAATCCCCCACAAGTGACCCCATTATAGAAACTAGAACCCCTAAGGAACTTATCTAGATCTGTGATGAGCACTTTGAACCCCCAAGTGCTTCACACAAGTTTATAATGTAGAGCCGTAAAATTAAAAAATCATATTTTTTTCCACAAAAATTATCTTTTCACCTTAATTTTTATTTTCCCAAGGGTAACAAGACCTCAAAAGTTATTGTGCAATTTGTCTTGAGTACGCTGATACCCAATATGTGGGGGTAAACCACTGTTTGGGTGCATGGCAGAGCTCGGAAGGAAAGGAGCGCAGTTTGACTTTTTCAACGCAGAATTGGTTGTATGCCATGTCGAGTTTGGAGAGCCCCTGATGTGCCTAAACAGTGAAAACCCCCCACAAGTGACACCATTTTGGAAACTAGACCCCTTAAGGAACTTATCTAGATCTGTTGGGAGCACGTTTAACCCCCAATTGTTTCACTAAAGTTTATAATGCCTGGGTGTGAAAACAAAAAAAAAACAAAAAATTCCACAAAAAATGATTTTTTAGTCCCCAATTTTCCAATTATTGATTTTTCACAAGGAAATTGGACCCCAAAAGTTGTTGTCCAATTTGTTCTGGGTATGCTGATACCCCATATGTGGGGGGAAATACTGTTTGGGCGCACTGCAGGGCTCAGAAAGGAAGTAATGACATTTTGGAATGTAGACTTTGATGGGTGTCATGTTCAGTTTGCAGAGTCCCTGATGAGCCTAAACAGTGGAAAACCCCACAAGTGACCACATTTTGGAAACTAGACCCCCTAAGGAACTTATCTAGATCTGTGGTGAGCTCTTTGAACCCCCAAGTGCTTCACATAAGTTTATAATGCCTGGGCATGAAAATAAAAAATCTTATTTTTTCCACAAAACTGATCATTTAGTCACCAATTTTTTATTTTCTCAAGGGTAAGGGCAGTAATTGGACCCCAAAATTTGTTGTCCAATTTTTACCGAGTACGCTGATACCCTATATGTGGGAGAAAACTACTGTGTGGGCGTACGTTGGGGCTCGGAATAGAAGTAGTGACGTTTAGTCATGCAGACTTTGATGGAAAGGTCTGCGGGTGTCATGTCGCATTTGGAGAGCCCCTGATGTGCTTAAACAGTGAAAATCCCCCACAAGTGACCCCATTTTGTAAACTAGACCCCAAAGGAACTTATCTAGATGTGTGGTGAGCGCTTTGAACCCCAAAGTGCTTCAAATGAAGTTTATAATGCCCGGACGTGAAAATAAAAAAATCATATTTTTTCCAACAAAAACGATATTTTCGCCCCCAATTTTTTATTTTCCCAAGGGTAACAGAAGAAATTGTACCCCAGGAGTTATTGTGCAATTTTCCTTAATATGCTGATACCCCATATGTGGGGGTTAACTACAGTTTTGGCGCATGGCAGAGCTCAGAAGGGAAGGCGCACCGTTTGACTTTTTCAACGCCGAATTGGCTGGAATTTAGATAAGACGCCATGTCACATTTGGAGAGCCCCTGATGTGCCTAAACAGTGGTAACCCCCCAATTCTAACTCCAACCCTAACCCCAACACACCCCTAACACTAATCCCAACCCTAATCATAACCCTTACCACAAACCTAACCTTAACACACCCGTAACCCTAGTCCCAACCCTTACCCTAACTTTAGCCCCAACCCTAACCCTAACTTTAGCCACAACTCTAACCCTAATGGGAAAATGGAAATAAATACATTTTTTTAATTTTATTATCTTTCCCTAACTAAGGGGGTGATAAAGGGGGGTTTGATTTAATATTTATAGCGGGTTTTTATGTTTGGCAGCTGTCACACGCTGAAAGACGCTTTTTATTGCAAAAAGTAGTTTTTGCATCATCACATTTTGAGAGCTATAATTTTTCTATATTTTGGCTCACAGAGTAATGTGAGGTCTTATTTTTTGCGGGACTAGGTGACGTTTTTATTGGTACCATTTTTGGGCACATGACATTTTTTGAACGCTTTTTATTACGATTTTTGTGTGGCAGAATGAATAAAAACCAGCAATTCATGAGTTTCTTTTGGGGGAGGGTCGTTTATAGCATTCCGCGTGTGGTAAAATTGATAATGCAGTTTTATTCTTCTGGTCAGTTCGATTACAGCGATACCTCATAAATAGATAATAAAAAATAATTATTTTTGCATCGCTTTATTCTGCAAGCTATAACTTTTTTTATTGTTTCACTGATGATGCTGTATGGCAACTCATTTTTTGCAGGACAAGATGACATTTTCAGCGGTACCATGTTTGTTTATATCCGTCTTTTTGATCACGTGTTATTCCACTTTTTGTTCGGCAGTATGATGATTCAGCATTGATTTTTAGACTTTTTTTTTTTAAAGGGGTTCACCAAAGGGGTTAACTAATGGGACAGTTTTATAGGGTGGGTCGTTACGGACGCGGCAATACTAAATATGTGTACTTTTATTGTTGTTTTTATTAAAGAAGTGAATTTATTGGGGAATTTTTTTTTTCATTATTTTTGAATTTTTTTTTACAAATGTTTATTTTTTTTTTTTGTACATTTTTACTTTGTCCCAGGGTGGGACATCACTGTGTAGGGTCAGATCGCTGGTGTGACAGTGTGCACAGCACTCTGTCACACCAGCGATCGCTCTGGCACTGCTGCAGGCTTCTCAGTAGCTGCTCTTAGCAGGCACTGAGGAAGCCGCCTCCCTGCAGGACCCGGCGGCCATCTTGGATCCAGGGTCCTGCAGTGAGGAGAGTCCCTCGAAACAGCGCTACACATCGCGCTGTTCTGAGGGTCTCAGGGGAGCATGCAGGGAGCATCCTCCCTGCGCGATGCTCTCCTGTGCCCCCGGTACACCGCGATCATGTTTGATCAGGGGTTAATGTGCCGGGTGCAGTCCGTGACCGCTCCTGGCACATAGGGCCGGGTGTCAGCTGTGATAATCAGCTGACACCTGGCGGCAATCAGCTGCGCTCCCACCTTGGACGTACTATTCCGTCCCTGGGAATTAAGTACCAGGTCACATGGATGGAATAGTACGTCCAATGGGATTAAGGGGTTAAATGAAAGGTGGAGTTACCTGTGTGAGACATATAACTAGTAGTGATGAACGAGTGTGCTCGTTACTTGACTTTTCTGAGCATGCTTGGGTGTTCTCCGAGTGCTCGTAAATTATGTCTGAGTCCCCATAGCTGCCTGATTTGCGGCTGCTAGACAGCCTGAATACATGTGGGGATTCCCAAACAAACAGACAATCCCCACATGTAATCAGGCTGTCTAGTAGCCACAAATCATACAGCTGGGGGACTAAGACATAATTTACGAGCACGCCCAAGATACTCGGAGAACACCCAAGCATGCTCAGAAAATAGAGTAACGAGCACACTCGTTCATCACTAATAACTAACACAGAACACTAAAACTGAACTTTGATTAGAAACACTTTAGCAGCTGCAGCTCTTACAGGCCTGCTGTGTTACAACAATATTACAACCATGTCTGTCTGTGAGATGAAAGCTGAAGCTGAGATGAACCTGCAGTTGCGTTGGTTGCAATCACACACAACTCTACAGTGAGATCAGGAGAGCAGAGAGCGGCCATTAAACATCACACACTCTGGAGGCAGATACTCATGCAGATCAGTGTCCAGCCCCTTGTCTAGAACAGCTCATTTACAAATAGGAAAGCACGGATTTCTCTGGAATAAGGCATCATATCTCGTATACCAAGGTGTCATTTTATTCAGCTTCCCATGATGTGCATGCCTATGTTGATGGCTTAGGAGGGTTGATCCTACTGACAAATTTCCTTTAACAAACATTATAGTGCCATGACAAATAGAGTAAATACCTTCATGGCCAGTACATAGTTAATACAACAGTGCTGTTCAAAATTTATATGCCATTTACATCTTGCAAATGCCATAGCTAAAAACAGTGGATTGTTGGGGTGTCATTGGTAGACCTATAGTGATCTGATATTGATGACCCATATTAATGTAATAGGCAACTTAGCCTGAGAGGTAGCCTTCTAAACTGCAGGTTTTGAGTAAAATCCTCCTAAATTTACAACTTTAGTAGCACACATTTGCGTGTCAATCAGCTAAAAGATTAATTCAACTTTCACTGTGTTTTTTTAATCTTTGACTAGCACTTTAATTGCTTGAAGATGGGTGTGGGTTCCAGTCCTGAGCGATTTCTTAATAGACCCTAGAACAGTGCAAAGCTCAGGTAAAAGGATCTCAAAGATCCTGTTTGAGGGACCACACAGAGTGGAGAGCAGATTCAATATCAAGCTCCTAGCCTATGCTTTCTATTGAATATGTGCCCTGCTTTGTGTGTGCCTTCAAATAGGAGCTGTGTGCACCTGCCTCATCAACTGAAGCCTGTTCAGGGGGCCTAATGAGTGATCGATGGGGCTCTTAGGACACGATCTCCCTCCGAACTCCAAGCAATTAAAGTGCCTGGCAAAGATAAAAAAAAATCTGTTACAATTAAATTCCTCAACAATATAAAAAACCTGTTATAAATACACCTAACTACTTATCTCCCAAGCAAGATCACTTGTACATTGAATAAACACGATAAACTCAAACAAATGATAGCCCAACAAAATTGTAAAAATTGTTGAAAAGACTGGTCTAAAGACAACGTGTTCTTATTAAGGAAAGTATAATATCTGAGAGGTTTCACAATATAGCCAAGTGAAAATAACAATGCTAATGCATAATTATTTGTACACAGCAAAGCACGCATTCATTTCTCCTGGATTATTTGCTTTAAAAAACAATCCTTAACACTGAAATTACAACACTAAGAGGTAAAAGTCATATAATTTTGGAGATCATAGGATTGATAATTTTGGCGCTCATAGGATTGATAGACATTTTAATGATATGCAAAGCATAAAAAATGCTCAATTTAATCAGTATAGCGTATCAGTGCCACAAACAGAAATATACTCACTTATACTTCTTAGTATGATATCAATGAGGTTTTTAATGGTTATCTGAGGAATGTTGTGCCACAATAAATGCAATTGGGTACACAGATCATCAAGGTCCTGCTGACAGCTCCATTTGCAATATCCAACCAATTATGTCTTAGATGTGTGTGACAGGAGTCAAGTCCAGAGAGTCTTCAGGGCATGGTTGCATGTTTAAGCCGTTCAGGCTACTCACAGTTACATGAACATTAGAAAGCATTGTTGTATTGAAAAATGGCTCCTGGAATACTTTTGGAGATTTTTTCAGATCACTGGTTCAATGATTTGTTCCGTATTGCAAGTTAACTTAAATGTCATATGTAATGTGCCAAGCCTAATATGTAAAACAGTGCCTACACAAATAATAATGAGCGGTGAGCCAAATGTCCAGCTATAGGTTTTTCATTGACTTCTCGCCAGTACTTTGAAAAGTTATTATGGTGCAGAGGAAGATGGCAATAGAAGCTGGAATAGAGAGGTCTATACTCTTCAGCAATAAGTCTTGCCTTTGTCTTGGATGCAGTGATAGCCAAAAGTTGGTTTGGAGACCTCTTAGGCAACGCCATGAAAAGGCCTTCATGAAAGAACTCTGCACTGGTCCTACTGTATGTATTATGGTGTGCTGTAGCATAATGTATAGTAGACGGATCCTTCTAGTCTTTATTTCAGGTACACTGAGGCTAAGTGCACACGTTCAGGAATATTTGCGTTTTTTTTGCGTTTTTTCCGCGATTTTCCGCGGTAAAAACGCGAAAAAAATGCAAGCATTAAGCATCCTATACATGTTAATGGATTCCGCATGTTTTGGACACATGTTGCGTTTTTTTCCGCGAATAAAACGCTTTGCGGAAAAAATAGCAACATGTTCATTAATTTTGTGTAATCACAGCGATTTCGCCGCCATAGACTTGTATTGGAACACATGAAATCCGGACATATTCAAAATGTTTCCGGATTTCAAGCGCTTTAGCTGCGGTGTAACTGCGGTGTAGCTGCGGTGAAATGGGAAGTGACATCATGGCCATTCCATCATGCCATCCCATGAGCATCCCATAATCCAGGAAGACAAGAATCTCGTCTCCCTGGATGATGGCTGCCAACATGGAGTGGTATGACAGGATGGACCTGGATGTCGCACAGATGATTAGTGTGGTAAGTATCTCTATGTGTGTGTCCGTGTGTGTGTCCGTGTCTGTGTCCGTGTGTGTGTCTATGTGTGTGGTGTATTTGCGTTGTATATGGGCTATATGTGAGTAGTCAGACATAGGCCGATGAGACTACTACTGTCATCGGCCTATGTCTGTTCCCCCTCAGTGGCTGCAGCAGGCTCAGCTCGATGGGAGCTGTAGTTCCCATCGAACTGTTCCTGCTGTGAAACAAATGTGTAAAAAAAAAAAACATTCTTTTTACAAAAATCGGTGACCCTCGCCCCCCCCATAATTTCTTGTCAATTTGCTCCTTTTTTTAAATAACCATGGCCCTACTCTTTTTTTTTTTTTTCATCCCCCACGGTAATATTTTTTTGTAAATTGCCAAAAATTATTTTCATTGGTGACCAGTGGTTGCCCTTTTTTTTCACAATTTTATAATTCCCAAAAAGTTATTTTCATTGGTGGCCAGTGGTTGCCCCATTTTTTTTGTTCCCAAAGTTTTTTTATTCTTCCCAAAATGTATTCATTGGTGGCCAGTGGTTGCCCCTTTTTTTTTTTCACAACTTTTTTATTCCCAATATTTATTTTCATTGGTGGCCAGTGGTTACCTGTAGAGCCGTGAAGAAAAAAAATCATATTTTTTCCACAAGCATGATGTTTTAGTCCCCAATTTATTATTTTCCCAAGGGTAAGAGGAGAAATTGGACCACAAAAGTTGTTGTCCAACTTGTCCTGAGTACGCTGATACCCCATATGAGGGGGGGAACCACTGTTTGGGCGCACGGCAGGGCTCGAAATGGAAGGAGCGCCATTTGACTTTTCCAAACCAAAATTGGCTGGAAATCAGAAAGGACGCCATGTTGCGTTTGTAGAGCCACTGATGTGCCTAAACAGTGGAAACCCCCCACATGTGACACCATTTTGGAAACTAGACCCCCTAAGGAACTTATCTAGATGTGTGGTGAGCACTTTGAACCCCCAAGTGCTTCACGCAAGTTTATAATGTAGAGCCGTGAAGAAAAAAAATCATATTTTTTCCACAAGCATGATGTTTTAGTCCCCAATTTGTTATTTTCCCAAGCGTAAGAGGAGAAATTGGACCACAAAAGTTGTTGTCCAACTTGTCCTGAGTACGCTGACACCCCATATCTGGGGGGGAACCACTGTTTGGGCGCATGGCAGGGCTCGAAATGGAAGGAGCGCCATTTGACTTCTCCAAACCAAATTGACTGGAATTGAGAAAGGACGCCATGTTGCGTTTGGAGAGCCACTGATGTGCCTAAACAGTGGAAACCCCCCACATGTGACCCCATTTTGGAAACTAGACCCCCTAAGGAACTTATCTAGATGTGTGGTGAGCACTTTGAACCCCCAAGTGCTTCACGCAAGTTTATAATGTAGAGCCGTGAAGAAAAAAAATCATATTTTTTCCACAAGCATGATGTTTTAGTCCCCAATTTGTTATTTTCCCAAGGGTAAGAGGAGAAATTGGACCACAAAAGTTGTTGTCAACTTGTCCTAATTACGCTTATACCCCATATGTGGGGGGGAACCACTGTTTGGGCGGACGGCAGGGCTCGAAATGGAAGGAGCGCCATTTGACTTTTCCAAACCAAAATTGGCTGGAATTGAGAAAGGACGCCATGTTGCGTTTGGAGAGCCACTGATGTGCCTAAACAGTGGAAACCCCCCACATGTGACCTCATTTTGGAAACTAGACCCCCTACGGAACTTATCTAGATGTGAGGTGAGCACTTTGAACCCCCAAGTGCTTCACGCAAGTTTATAATGTAGAGCCGTGAAGAAAAAAAATCATATTTTTTCCACAAGCATGATGTTTTAGTCCCCAATTTGTTATTTTCCCAAGGGTAAGAGGAGAAATTGGACCACAAAAGTTGTTGTCCAACTTGTCCTGAGTACGCTGATACCCCATATGTGTGGGGGAAACAACTGTTTGGGCGCACGGCAGGGCTCGAAATGGAAGGAGCGCCATTTGACTTTTCCAAACCAAAATTGGCTGGAATTGAGAAAGGACGCCATGTTGCGTTTGGAGAGCTACTGATGTGCCTAAACAGTGGAAACCCCCACATGTGACCCCATTTTGGAAACTAGACCCCTAAGGAACTTATCTAGATGTGTGGTGAGCACTTTGACCCCCAAGTGCTTCACGCAAGTTTATAATGTAGAGCCGTGAAGAAAAAAAATCATATTTTTTTCCACAAGCATGATGTTTTAGTCCCCAATTTGTTATTTTCCCAAGGGTAGGAGGAGAAATTGGACCACAAAAGTTGTTGTCCAACTTGTCCTGAGTATGCAGATACCCCATATGTGGGGGGGAACCACTGTTTGGGCGCACGGCAGGGCTCGAAATGGAAGGAGCGCTATTTGACTTTTCCAAACCAAAATTGGCTGGAATTGAGAAAGGACGCCATGTTGCGTTTGGAAAGCCACTGATGTGCCTAAACAGTGGAAACCCCCCACATGTGACCCCATTTTGGAAACTAGACCCCCTAAAGAACTTAACTAGATGTGTGGTGAGCACTTTGAACCCCCAAGTGCTTCACGCAAGTTTATAATGTAGAGCCATGAAGAAAAAAAATCATATTTTTTCCACAAGCATGATGTTTTAGTCCCCAATTTGTTATTTTCCCAAGGGTAAGAGGATAAATTGGACCACAAAAGTTGTTGTCCAACTTGTCCTGAGTACGCTGATACCCCATATGTGGGGGAAACCACTGTTTGGGCGCACAGCCGGGCTCGAAATGGAAGGAGCGCCATTTGACTTTTCCAAACCAAAATTGGCTGGAATTGAGAAAGGACGCCATGTTGCATTTGGAGAGCCACTGATGTGCCTAAACAGTGGAAACCCTCCATATGTGACCCCATTTTGGAAACTAGACCCCGTAAGGAACTTATCTAGATATGTGGTGAGTAGTGTTGAGCGATACGATACTGCAAATATCGGGTATCGGCCGATATTAGCTGTATCGGGCTTTCGATTCCGAGTACCGATATTTTCGTCATATCGGATACCGGAATCGGATTTGTCACTGTCACTGTGAGTGTCCGTCGGTCGGGTCTGTCAGGAGTCAGCGGCACTTACCTGGCAGAAGATCTCCGGCGGTCACGTCCTGGACTGCTTGATGGCCGCCATTATCTTCTCCCTGGCGGTCACATGCAGTTTTTCGTGATAACTGCAGTGACTGCAGGGTAATCCCGGCCGTAAACCAGTCCGATGACTTCACCGCCGGGGAAGCAGGTAATCAGCTGTGCTGCGCCGGGATGACAGGCTCTGCCTGTCATTCTGATGTAGCAGAGCTGGATCGTCGTAGGACACTCGTTACTATGGACTGCGTCGGACAGGTGGTATACTGCTGTTTTTTTTTTTCATTTTTTTTACAGGAGATCGATGGCGTCGCAGGATGAGACTGTAATAAAAGTAATGAAAACTGTGTTGTGTTTTTTATTAAATTAAAATTTTTTTTTATGAACATTCACCCGTCCGGGTACATCAACAATTTAACTATTTACATACAGGGACCCTGTCCGGGTTATTTATAATTCTTTGGCAGGGGTGTTCCAGTTACCACCTGGTACTATTCTGATGCTTGCCAAACATCTGAGACACCAAGGACCACCAGGACCTGATGACGTCGTGTGGCCTGTACAGTCAAGTCGTGACCCGCTATCTGTGTCTGTGTGGCCACCTCTTTCATCTCCCTCCAGGTCTGGAGCCCTATGTCACGGACTGAACGAACCCCAGGGGGCCTAACAGGCGCCGGGTACGGGCCAGCTATAGTTATCATGTCCATAGCTGGGGCTGCTGAGGAGACCACTGAGGGAGGCTGGGGAGATTTACGACGTGGGGTGGGCACTTGTGCAGAGGCCTGGATGTGGGAGGCTGAAGGCTCCGAGGGTCTCACAGGTTCCTGACACTCTGGGGAGTAGGGGTCGCACCTGGTAACATTTAGGGCGTACCATCCATTGTAACCCCAGTGTCGGGTGTAAGTCACCAAGTCTCCTGGCAACAGGTCCCTCCCCGGGTGTCCTTCTGGGAGGTGAGTCTCCACGTCCCGCCGGGTCACAAAGACTTCTAAATAAAGTCCAGGCTCCTGGATGAAGCCCCAACCACCTTTCAATTTAAAGCTCCGTACTGCACCCTTATGCCGCGGCTCCCAGAGGGTTCCTTTATCTTTTCTCATCCGGTCCTTATCTGCCCGGTCCTTCTCCAGTTGACGTTGCCGAAGCTTTTGGGATTCTCGCTGCTCCCTTTGTCGCTCTGCTTCCCGCTCCCAACGTCTCCACTCTTCCTCCTGACGCCGGTTGTAATCCTCCTCCACCAGCTGCTCCATGTCTCCACCATCAAATGCCAGCTTACGATGCCCGGTTTGCGGCAGCTCTCCTGGCGCCCCCCAGTCCTGGCGGCGCTCACCTGCGGAGGAAGCAGCCGGCTCTGGAACAGATGACAGTCGGGGCTCCGGTACAGGCAGGTAGTGCTCTGGTGCCTGCGCGGCCTCCTCCATGAGGACGGGTGTCGCTTCTTCTGTCTCAGCGACGGGGGCAGACAGCAGGATCTGGGGTGCTGCCGGTGCAGAGTTTTTTGCACGAACGGGTGCCTCCACTGCGACAACGTCAACCGGATCACATTGCAAGGGCTGGGATGCCCACATGGACTCCTCTACTAGAACGGGTGCCTCACCTTCCGGTACAGACACTTCAGGTAAGAGGGATTGGCGCCGCTCCAAGTTTAGTTTTAGGGCACGCCAGCTGGCTTCCATCCTGGCGACCTCCTCCCGGTGCCGGGCCAGGCCTCTTAGGGTATCCTCCGCTTCTTGCAGCGTAGGAGGGTTTCCAGGCCGGGTGCCCAACGGTGGTTCCGTGGCGATCGGGTCGCTTCCGTGGGGGGAGAGCTCTGACTGCTACATCCCTTCACACTTCTGCTCGTGTCCATTAGCCATCTCTGACAAGTCACATGTGTCATTAGCATCTGGAGAGGGCCCCTCTTTTGTAGGGAGGCGGGACCTTCGTGTTAGTTTCCGCACACTGAGGAGGATGAGGAGGCGGAACTGAAGAGCTGTGGGGCACGATCTTACATTGCAGTACCATTTAGAGTGGTCGGCCATTGTTTTCGCGCCACTGAGTGAGTGTACACCCACGAAGAGCATGCCCTTCTTCTTCACCAGTGCCTCGTCGTGACGCAGATATAGCGGAAAAATGGCAAATACATTTCTGATGATTTTAGCAATTCTCAAGCACAAAACCAGTTCAATTCAGGCACACAGGACTCGCTTATAGCGAGCTACAGAATCCTGTTCGTGACGCCCAAGTTGAGTCGCACAGAGCCAGAGGTTTTGGGGGTACTCGGCACCGAGCCCGTCGACTTCTATGGGGTATGTCACGGCTTTACCCGGCAATTGAATCAGAGTCTATTTTACTATGTAGAAGTGTATAAACTATAAATATATGTATATATATATGTCACAATGACATGTATATATATATATATATATATATGTATTCTATGTGTGTATATTTTGTGTTTACAACGAAAGAAAGGGTTTTTTTTGTTGCGATATTTTGTTCCCATGGACTTACATGGGACTTCCGGTATCGTTATCGGATATCGACGATATTTAGTGATATCGGCGATACCATTCCGATACGATATTTTTAGATATCGAGCAGTATCGCTCAACACTAGTGGTGAGCACTTTGAACCCCCAAGTACTTCACGCAAGTTTATAATGTAGAGCCGTGAAGAAAAAAAATCATATTTTTTCCACAAGCATGATGTTTTAGTCCCCAATTTGTTATTTTCCCAAGGGTAACAGGAGATATTGGACCACAAATGTTGTGGTCCAATTTGTCCTGAGTACGCTGATACCCCATATGTTGGGGGGAACCACTGTTTGGGCGCATGGCAGGGCGCAGAAGGGAAGCAGTGACGTTTTGGAATGCAGACTTTGATAGAATGGTCTGCGGGTGTCATGTTCCGTTAGCAGAGCCCCTCATGTGCCTAAACAGTGGAAACCCCCACAAGTGACCCCATTTTGGAAACTAGACCCCCTAAGGAACTTATCTAGGTGTGTGGTGAGCATTTTGAACCCCCAAGTGTTTCACTAAAGTTTATAATGCCCTGGGTGTGAAAAAAAAAAAAAATTTCCACAAAAATGATGTTTTAGTCCCCAATTTGTTATTTTCCCAAGGGTAACAGGAGAAATTGGACCACAAAACTTGTTG
The DNA here is from genome assembly GCA_033576555.1 of Oophaga sylvatica. Lineage (NCBI taxonomy): Eukaryota > Metazoa > Chordata > Amphibia > Anura > Dendrobatidae > Oophaga > Oophaga sylvatica. Next base: position 217,351,181 of record JARQOD010000002.1, read on the forward strand.
TCCAATTTCTCCTGAGTACGCTGATACCCCATATGTTGGGGGGAACCACTGTTTGGGCCCATGGCAGGGCGCAGAAGGGAAGCAGTGACGTTTTGGAATGCAGACTTTGATGGAATGGTCTGCGGGCATCATGTTCCGTTAGCAGAGCCCCTCATGTGCCTAAACAGTGGTAACCCCCACAAGTGACCCCATTTTGGAAACTAGACCCCCTAAGGAACTTATCTAGGTGTGTGGTGAGCATTTTGAACCCCTAAGTGTTTCACTAAAGTTTATAATGCCCAGGTGTAAAAATAAAAAATCCTACTTTTATCCTCACAAAAATGATGTTTTAGTCCCCAATTTTTTATTTTCCCAAGGGTAAGAGGAGAAATTGGACACCAAAAGTTGTTGTCCAATTTTTCCTGAGTACACTGGTGCCCCATATGTGGGAAAAAACTGTTTGGGCACAAGTCGGGGCTCAGAAGGGAAGTCGTGACGTTTTGGAATGCAGACTGATGGAATGGTCTGCGGGCGTCATGTTCCGTTTGCAGAGCCCTTGATGTGCCTAAACAGTAAAAAAAAAACACAAGTGACATAATTTTGGAAAGTAGACTCCCAAGGAACTTTTCTAAATGTGCCCCCCTTCTGGAACTAATCTTTCCTGTAAAGTAAATTAGTAGTGCATTGAGGTGTGGTATAATTTGAAACAATCCTTCATACACAGGCCAGGTTTTTCGGGGCAGGTGTCGCATTGGTAAGTGGTGTCCTTGCGTATTCCCCTTTTGTAACACACTCGGCACCTTTTTTGCGGCTTACCTTTTTTTCCAGTTGGCGGGACCACCCCCGGGAAATGCTGACCTGGTATGATACGAGTACCTTCAGTTCCGGAAGTACTGGGGCCCGCTCTTTCCTGATCGCCAAACATCAGGGCCTTAACCACTACCTCCTGAAACTGAAGGTACGTCGTATCACTGTTGCGTGCACATCGTGACAGCAGGAAAGCGTTGAGCATTGCCATTTGGACGATGTGCACGGACAGCTTTTTGTACCACACCTTGGCCTTTCTCAAAGCACTGAAAGGTTGGAGGAGTTGATCAGAGAGATCAACACCCCCCATGTATTTATTGTACCCCAGTACACAATCTGGTTTGCGGACCTGTGTAGAGGTACCCCGTACAGTGCTGAGGGCGCTGCCATCACCATGTATGGTGGTCAAGAGAAGGACATCCCTCTTGTCCTTGTACTTGACGACCAACAGGTGGTCGCTACATTGGGCTCTGCTCTCACCCTTTCTGAGCATCTGCCCAAGTAGCGTCTTCGGGAGGCCTCTCTGATTTTTGCGGACGGTACTGCAGGCTGCGGTACCTCGCGCAGAGAGGGATTTGTAGAGTGGGACGCTGGAATAAAAGTTATCGGTGTAAAGGTGATAACCTTTATCCAGCAGTGGATGCACCAAATCCCACACAATTTTCCCACTCACTCCCAGGATGGGGGGACACTCAGGGGGTTCAATCCTGGTGTCCTTTCCTTCGTAAACTCTAAAGCTGTGGGTGTACCCTGAGGTACTCTCACACAGCTTGTAGAGTTTGATTCCGTACCTTGCCCTCTTGCTGGGCAGATACTGGCGGAATCGGAGCCGTCCCTTAAAATGAACCAAGGACTCATCCACGCAGATGTCCCTTTGGGGTACGTACACTTCAGCAAACTTTTTGCTGAAGTGTTCGATGACCGGCCGAACTTTGAACAGACGGTCAAAGTTGGGGTCATTTTGTGGGAGACACTGTGCATTATCATTATAATGCAGGAATTTGTGGATGGCCTCAAAACGCGTCCGGGCCATGACCATTCGGAACAGTGGAGTGTTGTATAAAATATCAACACTCCAATATTGCCGAAGTTCTGGCTTCTTCAGGATCCCCATATGGAGGACCAGGCCCCAAAACTGCATAATTTCACCTGCGTCTACAGGAGACCAGTTGGAAAATGATGACACGGGGTTTTGCGCCAAAAATTGCCGAGCGTACAAATTAGTTTGCTCCACCACGAGGTTAATAAAATCCTCAGAGAAAAAGACTTTGAAAAAGTCTATTTCTGTGAAGCGGTGGAGTCAAACCTGATTCCTGTATCTGCCACAAAATCAGGAATCAGTGGCTCGTAATTTTCGGGGGGCGGGGTCCATACGGGGTTCGAAGAGGGGTGCGCTGGTTCATTTTCAGGGGTGGGCGCTGCCTCATCTTTTGTCCTGGGGAGTCTGCGTGGCGGTTCCGCAGGACCCGAGGAGGAAGATGAGGAGGAGGAGGAGGAAGAAGAAGAAGAAGAGGATGAAGAATCTGAAAAGTAAAGAAATGTGGGATCCTCTCCCTCGCTATCAGTGTAGGAGGCAAGGAAAGCGTATGCCTCCTCTACTGAATAGCGCTTTTGAGAAGAACGTGACGAGCGGGACATTTTTTTTGTGAATGTGGTGCTTTGTGTGAACTTTATTTATAACTGTGTGTGTGTGGGGGCGATAGTGGTTGGTGCAAACTATGCTGAAAGGAAAAAGCTAAAAGAAAAGAAAGCGAATAGGGAAAAAAATGCCTGTGAAAAAAAGTCTAAACCAGCAGGCACGAGCTCTGATAAGTGACCGGGGTCACTTATCAAAGTTCCGCGGCTGCCGGATGTGCGCACAGGAGTGGCGGAAAGGGAATGAAAAAAAAACGGCAGGAAAGAGCTCTGATAAGTGACCGGTGTCACTTATCAAAGTTCCGCGGCTGCCGGATGTGCGCACAGGAGTGGCGGAAAGGGAAGTGAAAAAAAAAAAAAAACGGCAGGAACGAGCTCTGATAAGTGACCGGTGTCACTTATCAAAGTTCCGCGGCTGCTGGATGTGCGCACGGGAGTGGCGAAATGAGGAGTGAAAAAAAAAAAAAAACGGCAGGAACGAGCTCTGATAAGTGACCGGTGTCACTTATCAAAGTTCCGCGGCTGCCGGATGTGCGCACAGGAGTGGCGGAAAGGGAAGTGAAAAAAAAAAAAAAAACGGCAGGAACGAGCTCTGATAAGTGACCGGTGTCACTTATCAAAGTTCCGCGGCTGCTGGATGTGCGCACGGGAGTGGCGAAATGGGGAGTGAAAAAAAAAAAAAAACGGCAGGAGCGAGCTCTGATAAGTGACCGGTGTCACTTATCAAAGTTCCGTGGCTGCTGAATGTGCGCACGGGAGTGGCGAAATGGGGAGTGAAAAAAAAAAAAAAACGGCAGGAACGAGCTCTGATAAGTGACCGGTGTCACTTATCAAAGTTCCGCGGCTGCTAGATGTGCGTACGGGAGTGGCGGAAAGTGGGGTGAAAAAAAAAACGGCAGGAACGAGCTCTGATAAGTGACTGGTGTCACTTATCAAAGTTCCGCGGCTGCTGGATGTGCGCACGGGAGTGGCGAAATGGGGAGTGAAAAAAAAAAAAACGGCATGAACGAGCTCTGATAAGTGACCGGTGTCACTTATCAAAGTTCCGTGGCTGCTGGATGTGCGCACAGGAGTGGCGGAAAGGGGAGTGAAAAAAAAATAAACGGCAGGAACGAGCTCTGATAAGTGACCGGTGTCACTTATCAAAGTTCCGCGGCTGCTGGATGTGCGCACGGGAGTGGCGAAATGGAGAGTGAAAAAAAAAAAAAAACGGCAGGAGCGAGCTCTGATAAGTGACCGGTGTCAATTATCAAAGTTCCGTGGCTGCTGGATGTGCGCCCAGGAGTGGCGGAAAGGGGAGTGAAAAAAAACAAAAAATGGCAGGAACGAGCTCTGATAAGTGACCTGTGTCACTTATCAAAGTTCCGCGGCTGCTAGATGTGCGCACGGGAGTGGCGGAAAGTGGGGTGAAAAAAAAAACGGCAGGAACGAGCTCTGATAAGTGACTGGTGTCACTTATCAAAGTTCCGCGGCTGCTGGATGTGTGCACAGGAGTGGCGGAAAGGGGAGTGAAAAAAAAAAAACGGCATGAACGAGCTCTGATAAGTGACCGGTGTCACTTATCAAAGTTCCGCGGCTGCTAGATGTGCGCACGGGAGTGGCGGAAAGTGGGGTGAAAAAAAAAATAAACGGCAGGAACGAGCTCTGATAAGTGACCGGTGTCACTTATCAAAGTTCCGCGGCTGCTGGATGTGCGCACGGGAGTGGCGAAATGGGGAGTGAAAAAAAAAAAAAAAACGGCAGGAGCGAGCTCTGATAAGTGACCGGTGTCACTTATCAAAGTTCCGTGGCTGCTGGATGTGCGCACAGGAGTGGCGGAAAGGGGAGTGAAAAAAAAAAAAAAATGGCAGGAACGAGCTCTGATAAGTGACCTGTGTCACTTATCAAAGTTCCGCGGCTGCTAGATGTGCGCACGGGAGTGGCGGAAAGTGGGGTGAAAAAAAAAAACGGCAGGAACGAGCTCTGATAAGTGACTGGTGTCACTTATCAAAGTTCCGCGGCTGCTGGATGTGCGCACAGGAGTGGCGGAAAGGGGAGTGAAAAAAAAAAAAACGGCATGAACGAGCTCTGATAAGTGACCGGTGTCACTTATCAAAGTTCCGCGGCTGCTAGATGTGCGCACGGGAGTGGCGGAAAGTGGGGTGAAAAAAAATAAATAAACGGCAGGAACGAGCTCTGATAAGTGACTGGTGTCACTTATCAAAGTTCCGCGGCTGCTGGATGTGCGCACAGGAGTGGCGGAAAGGGGAGTGAAAAAAAAAACCCGGCAGGAACGAGCTCTGATAAGTGACCGGTGTCACTTATCAAAGTTCCGCGGCTGCTGGAAGTGCGCACGGAGGGGGTGCAAAAGAAAAACGAGCACGAGTGTTGATCGGTGAACTGCGTCACCAATCAACGCTCGGCGGCTGCTAAATGTGCGCAAAGGGGGGGTAAAAAGAGGGGGAAAGGGAAGGGGAAGGAGTGAATGGGGGATTGGGGTGGATCGGGCAGGGATCGGGGCTCAAAAACTCACGTTTGTAGTCTCTCTTCTTTCTTGTTTCTTCTTTCTTCTCTCTTCTTTCCTCTCTCTTCTTTCTTCTCTCTTCTTTCTTCTTTCTTCAGCAGGAGTTGTGGTGTCACAGGCTACTGTGGCACCACAAGGCCCAGCACAGGAGGAGATCTGGCGTGTGACCGCACTGCAGGAATCCTCAGCAAGTGTGAGGACCCCTGCAGTGCGGTCACACAGATCACAGACAGTTTGCAGACAGGTCACAGAGTGGTCACATCGCTGCTGTGACCTGTCATTGGTGGGATCGATGATCACATCGATCCCACCAATCAGAGGAGACCCTTGTTTTGCCGGTTGCTAGCCACCGGCCTAGTAATTGGAGCTCACTGCTCCGATTCCTAGGCAGGTCACCGGCAATCAACAAGCAGGGCACAGAGCGGTCACACCGCTGCTGTGCCCTGTGATTGGCGCGATCGACGATGACATCGATCGCGCCAATCAGCAGCTGCAGGCCCTACTGTGCCCGTCCTAGGCTCCGGCCTAGGATCGGTGCTATTACTGCACCGATCCAGGCAGGTACAGGCAGGGCACAGCGCGGATACACCGCGGCTGTGACCTGCGGTTGGCGCGATCGATGTGATCGGCGATCGCGCCAATCCAGGGGGGGTCTGATCGTTTCTAGGCCCAGGCCTAGGATCGAGTACATCGGTACTCGATTCTAGCCTGGGATCTCACTGTTTCAGCCCATCTGATTGGCTGAAACAGTGAGAAAGGCTGCGATTGGCTGTTCAGAATTGAACAGCCAATCACAGCGATCAGTAGTGAGGGTGGGCGGTGACAGACCCCGGGATGCCGGCGCCATCTATCCTGAGGTAAGATGGCGTCGGAATTTTAATGCGATCACCGCGACTTAAGTCGCAATGTCGCATTAAAGAGCTAGACGTACTATCCAGTTCCTGGTCATACGGGCCCAGGTACCATGGACGGGATAGTACGTCCGATGGCAGTAAGGGGTTAAAGCGGCTTAATGTAACCTTTCCATAGCAAGGTTACATTAAACCCTTATTACCCCATATCCCACCGCTACTCGGGAGTGGGAAGAGAGAGGCTAAGTGCCAGAAAGGGCACATCTATAAGATGCGCCTTTTCTGGGGTGGGTGCTGGCAGATTGTTTTTAGCCTTGGGGGGCCAAAAAAACCATGGACCCTCTGTAGGCTATTATTATCTGCTTTCACTCACTGGTTTTCCCACTCTGGCGGAGAAAATTGCGCGGGAGCCCATGCAAATTTTTTCTTGATTTCTTGCCACAAATATACAGTCCAAATATTTTACCATTATGGTTAGGTTTATGCTTAGGGTCAGCACCGGGCAAGTGCAGGGGCCATGAGCAGGTGGGGGGGCAAACTTGCCATCAGACACACTGGCGTGCTATGAGGGGCCCTGTGCCAGTGCCGTCGACCACGAGTGGGCCCCCCTGCTTGCTCAGGGTCCCAGCACTTGCAATACTTACCTCTCCCTGCTCCACCGCTGTGACGTCTTCCGCGTTTCCTGACAGTGACATTCAGGTCAAAGAGTGCGATGACGTCACGTCTGTGCGCCCTCTGCCTGAACAGTCACAGTGCAGAGAGCTGGAAGATGGCGACGCTGAGGAGTCCAGAGTAGAGCAGTGCCCAGCAAGGCGAGCTATTTAATTTTTTGGAGCAATATATGGGGATCATCATAAACTAGAGCATCATATGGGGTTCATTTGTTATTGGGGCATCACATGGAGCCCATATAGATATGGAGCATTGTATATGTGGCCCATTATATTTTGAGCATTATATGGGGCCATCATACACTGGAGCATATATATGGGGTCCCATTTACACAGGAGCATCATATACGGGCACATTATACACTGGAGCATCACATGGAGACCATTATATATGTGGCACCTTATATTTTGAGCATTATATGGGGCTCATCATACACTGGAGCATCATATTTGGGGCCCATCATACACTGGAGAATCATATACGGGGCACATTATACACTGGAGCATCACATGGAGACCATTATATATGGAGCATTATATATGGGGCCCATTATATTTTGAGCATTATATGGGGCTCATCATACACTGGAGCATCATATACGGGGCACATTATACACTGTAGCATCATATACGGGGCCCATTATACACAGGAGCATCATATGGGGTTCATTATTAATGGGGCATTTCATGTGAAATGCAGAAATTGTGGAAAAAAAATTAAATTTTTCAACTGGCATATAAATCTTTGCTTTCTGTGTTGTGTCCGCCCGTCATGTTTGCATATGTTTATCACTTTATACAGAATGTGCATACAATATCAGCAGGAATTTGAAAGAAGCATGTAGTTAGGGTTGTGTGTTTGTGCGCACACGTGTAGATGGATGAACAGTTTTGCATGTGTGTTTCAGTGTGTGTATATGTGTGTATATATATATATATATATATATATATTATTATTCCTCAATGCTTGTGATAAAGTTTCTGAAATTTGAATTTTAACATTGTAGATTGAAAAATATCCAGTCATATGGGACCGCGCCTGTGAGGAATACAAGGGCTTACTTTCCAAACGGGATGCCTGGACTTCAATTGTCAAGGAACTGTATCCACAGTGGCCAAAGCTAACAAAAGATGCCCAAAAAATGATTTGTAAGTATTTATTACTAAGTTGTGTACTTTTTTTAAATGTACATTTTGGAAATACATAATTTTTTTGGTTTCATATTTCAGTGGAAGATGTAAAAAAAAGTTAAGTCACAGAGGACAGTGAGTGGTAGCTCGCCAGCTAGGAGGGTGCCTTTTGCAGACCAGCTGCAGTTTATTTTAACTAATAGGACTTTACGGAGGTAAATGATAGATACATTTTGTGTTTAACTCCACATTTCACATTGTCTTTGAATAACACGCCTTTTTTATTCCTTCCACAGAAGTGGCGGCAATATCAGGCCAGAAACGCCAACAGTACACGAAGGCCACAGCCAGGAACAGGGTCTGGTAGAAGATGTGGAGGAACTTCCCTTCTGCAACTCCCCAGATCCTCAGGGTGACCGGCCTTCCTTCGCGGTGTCATCTTTTGTCTGTGAACCTGGGACATCATTCTCGGCGGTGGAGGTACCATCCATAAGTAGTGATGTTGTTCCTGCCTCTGGCGCTGCGTCAAGCAGTGCTGGTGGTGTGTCAAGGCCCACTGGGATGGGGCCTGTTTCTGCCCGTCCCGTGACATCGAGAAGGGCGGCACCCAAGAAGGCAACACAGCCCGAGACTTCGGCTAGTGTGATTCAAGCACTCACTAGTCGAACCCTCGGTATGATCGACAATTAGTCGAACCTGGATGATCTTGACAAATTCGGCTCATTTCTAGCCGACCGTCTAAGATCCATGCCACGGGAGAGGCAGAACATTATAATGTCAGCAGTTAATTTGTTGTTAATGTCTGTTGACGTCCCATCCAATATACCCCCGTCATCAGCTATAATGACGGCGATTCTTAAAATTTTCCATGGACAAAGTGGCCCTTCACCACCACCAGCAGCTGCATCGCAGCGTTTTGGGCAGGCGACCCCATCCTAAAGGCCCAACGCAGGTGAAGGCTATAATTATGCCCGCACAGCAGCACCTGAAAATAGTGGCTAGCATGCTGCTTCCACCTCTACTACCATGGTGTCCCAGGAATTGTTTCACCGGTTTGGGTACGATCCTGAGTACCACAATTTATGAACAGTTCCACCAGGCCGGCCCTCCCAAACCACTCCCCCTCCCCTGTCCTGTTGACAGTTTGTTAAAACATGCACTTTAGTTGTGTTTTATTGGACAATGTTTGTCCGAATATGTTTATAATGTTTGTTATATGTTTATAATGTTTGTTATAATAAAAGTTTTTTTTTCACTGTGTCCGTGCTTACTATATACTGCATAACAGTTTTGTTACTGTGGTTAATCGGATCCGCAACTGAGAAACAGTCAAAAAAGAATGGAGACAGTATTTGACATCAAAGTAACTATTTATTCAAATTTTTTTCATTTCTAATCTCCCCTTCATTGGATGTTTATGTGTTGGTGGTCTGCTCATAGGTGGGTTACTGCCGGCGATGGCATGTCAGGGTCACATGCTTGTGATTTTCAGTGATACCGTTAACGGTGGAGGCAGCTTCTTCCCTTGGACTCACGGTGCTCCAGAGATAAAATAAAACATGGCCAGGAGTAAAGCGGGGGGAGGGAGGGAAGGGGCAATGCCCGGGGGAACTCAGCAGACCATCCGACTGTAGCATCTCGATGACGCCACCAAGTGTCTCTTAATTGGAAATATCTGTTCCAGAAAAATGGGTCTTGCTTTCGGTTAGGCATCAGATCTTCTCTGCTGTTCAGGCTGCTCAACACCGGCACTGGAGTATTGCCAGTGCACGGCACCTTCAGGACTCATGAAGTAGTCAGTGAAGATTTCTCGCACACGCTTACCCGAGTTGGACTACCTTCCTTGACCCAAGTATCAACTCCAATTAATTCTGACAGCTCATACTCCACATCTACGTCCGTGGTGTAATCACGAGCGTAGTTGTGGAGTACGCAGCATGCCTTTATTACAGTGTCAACGGTCTCCGTATCTAACTGTATGGCAGTGTGAAATATCCTCCACTGACTACACATGATCCCGAAGGTGCATTCCACATATCTTCGTGCACGTGTCAGCCGATAATTAAAAATTCTCCGCCGGTCATCCAGTGCCCTTCGTGGGTATGGGCGCAGCAGGTTGCTCTTTAAGGGAAAAGCCTCATCCGATACCATCACAAAGGGTACTGGATGTGTGGAACCTGGCAAAGGTCTTGGGGCTGGGAGCGTTTCGCCATCTCAAAGAATTTGCAGTCCAATCTGTGATGATTGCAACACCCGAGAATCCCCAGTACTGCCATAAGCACCAACGTCGATGGCAACAAATTTGTAACGTGCATCAGCCACCGCCATCAGGACCACAGAAAAATACTTCTTAGGCCGGGATCCACACATGCGAGTAAGTCGTCCGACACTCGCATGTGAAATCCCAGCTCTGGCGCCGGCACTCGGGAGTGGAGCGCGCGGCTGCATAGAACTACATGCAGCCGCTCGCTCCACTCCTGAGTGCCGGCGCCAGAGCTGGGATTTCACATGCGAGTGTCGGACGACTTACTCGCATGTGTGATCCCGGCCTTATAATTAAAGAAGCGTGATCCTGAATGTGGTGGCTTCAGCACTCTCACATGTTTGCCGTCAACAGCACCTATGCAGTTGGGGAAATTGGCCACAGTTTGAAAGCCTGCTGCGACCTGCAGCCAAGTCTCCTCGGTTGGGGTAGGCATCACGATGGGCTGCAACTTCTGCCAGATGACGGTACATGTGCACCTCACAATTTCAGAGATGGTGGATTTACCAACCCTAAATTGGAGATGCAGTGATGTGTAGCTCTCTCCTGTGGCTAAAAACCTGAAAAGAGAAAAAAAAATCTTTTTAGAAAATAACAAATAAAAAACAGAAGGCTAACTTACAATTGAATATTATACATTTATATGGAAACATGTATGGTGTTTTCAATGAATACAATTAAAGAACTCCCTTTGTTTTTTTCACTGTGGCTGGCAGTATTATGGGCCACTGTGGCAGTATAATTAGGGGGCACGCTGGCAGTATTATGGGTGCACTGTTGCTGCAAGTATTATGGGGGCACTGTTGCTGGCAGTATGGGTGCAAAATGTTTATTTGGCAAATAAAAAAAAAAGGACACTCACCGCAAGGTGATGAGCAGCCTTTCCTCAGCAGAGATGGCTCTTCGCATGACTGTGTCCGTATACGTTAAATCTTGAGACAGAAGGGCGAGTAGTTGATCAAATGCTTCTATTGTGAGCCTGCAAAACTGGACAAATTTTTCGGGATAACTGTAAAAAAAAAAAAAATTTTAGGACATGTATTACAATTGGACATAGCAACCAAAAAAACATCAATGGAAAAACTAATTTAGGTGCACACGGATGACCATATACCTTTATGCCAGAATATATCTTACCTCCTTAAATCTTGGTAAAGGAGCCGGAAGTGACCCTTTTCTGTCCGCTCCTGAACAATTGGGTGCTCCCACATTCTTCTTTGCTTCATCCTCCTCTTCCTCTGAGAGCGCTCCTATGGGAGAATATAGTGTTTATTACAAATAAAACAAAAAAACCTATGTGCACACATTGGGGCTTGCAGCGGGAAATACGCATTAGATTGGTATTCGTATTCCCGCTAAACCACACAAAAGTTCCAAGCATCATTTGCGTGCAGAATGCTTGAGTTTTCCATGCGATCTGTAGCATCGCTTGGAAAACTCATTGACAGGTTGGTCACACAAGTCAAACATAGTGTTTGACAAGTGTGACCAAATTTTTCACTGGGAACGGGAGTTGCCGTTATCATCGCTGACGAGCAGGAAGGCTGCGGGGTCCGCCGGTAGGTGACAATATCACAAAATGTTTTTGGCATTATTGTTTTCCCAGGGATATGGCACCCAGGGCAGAGTCTCCTCTCCTCCAGACCCTGGGTACCATCCACACATGAACCTCACTTGGCGCATGGTGGGCATAGCCACATGCGGAAAAAAAGCGGTTCAATGCATTCCTGTGATGATAGAGACAGAGATGATAGAGACACAGATGATAGAGCCACAGATGATAGACAGATGATAGAGACAAATATGATAGAGACAGAGATGATAGAAATTTTACACGTAGAAAACACATGTGGGCCAAACAAACAAATGCATGCAAAAACGCTTGAAAAGGCATACTATTGCACAAAAATTATGAGGTTTTTGGTGGTAATGCGCACGCTGATGAAACAAACTTTTGCAGCACAAACGATTGCACGCGGTTTTCTTATACATTTGATGTGCAATCGAAACACAGGGAAAAAAGGCGCAATAAAGTATCCTAAAAAAAATTATTGACTGTATATTACCTGCTTGATGTGGTAGTGCAGCAAAATAATTGAAGTCAGCAGCAAAATGTGCATGTTTGCTTGGCTGAGACGCCGCTGTGGCTGCACTTGTGGCATCTTGATTACAACAAGAAAAGAAAATGGAGAACAGGAGGGGTTGGAGTAGGAAATGAGCTCATATATATATATTTTTTTTCCAAACTTTATTTGTTCTCCAAAACGCTAGAAAAACGCTAAAAAAACGCTTTTAAAAAACGCATAAAAAACGCTATAAAACCGCGTCAAAAACGTGTCAAAACCGCGAAAAAAAAAAAGCGCGTTTTTACCGCTGAAAATTTCAGGTTTTGCTCAGGAAAATTCTGCAAATATTCCTGAACGTGTGCAATTAGCCTAATAGTTTGGTTCACATTGTTTCGATCATTAAACCAGTGGTAGGTAGGTGCAATTTCAATCTTGAAGAGTGTATGACAAGTTTACATGTTCTTTGAAAGATAAATAGAGCTGTTATTACTCAAACACATGGCTAGTAAATGCTTAAAAATAATAAGCTTATGCAAAAAAGCCGGGCCATGTAAATGTAGCAAGGACTATTAAGGACCTACCGTTATATAACATGGAGACAGAGAGAGAAGAAAAAAAACTATATTGTGGTCCAAAGATGTAAACAAATACTCAAATTTATTAGATATACAATTACAAATTAGTTGTAAGGGGGAAGGGTGTGACACACATATCACAAAAAGTGCTAAGAAGAAGAAGCTATACCTAGACACAGGAGCAGCAAAGGTCCCAGGGAGGTGCACACCTATTTCATCTATGCTATATCATGATAGGTATACTTTATTGTAATATATGGTTCTCAATCAGATGAATTATGGTATATATAGTTTACATGCAGCTATGCCCATAGACGTGCATCCTAGTTTTTTACAGCACTTTTTGTGATATGTGTGTCACCCCCTTAGTACATCTAATATGTAATTGTATATCAAATACATTTGAGCAATTGTTTACATCTTTGGACCACAATATATTTTTTTCTTCTCTCTCTGTCTCCAAGTTCTTTGAAAGGAAAAGTGGCATCAGAAAATTACCTAGTGTCTAAATTAGGCTTATATATTACACGTATCTATAAAAATATTTTGTCAATGTTATTCGTACTATAATTAGTGATGGGTCAACCAGTATGTGTTCGGGTCTGGCGGATTCAACCTAACATCTAAAAAAAGTTTGGTTCGGGTACTAGAATGGTACCCGAACCCAAACCCAGACACTATTCAGAAGAACGGGTGGCTCGAAAATATGTTGTTTGTCACGCTGTCATCTGAATGACAGCGAGGAAAACACGGGCTCTGATAGGCATTAAGATCATTACCTCCAGTCAAAGAGCTTTCGTTCCCACTCTGTCAGATGACAGTGTGTGCCAGCAGCTGTGACCTGCATTAAAAAGTTTACCTCCAGTCACAGGTGTTGGCTGATGAGAAAGTACTACTTGCATCAGCCTACGCCTGCTGTAGCTGAAAACAATGAGAGCTGATGGGAGTATCCATAAGCCGATGCTTGTGCTACAAATAAATACATCAAAAAAATGAAGTATGATTTCTTCTATTTTTGACAACCAGCATAGGAAAAACTGACATCTGTGGCCTGCAACTCTCAACTGTCAGCTTTATTGCGGCTGGTTATCAAGAATAGAGGGTCACCCACACCATTTTTTACATTATTTAAATAAATAATTTAAAAAAAAAAAACAGAGTTGGGTCCCCCCATTCTTCAACCAGCCAAGCTATATCAGACAGCTGAGGGCTGGTATTCTCAGGCTGGCAAGGGGCCACGGATATTGCTCCCCCAGCCTAAAAATAGCAGCCCACAGCCACCCCAGAAAAGATGCACCTATTAGATGCGCCAATTTTGTTGCTTTGCCTGGCTTTTCCCACTTGCCCTGCTGCGGTGGCAAATGGGGTAATGGTTGTGGGGTTGATGTCAGCTGTTTTATGGCGCTGATCTCAAGCCCACAGGTTGGTAATAGAGAGGAATCTATAAAACTCCTCCATTTCTAACCTCATAGTTAGATTGTGAAAAAGACACATCCAGAATAAAATCCTTTATTTGAAAGAAAGACACAGACTCCTTTATTTGAAGTAAAAATCTGACAGCATGGGACCCTCAATTCTCTGACCGGCGGTAATGACCTTACTGAAGATTAGAGCTTCCAGTGTTTCTCGTACAGACATGTACATAGCACACACTTATACACAAACAAGTACATGGCACACACTTATATACATACATGTACATAGCACACACTTATACACAAACAAATACATGGAACACACATGTACATGGCACACACTTATACATGGAACCCATTTATACACATGTGTACATGGCACACACATGCTGCACAACAAATGCTCAGTAGATAGACACATTACAGCACATGTATACAGAACAACAAACATTCATATAAACACATACAACTATTTCACAGACAGCACACACTATACACACCTCAGATACACACTGCACACCTGCTTTATGTTGGAGGGAATTAAGATGTTCCACAATATGAGTTGCAGCTTCTCCTGCTCACAGCAGCACTGTTCCAGCAGACACCTCCTTGCCCTCTCCTCTGCTGGGACTGCTGATAAGGGCAGGAGGAGGCTGAAAGGACAGGAGCTGCTACTACCATCACAAGGAGCAGCACACACAAGTGGATACAGGACAACTTATCTCACAACTCAGCTTGGTAAGTGCTGGCGTGTCTAGCTCTCTCCATCAGAGGTGCCATGTAGGAGGGCAGGAGCACTGGCCAATGAGCACTACTGTCTCTCTGATGGGGGAAGGTTCAATGGGCAGTGTTCTTGTCCTTCACTGCATGCTCCTTTTTCAATGCCAGGCCCTCACCCAAAGGTACTGAAGTTCCCCAGAGTGCAATGCCTGTGGTGACAAGGTCACATGATTGTGATGTTACTACAGGTCCTGAACCAGTTTCTACATCTGAAGCTCACTGATAATGCTATTAACATTGAAGCTCCTGCTGTAGACACTGGGGGACCAAAAGGGAGTAGGGGTATTAGGCTATGGTTCCACGTCCGGAACCATAGCGCTTTTGACGGAGCGGAAATTCCGCTCCGTCTAAGCCCCGCCCCTTTCTGACGCGCGCTCTTTCCGGAGGTGTTCAGGACACCTCCGGAACACCTCCGGAAAGAGCGCAGGGCTACATAGCCCTGTGTTAATTTGTTGCGGCGACGCACCGTCGCCGCAATACGCGGAGGACATGCTGCGGTCTGAAAAGACGCGCCGCATGTCCGTTTACGCAGGTTTGCCACCTGCGTATTGTTACGCATAGTGGAGACGGGATTTCTTGAAATCCCCTCCACTATGCTGTAACATCTGGACGCTGCGTGTTTGGCGCTGCGCCAGCGCACAGCGCCAAACAACGAACGTTTCCTGACCGTGGAAACTCACCCTTAGACAGATGCCTATTCTGTCCTGCCTAATGCTGGCCTGCAAGTAGGATGACCCACTTGTAGATTTGACAATTTAACTATTATCCTAACCAAATGACTTACTTGAAATAACGTTTGTTTTCATTGAATATAGGGAAATAACATATGTTTTCCAAAAATGAGAAGTGTGATAGATTTTTTTCAAAGATGTAGTATGGAAAGTTTGTCAATGTCATCAAGAGTATTTATTTGTTTAGAACATCTTGTAGAATCGAACACAAAAATTGCCATCTATTTTTTTTTAAATGGAATTTCAAACTAAAAAAATTTAAATGTTAAAACATAGGTCGCTCACTGGAGCCTCTTTTAATATTTAATTGCAGAACTCTAAAATAATCCCTCATATACTATTATTAACCCCTTCACCCCCAAGGGTGGTTTGCACGTTAATGACCGGGCCAATTTTTACAATTCTGACCACTGTCTCTTTATGAGGTTATAACTCTGGAACGCTTCAACGGATCTGCGCGATTCTGAGATTGTTTTCTCATGACATATTGTACTTCACGTTATTGGTAAAATTTCTTCGATATAACTTGCATTTATTTTTGAAAAAAATGCAAATATGGTGAAAATTTTGAAAATTTTGCAATTTTCAAACTTTGAATTTTTATTCCCTTAAAACAGAGAAATATGTCACACAAAATAGTTAAGAAATAACATTTCCCACATGTCTACTTTACATCAGCACAATTTTGGAATCAAAATTTTTTTTTCTTAGGAAATTATAAGGGTTAAAAGTTGACCAGCGATTTCTCATTTTTACAACAAAATTTACAAAGCCATTTTTTTTAAGGGACCACCTCATATTTGAAGTCACTTTGAGGGGTCTATATAGCAGAAAATACCCAAAAGTGACACTATTCTAAAAACTGCACCCCTCAAGGTACTCAAAACCACATTCAAGAATTTTATTAACCCGTCAGGTGCTTCACAGGAGCTGAAGCAACGTGGAAGGAAAAAATGAATATTTAACTTTTTAGCCACAAAAATGATCTTTTACAAACTTTTTTTTAATTTTCACAAGGGAAAAAGAAGAAAATGGACATATAAAGTTGTTGTGCAATTTCTCCTGAGTACGCCAATACCCCATAAGTGGGGGAAATCCACTGTCTGTGCGCACAGCAGAGCTCATAGGGGAAGGAGCGCCGTTTGACTTTTTCAAACTAAAATTGGCTGGAATTGAGATTGGATGCCATGTCGCGTTTGGAGAGCCCCTGATGCGCCTAAACAGTGGAAACCCCCAACAAGTGACACCATTTTGGAAACTAGACCCCCTAAGGAACTTATCTAGATCTGTTGTGAGCACTTTGAACCCCCAAGTGTTTCACAAAAGTTTATAATGCCTGGGTGTGAAAAAAAAAAGAAACAATTTTCCACAAAAATGATTTTTTAGTCCCAAATTTTTGATTTTTCCCAAGGAAATTGGACCCCAAAAGTTGTTGGCCAATTTGTCCTGAGTACGCTGATACCCAAAATGTGGGGGGGAAAACTGTTTGGGCGCACGGCAGAGCTTGGAAAGGAAGTAGTAACGTTTTGGAATGCAGACGTTGATGGGGGTCATGTTCCGTTTGCAGTGCCCCAGATGAGCCTAAACAGTAGAAACCCCCCACAATTGACCACATTTTGGAAACTAGACCCCCTAAGGAACTTATCTAGAGCTTTGGTGAGCACTTTGAACCCCCAAGTGCTTCAAACAAGTATATAATGCCAGGGCATGAAAATAAAAAATCCTATTTTTTACCCACAAAAATTATTTTTAGTCACTAATTTTTTATTTTCCCAAGGGTAACAGGAGAAATTGGACCACAAAAGTTGTTGTCCAATTTGTCCTGAGTACGCTGATACCCCATATGTGGGGGGGAACCACTGTTTGGGCGCACGGCAGAGCTCGGAATGGAAGTAGCACCATTTGACTTTTTCCAACCAAAATTGGCTGGAATTGAGATTGGACGCCATGTTGCATTTGGAGAGTCCCTGATGTGCCTAAACAGTGGAAACCCCCCACAAGTGACCCCATTTGGGAAACTAGACCCCCTAAGGAACTTATCTAGATCTTTGGTGAGCAATTTGAACCCCCAAGTGCTTCACACAAGTTTATAACGTAGAGCCGTAAAATTAAAAAATCACATTTTTTCCACAAAAATTATCTTTTTACCCCATTTTTTATTTTCCCAAGGGTAACAAGACTCCAAAAGTTATTGTGCAATTTGTCCTGAGTACGCTGATACCCCATATGTGGGGGTAAACCACTGTTTGGGTGCATGGCAGAGTTTGGAAGGGAAGGAGCACCTTTTGACTTTTTCAACGCAGAATTGGCTGGATGCCATGTCGTGTTTGGAGATCTTCTGATCTGCCTAAACAGTGGAAACCCCCGACAAATGACACCATTTTGGAAACTAGACCCCTCAATGAACTTATCTAGTTATGTGGTGAGCACTTTGAACCCCAAAGTGCTTCACAGAAGTTTATAACGTACAGCCGTAAAAATAAAAAATATTTTTTTTTTTACAAAAATTATTTTTTTCGCCCCCAATAATTTATTTTCACAAGGGTAACAGGAGAAATTGGACCCCAAAAGCTGTTGTCCAATTCGTCCTGAGTACGCTGATGCCAAATATGTGGGAGAAAACTACTGTATGGATACACGTTGGGGCTCAGAAGGGAAGTAGTGACGTTTTGGATTGTAGACTTTGATGGAATGGTCTGGGGCGTCATGTCGCATTTGGAGAGCCCCTAATGTGCCTAAACAGTGGAAACCCCCACAAGTCACCCCATTTTGGAAAATAGACCCCACAAGGAACTTATCTAGATGTGTGGTGAGCGCTATGAAGCCCCAAGTGCTTCACAGAAGTTTATAACGTACAGCCGTAAAAACAAAAAAATTTTTTTTTTTTTTTTAAATAATATTTTTGCCCCCAGTTTTTTATTTTCCCAAGGGTAACAGAAGAAATAGGACAAATTGCACAATAACTCTTGGGGTACAGAGTACGCTGATACCCCATGTGGGAGTAAACTACTGTTTGGGCGCATGGCAGAGCTCAGAAGGGAAGGAGCACCGTTTGACTTTTTCAACGCAGAATTGGCTGGAATTGAGATCAGACGCCATGTCACATTTGGAGAGCCCCTGATTTGCCTAAACAGCGGAAACCCCCCAATTCTAACTCCAACCCTAACCCCAACACACCCCTAACCCTAGTCCCAACCCTAACCACAAACCTAACCCTAACACACCCCTATCCCTAATCCCAACCATAACCCTAATACTAACTTTAGCGCCAACCCTAACCCTAACTTTAGCCGCAACCCTAACCTTAACCATAACCCTAATGGGAAAATGGAAATAAATACATTTTTTTAATTTTATTATTTTTCCCTAACTAAGGGGGTGATAAAGGGGGGTTTGATTTACTATTTATAGCGGGTTTTTATGATTGGCAGCTGTCACGCTAAAAGACGCTTTTTATTGCAAAAAATAGTTTTTTGCATCGCCACATTTAGAGAGCTATAATTTTTGCATATTTTGGCCCACAGAGTCATGTGAGGTCTTATTTTTTGCGGGACGAGTTGGCGTTTTTATTGGTACCATTTTTGAACATGTAACATATTTTGATTGCTTTTTATTTCGATTTTTGGGAGGTTAGAATGAACAAAAATCAGCAATTTCATGAATTTCTTTTGGGGGAGGCGTTTATACCGTTCCACGTGTGGTAAAATTGATAAAGCAGTTTTATTCTTCGGGTCAGTGCGATTACGGCGATACCTCATTTATATCATTTTTTTTATGTTTTGGCGCTTTTATAGAATAAAAAACTATTTTATAAAAAATAATTATTTTTGCATCGCTTTATTCTGCGAGCTATAACTTTTTTATTTTTTCGCTGATAATGCTGTATGGCAGCTCGTTTTTTGCGGGACAAGATGACATTTTCAGCGGTACCATGTTTATTTATATCGGTCTTTTTGAGCGCGTGTTATTCAACTTTTTGTTCAGCTGTATGATGATAAAGCACTGATTTTTTGCTTTGTTTTTATTTTATTTTTTTTAAGGGGTTCACAAAAGGGGTTAACTAGTGGGACAGTTTTATAGGGGGGTCACTACGGATGCTGCTATACCAAATATGTGTACTTTATTGTTTTATTTTTTTTATTTACAGGAAGAAATGAATTTATTGGGGAATATTTTTTTTTTTTTTTTATTTGGAATTTTTTTTTACACATGTTTATTTTTATTTTTTTTACTTTTTACATTGTCCTAGGGTGGGACATCACTGTAAAATGTCAGATCGCTGGTATCATGTTTGATCGCGGTGTGCAAGGGGTTAATGTGCCGGGAGCTGTCCGTGACCGCTCCTGGCACACAGTCCCGGGTGTCAGCTGTGATAATCAGCTGACACCCGACGGCGATTAGCTGTGCTCCCCCCGGGAGCGCAGCTGATCGATATGACATACTGTCCCGTCCATGGTCAGATTGTCACGGGTTTTATGGACGGGATAGTACGTCAGATGTCAGAGAGGGGTTAAAAGTTGCTCTTTAGCAGTATGAAGTAAGTGCTTTTTTCAGATTCTTATTTGTGACTTTGGAAAGCTGTTACAATTATAATGGTGTAATATTAATGTCATAATTTTATGTTTTGTGTGTCATAAAATTATATTAATCTGTTAGGCCATCTGTCACCAGGTTTTTACTACCTCATCTGGCAGCAGCATAATGTAGGCAATGAGACCCTGAATCCAACAATGTACTATATCATTGTAAGGCCTCTTTCACACTTCAGTCGTGCGACGTCAGTCAAAATCCGCCAAAGTGTGAAAAAAACGGATCCACCATTTTTTTTGGCGGATCCGCTTTTTTCCCATTGACTTGCATTAGTGATGGATTTTGACAGATGGTCGTCCGTTATATCCGTTTTTTGACGGATCCGCCATAAATGTGGCGTCCGCTTTTTTTAAAAAACGTCCAATGCAATGTTTTTTGTGTCTGCCAAAATGGCGGACTATGATGGATCCGCCTTGTCCGCCATTTTGTTTAATGAGCACGTATGAGTGGCGGATCCGCTGGCATCCGTTTTTGACGGAATCCGCTAACGGATCCGTTCCTCCCATAGAAAATGCCCAGAACACTGTCCAGGGTCTCTCTCTCTCTCTCCTCCGTGCCAGACATGCATACCATGCATTTTCCGGGTTGAAAAGTTTATGGCGGATCCGTCAGAAAATGGATCCGTTTGCATCCATTTTTGCAATTTTCTGGCGGATCCGCTATTTTCACACTTTGGCGGATTTTAACTGACGTCGCACAACTGAAGTGTGAAAGAGGCCTTAGTAAACAACAGCACACAGCTTGATAAGGCCTCTTTCACACTTCAGTGTTTTGCCGTCAGTTAAAATCCGCCAAAGTGTGAAAATAGCGGATCCGCCAGAAAAGGTGAAAAACGGATGCAAACGGATCCATTTTTTGACGGATCCGCTATGAACTTTTCAACCCGAAAAATGCAGGTACGCATGTCTCGCATGGAGGAGAGAGAGAGAGAGACCCCGGACACTGTTCTGGCCATTTTGAATGCATTTTCTATGGGAGCAACGGATCCGCTGGCGGATGGTCGTCCATTAGATCCGTTTTTTGATGCACACAAAAAAACGTTGCATTGGACGTTTTCCAAAAATGACGGATGCCAAATTTATGGCGGATCCGTCAAAAAACGGATCTAACGGACGACCATCCGTCAAAATCCGCCACTAATGCAAGTCAATGGGAAAAAAGCGGATCCGTCCAAAAAAATGGCAGATCCGTTTTTTTCAAACTTTGGCGGATTTTGACTGACGTCGCACGACTGAAGTGTGAAAGAGGCCTAAGTGAAACATTGTTGAAATCTGTATTTTAACCTCTACAGCATGCTGTCCTCAGATTACATAGCAAAAACACTCTGATAGATTGCTTGTCATAGTATATATAAAGCAAATCTACCATAATTAAAGTGTGTCAGATTAGCTCAAAATCAGTCTGGAATTTTGATAAATCAATTGTCTGGTAATTTGATTTTCATTGAATGTATCCAATGTAATTCAAATGTGTTAAAAAAGCTGTTTATTATGCTTTGAGGTTTCCCAACTTCAAAGCATAATAAACTGACATGACTAGAAGAGGTTAAAGAAAACATAAAAATTAAAATTTAGCCTAACCCCTTACATGTCAATTGTTGTTTCAGCCTTGTTTCTTTCTATGCCCCCAGCTATGCTCTGGTGCTGATTTTCTTTATTCTTTTCATTATGTGCATTCTGATTCATAAAAACAAGGATAAAACATGTATGAGAAAAATATATGTCTGAATGAGGCCTATAACTAAGAAATATAAAGAATTCCTTTCTCTATGTTCCAAGAGAGCTGCCATTCTCAACCCCACTGTCCTTTGTCTGGCCGTAAGACAACTGGCCGCTGCAGAACCCTTTGTATGTAAAAGATGTGGTAGATCGGCTCACTCAGCTGCTTAACGAGGTAATCACAGTAGTGTATTCCATTTATATTGCAACTGGTTTATTAAAACAGGCTTCATAAACCAGTCCAAAACAAAATAGAAATATTACATCTTCTTGACATAAATAAACAAAATAGCACTCACTGTTGTCCTTATAACTGCGGGGATTTGCCATCACAGGAATCTGGTTTCCAATCTGTTTACTAAGAGCCCAGCTGCTAGTACAAAGAACACTGAATAAGCCCAAAGGTTCCACATTTAGTTTCTGGATTACACCCTGGGGAGGAGAGTTGGTGAACAGCCTCCCACCCACTCTTCAGCTGTTCAATAAAAAACCCAGCCCTTAACATGAGCAATTAATGCCACTCAGCACTTAGTGTGCTGGAGCATTTTCCCAGGTTCATATCACTGAAGCTAACATCATCAGTGATACATATCTCCCCCGCAATATTATACCAGTGATCTTGGCACAAACAATAAACATTTTCAACTATTATCAGGATGAAAATGAAGTGAATCAGCACTAGATTAACTACTGTGTCCTCTGCAGAATTTTTACTTCAGAAATATGCAGAAAATCCTGCAGCCTGACAAACGATTGGGGTAAGCATATCTCCCATTTACCAGTATAATTTTTTCAGGGTTTAATTTTCATTTAATGCTAAAGTAAATTAGAACCAAAAATACATGTTTCTCCCAAAAAAAACAAGACATTGTTAATAGGTATAGAAAGTATGTCAACGTGATAGATCTCCTACAAACAATAATAACAGAAGGGAAACTTCTTTGCAGAAACCAAGGTTTAGTTTATATGCATGTAGAGATAATACAAATACATTTTATTTTACCAAAGCATAGGTGACAACATGTCATTACTTGATTTTTCATAACACAAAGTTCCATTCTAATCTTGTGCGTCTTTCATTATTCTGTACACAACGCTATCATACCAAGCTTTATTCTGGAATAATAGATATGTACAAATAATATGACAGAAAGAAAGATAGAGCTGTACTCTCAATTCTCTGGAAACCAGAAAAAAGAGTATGTATGAGAAATGTTTCTTTAAAAAGCTAGATAAGAACCACACAGCGTATTTGCACAAGAGAAATCAATCTTCAAGAAGGCTACAGCAACACAATGCACTCTTCCAATAGAAAAGAGGCAATAGTATGGCTTCCATTTATTTTTTGGAACATGTCAAAATATGTTTTGTAAAATGTAAGTGTTGGTATTGTCCATAAGATCCAGGAAGTGTAGATGCTAAAACTAACATTGCATATTCATTGTATATTGTGCTTCTGTTCACATCATTTCAATCATGTATAGCATTCCAACACAATTAACAAAACAAAGACAATTAACAAAACAAAGACAATTAATAATGATTTGCAGGAAATGTCACTTTGCTTACTCCCTGATAACAGAAACCTGTTGGCATCATCACAAGGATTCAAAATCACACATCATACTTGAATAAATGTCTTCTCATAAAACTATTAATGAAATATTGCCAATAAAAGAAAATTACAGTTTATCTTTAAGGGAACCACTAAAAACTGATAGATTTTCACATTGATATTAAACATCATGGAAATCGCCTAAAGAACAATCTATCAACCCTGCTTTTTGAAGTGCTAAAAAGGATTATTGGTTGAGATGAGTGCATGGTTTGAAATTTGAAATTCGCTTGCTCCCCCGAATTTCCCAAAAGATTCAATTTGTGACAAATAAATTTGCACAGATCTCAATACTGGAAAGCTTCTAAGTGCTTGAAAGATACACGTGAGAAAGTGAAGGAGGGAAGCCATTTGACGAAATCTTTTACCCTTTAGTAGAGAATGAGGATTCTGCGGACTGCAAGAACTTACACACTATGGAAGAGAGAGAAGACCCTACTGAACTTAAAAGGTAAACACTTACAGGAGAAAGAATCCTGCTGATTATGAGATTAAGAAGAGAGAGACTAAAGGGTATGCCACACTAAACAATATCGCTAACGGGATCGCTAAAAAACGTCACTATTTAGCGATCCCGTTAGCGATATTGTTCAGTGCGGCAGCTTCCAGCGACGAGCTTCCTGCTGTGATCTCGCTCGTCGCTGGAATCGTTCCGGACCCTATTTCATCGCTGGCGCTCCCGCTGGGTAAGTATCTTATCGCTGTGTGGCACCTTTTCTTAGCGATTTAGCGGTACTTTTGTACCGCTAAAGTCGTTAAGAAGATCGCTAACGGCGATAGCGTCGTTAACTATATCGCTAAATGCAGCAGCATTTAGCGATATAGAAACAATCCCGCTAGCGATCTCATTAGTATGCAACGCTAACGAGATCGCTAGCGGGATAGCTTAGTGTGGCAGTACCAATGACTCTGGAGATGAAACACAACTTTTCCTTGTAAGCTATGATCCACTGGGAACCGCTGATAGGTGATGGCCCAAGTACTGACCGCCACTCTATAGTACAAGGTATGATAATCTGCTAGATGTCAAATCCGCAAGTAATTATGGGGAGCCTGCACACCCACAGAAAAAAATCATTAGCCTGCTCTCTGATGATTCCGCAGTGTGGGCAATGGTGCTGATTACCTATCCATGCAAAGGTGATAACTTGCTGACTGTTGAAAGTCCAAAAGCTGGGTCCCCCACTAATCCTGTGAATGATCCAGTAAACTCTAAAATAGGACTGACATAGAAAATCTCTAGCAATAATAGAAGGAGACCAAGATGGTTGTCGTTGCATAGTCCTAAAACAATTTATCTGTTAAGAACTTTCATGTCTCAATGTCAGAATGTTTTATGCATGTTAAATATTCAAATTGTACCCCAATTATTTAGCATTGCCAATGTAACATGCTCACTTAAAGGATCAAGTCTCATCAAGGCAACTTCTTTGCATTAGCCAGGACTGAATATCTCTTATATTTGAATATTAAAAGGATAGCTACTAGTTTAAATTGATGTTGCATAACACTACAAATTTTTTGTGCAGAGACCACCTCTATAAATTTGTGTTGCATACTTTAAATATGACACTTTCACCCTTTCTGACCAATGACATATACATACACATCATAGATTGTGTCCCTGTATTCCATGTGGGCTCTGTTGCTGAGCGCGCATGTTTTTCGGCACATGACAGCTAACGCAATCAGCTGACATGTACCCCTAATATCCGATCCACCCGCCGCTGTTAACATATTAAATGTCTCTGTCAATCTCCGACAGTGGCATTTAAGATGGTCGCACTGGAAGCGTGTCACTATTCAAGCCCATCTGCGCCCCGTCACATGTTAGAGGGGAAACGATGGGTTGGCATGGCAACCCTGAGTCTGCAGGAGACTTCTATGGTTGTCATTGCTGCTCTGCTATGAGCACTGTCCAGTGACTAAAGCCGTGCTATGTGTAGAACAGGTGATCGGAGTATCGCAGCTTGAAGTCTCCTATGGAGACTATTTAAGCAAATAAAAAGTAGAAAAACAATGTTTTTAAAAATATAAAAAAATAAAAAAATATGAACTTTCAAATCACTCCTCTTTTTTCCCATTCAAAGTAAAACAATAACAATAAAAAAATACACATATTTGGTATCGCCGGGTTCAGAAATGCCCAACCTATCAAAATATAAAAAGAATAAATCCGACTGGTAAACTGTGCAACAAGAAAAAAAAATCAAAATGCCAGAATTATATTTTTTGGTTGCTGCACCATTGCAATAAAGTGCAATTACAGGCGATCAAAAGCTTGTATCTACCCCAAAATGGTATCAATAAAAACAACAGCCTGGCACACAAAAAATAAACCCTCACCCAGCCCCAGATCCTGAAAATTGGAGAGGCTATGAGTTTTGGAAAATGGTGCCATTTTTTGTTTTTCCAAAATTTGGATTTTTTTTTCATCACATAAATAAAAAAGAACCTATACAGACTTGCTATCTGCAAACACATAATGACCTGGGGAATCATAACACTGATAAACACAAAAAAATCATCAGCAAAGGTAATATGTCTACTTTATGGAGTTCGATTGCTGATTCCAAAAATATGCTTAGTTTTGCTCTATCACATCAAGTTTCTGAGATAGAAATATTTTTGTTATTACGTTATTTCTGCATTTTTAATGTATGTGGTTTTTCCTGTTATTTTCATTTCTTTGCTTGTCTTACTTAATTGTGAATTTTCTTACAGGGACAACATGAGTAAAGGTTTTAGTGAATTTTATGGGAAGAAGTATTGACAGTGCAGTCAACCAATGACTACTTATCGGAAAGTCACATGTTATGGGGAATAGCTAACTGTTATGAGGTGGTAAGATTTGGGTCAGTCAGAAAAGGATGGTGATGGCAGCAAGGACTGGTATGTGAGACTCTGACAGGAGAAAGGCCTCTACAGGGATCTGAGCCTTGCCACAGGGAGATAGAAAGGAAGGCAGAGGACAGCCGCCATTGTGAGAGGATTTTCACTGCATTTCTGGGAGGGAAAGTCACCTCAGAGGGAAGAAAACAGCCACTGAGGTGTAACTGAGTGAGAGTCTCCACAAAGAGAAAACCTGAAAGCAGCCAATATCACACTGAGAAACTGCCTGTCTGCAAATGTTCACCTGTAAGGAATAGGCTGACCCATTTACCTCACAAATGTATATAGTTATCTACCAGATTACCTCAAGTAAAATCAGTTCTAAATACATGCTGCCTCTGTCATCGTTTGGGAAATATCTACATATAGTCGGTCAGCTTATCGCATTTTTTTTTTAGTTTGTCACCACCATTGAATTAAACTTACTCTACTGTTTGATCTGATTTAAAGGAGAAAAATGCCCCGACAGAGTATCAATCATCTGAACAGATTCTGCTATGTGTGAGGTTCTTTTACACCAAAAGGCCAAGTACGTTCAATCACTCATGATATTAAAAAGATGGACCAGATGTACTTTAAATGTCCACTTGGTGATCAAGAGAAAAGCTTGGCCCCTCATGTGATATGCACAAATTGTTCAAATGGTCTTCGTGACTGTTCGAATATGAGGAAAGTGGCTATGCCATTTACTGTTCCCATGATTTGTAGAGAACCCAAAAATCATAGTGATGACTGCTACTTTTGTTTTGTCAAACTGAAGGGCTTTTCTACAAGGAACAAACATAAGATTAATTACTCTGAACCTGAATCTGCTATTAGGCCATTTCCACATGATGGTTCCTTGCTAGTTCCTGTACCACCGTTGTCTGGATTGAATGAAAATGAAGTAGAATATGAAGACTATGGAGCTGAAGCTACTGGCCAAGACATGGAGACCTTAAGTCAAGATGAGTATTTACCTAGTGGAGCAGCCGAGCAGCCAGGACGCTTTACTCAACGTGAATTAAATGATCTCATCTGAGACCTTTCATTGTCAAAAGATAAAGCTGAATATCTTCCATCTAGGTTCAAACAGAAGAATCTTCTTCATGATGATGTCAAATTGTGCTATTACCGAAACAGAAGTAACACTTTAACACAATTTTTTACAGTTGATGGACCAATGGTGTACTGTAATAATGTGAATGGCCTCTTTGAAGAACTGAATCAAGAGTATTTTGTTGAAGATTGGCGATTGTTTATTGACTAATCCCAGAAAAGTTTGAAAGCAGTCCTGCTTCACAAAGAATATATGAAACCATGAATCCCTATTGCTCACTCATGTCATCTAAAGGAAATTTATGAAAATCTGTCAGTAGTTTTGGATGCTATACAATATAAGCATTATCATTGGAATATCTGTGGAGATTTGAAAGTGATTGGTCTGCTAATGGGAATGCAAAGAGGTTTCACAAAATATTGTTGTCACGATTGGCTGCAGTCGCCGAGAAGCGGCTCAGCCCATCATCGCCTCCACGCTGACCGACCACCATGGCGTGGGGCGGGCGCCCTCCGGGGATGCAATGTTGACCCTCCATACCACAGAGGGGGACCCGGCCTACCCGAACTAGGGAAGGGCAGAGACCGGGGTTCTGTGGCAGCTGAGCATGTGGACCAAGAAGAGCCATGTAGAACTTCAGGTATAGAGGAAATAAAGTTCACTGGAGTAACAACACATAATACATAAACATCAGGTTCATGAACTCAGGAACACGAACTGGAACTCAAGAACATGGACACAGGAACATGGAATCAGGAACATGGACTGGACATCAGGAACACGGACTGGGTATCAGGAACACGGACTGGATATCAGGAACATGAACCGGACATCAGGAAACTGGACATCAGGAACACAGACTGGATCTCAGGAACATGGACCGGACATCAGGAACATGGAATCAAGAACATGGACAGGACATCAGGAACACGGACTGGATCTCAGGACACGAACCAGACATCAGGAAACTGGACACCAGGAACACTGGCTGGATCTCAGGTACATGGACCGGACATCAGGAACATGGAATCAGGAACACGGACCAGACATCAGGAACATGGAATCAGGAACACGGACCAGACATCAGGAACACGGAATCAGGAACATGGAATCAGGAACACGGACTCAGGAACATGGAATCAGGAACACGGACCAGACATCAGGAACACGGAATCAGGAACATGGAATCAGGAACACGGACCGGACATCAGGAACACGGAATCAGGAACATGGAATCAGGAACACGGACAGGACATCAGGAACATGGACTGGACATCAGGAACACAGTCTGGATCACAAGAACAACACTGGCATAAGACTCCGGACATCTGGCAACGATCGGCAGGCTCCGGACATCAGGCAGGGAAGGATCGGATCCGAACATCTGGAAGCGATCTAAAAAGGAACCCAAGCGGTCTGGTGCAAGCCCCGCCAGGCTCAACTGGAGCCGGCCGGGGATTGCACCAAAAACAAGCTGAGCACAGAGTAACAGAAACTCAGCACACCCACACCGGACTCCTCCTTCCAAGATGAACCCAGGTTGTATCAAAGGAAGTCAGTTAGCAAAAGATCACAGTCACTGGGCACAGGGTTCAGGACACAGAAGGACTTCAGGAACATAACACAGCAGACACAGTTCAGACAGTCAGGTACAGGACAGGTACAGGATCAAGGATTCAAGCCTGGAATTACCGCCTCCAGGATAGGCGAGCCTGGAATTACCGCCTTCAGGACAGGCGCAGGGACGGGTACAGGATCAGGGTTTCAAGCTTAGAATTACCGCCTCCAGGATAGGTGCAGGGATGGGTACAGGATCAGGGATTCAAGCCTAGAATTACCGCCTCCAGGATAGGCGAGCCTGGAATTACCGCCTCCAGGATAGGACAGGGACAGGTACAGGAACACACAACACACATGGAAAGATTAGGGCAGGGAGCCTTTATATATGAGCTGCCCTCAGCAATTGGCTGAAGACAGCATTTCAATTATACACACTAACCCTGATAAAAGCAGGGCAGGTGTGGCCCGCGCACCCTATGCAGCCAGACACAAATCAGCACAGCAAGGGCACCTGGAAATGGCTGCAGCCTAAACACATGTAGTAAGTCATGCACCACTGCAGAGGACCTTGACCTACGAGTAGCTTCCACAGCAATAGCCAGGGACTGCACATTCAGGTGGTCATGCAGCGCAGTGGAGACACCCACGCATGCACGGCTATGCAGCGGAGCTGGGAACTGAGCAGCATCCATACAGGTAACGGATAACAGTATCCCAGCTCAATTAGGGGGAAAAGGAGCAAAGGGTTAAGGCACAGACATGCATTGTCACGCCGACAACCAAGTACAGACAGAACAGCTTGACAATTGTTGCTTCTTGTGTTTATGGGACAGTAGAAATACAGTAGAGCATTATGTTCATCGTGATTGAGGACAGAGAAACATCTATGCTCCAGGTAGAGACAATGTTCATCATAATCCTTTAGTTGCTCCAACAAAAATCTTTCTTCCTCCACTACATATAAAGTTAGGATGGATTAAAAACTTTGTGAAAGCCATAGCAAAGACAAATTCACAAGGGTTCCAGTACATTTCACAGAAATGTTGGTCCTCAGATTATAGGGCTTATGAGAGATGATATTTTTGAGGGAACTCTAAATGATAAGGAATTGAGATCTTGGAAAAGCTTCAAGAGGATCTGTGAAAACTTCTTAGAAAAACAAAAATCTCCAGAATTTGTTGAAGGTGTGAGGAACTGCTAAATGCATACCAGTGTCTTGAATGTCGCATGTCTCTGAAAATGCACTTTTTGCATTCACATTTAGATTTCTTCCCTCAAAATCTTGGGGATGTAAGCGATGAACAAGGCGAATGGTTACACTAGGACATTAAAGTAATGGAACATCGCTACCAGGGTTTTTGGAATGACTCAATGATGGCAGATTACTGTTGGATGTTATACAGGGACAACCCTGAAAAATTGTATCAACGACAGTCTAATATTAAGCACTTTTAATTTCTCATCATATTTTGGCTTCTATTTTGCATGTGAAATTATTTTGGTTCAATAAGAACTGTTTTGTAAGGTGAAGCATTTTTTTTTGATATGTAGATTACTGTTTTCTTAATGTCGTCATCGCCAGTATATGTCCTATACCTTTTAATAATGATACTGCTCCATGGAAACTATACATGCTACAGAAAAACTATATACAGTTTTGAAATCAGGACAAAAAGATGATACAGAAAAGTACAAATTCACCTGCGATGATTGTAAAAAAAAGTTTTCGTAGACCTGTGTAATGGCAGTTCAGTTTTAGCATTAAGTGAACATGGTAAAAAAAAAATTGTGGAATTGCACTTTTTTTTGCAATTTCACCGCACTTTGAAATTTTTCCTCCGTTTTCCAGTACATGATATGGTAAGCCAATAGTGTTGTTGAAAGGTACACCTGTTCCCGAAATAAAAACAAGCACTCACTTGACCATATTGACCTTAAAAATAAAAAAGTTATGGGTCTGGGAAGAAGGGGAACAAAAAAACGATAACTGTGAGAATGAGAATGTAAATGATAAAGGTGAAATGCAGTTCTATATAATTTACAATGAGTCCCGCCAAGAAGTCGCTGAACTTGTTTGCAACACCCCTCCAAATAATGAAAACATCAGCAATGTAGATAGAAGAGCCAAATCCTGATTCTCTCATCATTACATGTGGATCTCAAAAGACAATTTTTTCCTCCCACCAGCCAAGGAGCAGATTTTGGAGCATACGTTTCATACAAGCGCATGTGCTCCAGTGTCCAGCCTGATACCGCCAGAGCCGGATGTCTTGTGTTCCTAGTGCTCGGATGTTGTGAGTCATTAGAATAACTCATGCCTTTCAATTGCCGGATATCGGTCCTCTGGAGTATGGATTGGAAGTAAGGCAGTGAGGATGGAAGTGTGTGCAGGATAGAATCATACACACCGCAACAGGTAACAGAGCGATGACAACTTGACATGATATCTTCTCATAACTACTCCCCTAATGAATGAAGCAACATAAGTCGTCGGGAGTCACTGAGGGGGAACAGCCACCAGTATGCCAGGTGAGACTGTTCCAGATCTCTCTGAGTCAAAATATATTGGACTCACTAGATGGGGGAGAAGGAAAAGCCCCTTGTCTCTTATCTTGTCTTGTTATCTCTCAGGCTTCAGATTACTATAAGGATATCAGAATCTTCTTAGACTGATTATACTAAAGGCCCTGTCACACATAGCGACACCAGCGATCCCGACAACGATATGAACTTGTCAGGATCGCTGGTGTGTCGCTACATGATCGCTGGTGAGCAGCCAAACAGGCAGCTCTCAGCAGCGATCAGGACAGCGACTATGCTGGTAACAAGTGATGCACGTCGCTTAGTTACCCGCAGTGTACCTTAGATACCAGCACGCTGGTGCATGGAGCCTGTAACCAAGGTACACATCGGGTTTCTAGGCGCCTAGAAGCCCGATGTGTACCTTGGTTACCAGCTCCAGCTCGCTAATTGCTGGTCTCCCGCCTGCCACATGCAGCGATGCGTGCTGGCCAGTGGGAGACCAATGATCAAACAAATGTCAAGGACATTCAACGACAATCAGCGATACCCAGCAGGGGGGCTGATCATCGCTGAATGTCACACACAGCGATATCTCTGGGGAGATCGCTGTTGCGTCACAAAACTTGAGACTCAGCAGTGATCTCGCTAGCGATCTCTCTATGTGAGAAGGGGGCTTAAGTAACTAAAAAGACAATATACAGTAACTTGCTAGCCTTTTTACTGCAATAAAGGTAATACATGATACAGTAGTGGTATCCTATGTCACAAGATCTGTATGAAAACAACAATTAGATACTGTTTCAGAATATTGTAATCTATTGGAACAATTTTTGCCTATGATCTGGTTTGCTCAGGATCTAACATTTTACTATGACTTACTATAGTTGGTCCTATGGACCTACTCATTTTGAGTTGTAAACCTTAAATCAGATCCTGAACCAAAGTGGCTTACTGTACTACACACCAACTGTTAAAAAGATTTACTGCTGTAACTGAGTACCTGTGTGTGTTTATATGTTTGTTTGTCATACCCTTTACACTTTTTTAAGTTATTTTTAGTACAAATAGCAATAAAAGTTAATTTTAATTGCACAGAAAAGATTGTATATTGCATAACTTCACAGCTAATACTATATATCCCCTTGTGAGTATTCATATCATGCTACCTTTTTTTATATTTATGGGATAACTTGTGAATATGCCACAAATGCATGAGATGGCAATACCCATTTAATTGTTAACAGTAAAGTTACAAGAATTCTCTGCATGTGTTACTATAGGAACATGACATGTTTATATTTCTAAATGTTACCTAAACTGCATGTTGACATAACTTAAATTGTCTTTGATAAATCTGCAATTTCAGTGCATTCTTCTGATTTTTATTTACAAAGTGAAATAATTTCCAAAGTCACATATGATCAAGCATTCTTACACAGAGTTAAAAATAGCTTGCCGATCACATCATGAATAAAAGATGTAATGATAGTATTGATGAATATTAGACAGACACCTGAACCAGATCTGTAAATTATCAGGGACTTTCCATTATCAATTTTCTCCTTTAAAAAACTTCTGAAACTCTAATTTAAGTTGCAGCCTATACATCTATCTTAAACAGCAAGTAAATAATGTCAGTATTGGATATCAGTGCATCTTTAATACTGAGCAGTGCATCTTTTCTATCGAAACAGGAAATAGGAATGATTGCTAAGCTGTGAGTTACATCAAAACCATGAAAACGTACGCTATAGATTACTGAAAGTGAAGGTATGTCCACCGATTACTCAGACAAACTTTAAACCTTCAAGTTGGAATATAAATGAGAATGCTTCTCAGTTGCCTCTAAATCTTAACTTCATAAAGATACATAGAGAACACACCATATGAATTGTAAAGAGTGGTGTTCTCCCAGGAACAGATACAAAACAGAGATCAGCTGCAGAGAAGAGATTGTAGGATTCTTTACATGAAATTATTGACTAAGTAATAATTTGAGTACTTTTGGTCTTCCTTTGGACATTAACAAATATTATCTCTCTCATTTTCTTAATAAATTAATAGCACAATGAAGATGAGAAATTTGTAACTTACGTTTTCAGAGAAAAATGGCAACTTTTCCCCTCCAGCCACATGGAATAATAGTTTACTCAAAATTTACCAGAAAAATCTGACTTCAGTAAAGACAGATTACAAGTTAACTGAAAAATGAAATGACAGTCGCTGCTCTTAAACCCTTCACAACCTTGGACGTACTCAGCACGCCTTGGTCGACTGGTACTTACCGACCTCAGATATACTGAATATTGTGCTCACAAGATGTTACATATACCAACATTTCGTTGGTATATAACCCTCAAAAAAATTTGACAAAAAATATATCGGTATTATATTGCTCATCCATTGACCTTTACATATTGTTGAGTAGATTTCAGTGGTATATACAGTGAGGGAAATATGTATTTGATCCCTTGCTGATTTTGTAAGTTGTCCCACTGATAAAGACATGAACAGTCTATAATTTTAAGGGTATGCTAATTTTAATATTGAGAGATAGAATATCAAAAATAAAATCCAGAAAATAACATTGTATAAATTATATAAATTTATTTGCATTTTGCAGTGAGAAATAAGTTCTGGCTCCTACAGACCAGTTAGACTTTCCTAATCAACTCATTACCTGCATTAAAGACAGATGTCTTTATATAGTCATCTTTATGAAAGACTCCTGTCCACAGACTCAATTAATCAGTCAGACTCTAACATCTACTACATGGGTAAGACCAAAGAGATTTATAATGATGTCAGGGACAAGATATTAGACCTGCACAAAGCT
The DNA here is from genome assembly GCA_033576555.1 of Oophaga sylvatica. Taxonomy (NCBI): domain Eukaryota; kingdom Metazoa; phylum Chordata; class Amphibia; order Anura; family Dendrobatidae; genus Oophaga; species Oophaga sylvatica. The sequence continues at coordinate 217,385,361 of JARQOD010000002.1, forward strand.
GGATGGGGCTACAAAACCATAAGTAAGACGCTGGGTGAGAAGGAGACAAGTATTGGTGCAACAGTAAGAAAATGGAAGAAATACAAAATAACTGTCAATCGACATTGATCTGGGGCAAAAAATCACCTCGTGGGGTATCCTTTATCTTGATGAAGGTGAGAGATCAGCCTAAAACTACATGGAGGGAACTTGTTAATGATCTCAATGCAGCTGGGACCATAGTCACCAAGAAAATTATTAGTAACACATTTAATATATTGCAAGGTCCTCATGATCAAGAAGGCACATGTGCAGGCCTATTGCCAATGAACACCTGGATGATTTGTGAGTGATTGGGAGAAAGTGCTGTGGTTAAAATGAGACAATAATTGAGCTCTTTGGTATTAACTCAATTCGCGTGTCTGGAGAAAAGAAATGCTGCCTTAACCCAAAGAAACACCATCTTCACTAATAAACCCTGGAGGTGGGGAAAAATTATGTTTTGGGGCTGTTTCTCTGCTAGGGCACAGGACTGCTTCACTGCCTCAATAGGAGAAAGGAGGAGCCATGTACCAAAAATGCTGAGTGACAACAATGTCCTTCTATCCGTCAGGAATTAAAAAAGGGTCATGGCTGTGTCTTTCCCGCAAGACAATGACCCAAAACATCAGCCAAGGCAACTAAGGAGGGCTTAAAAAGAAGCACAATTAAGATCATGGATGGCCTAGCCAGTCTCCAGTTCCTCAGACCTTAATCCCATAGAAAACTTATGGAGGGAGGTTGACTCCAATTTGCCAAGCGACAGCCTCAAAATCTTAATGATTTAGAGATGATCTGCAAGAGGAGTGTACCAAAATTTCCCCCTGACGTGCCCAAAAATTTATCTAAACTACCCAAAAAACATCTGACTGCTGTGCTTGCCCAAAAAGGGTTTTTGCCCATATATAAGTTTTGCTTGCCAGAGGGATCAAATTTTTATTTCTCTCTGCAAAATGCAATAAATGTATTTAATTTATACCCTGTGATTTTTGGATTTTATTTTTGATATTCTATTCTCAATGTAAAAATTAACCTACTCTTAAAATTATAAACTGTTATGACTTTGTCAGTGTGCAAACGTACCAAAAACAGCAAGGGATCAAATACTTATTTCCCCCACTGTAAGATTCAAAAAAACTTTTTAAAAATTTTATCATTATTAATTGCTCACTCACAGACTATTACATTGTCTGTAGTTAATTTCCTTGGTATACAACTCTAAAAAAAATTTTTTTAAAATTTTTT
>JARQOD010000002.1:217386723-217551968 GCA_033576555.1 Oophaga sylvatica
TTTTAAAAATGATAATTTATCTACTCCTGGGTTTATCTCTTCTTGGGTAAATTTAGTGGTATATACTCTCAAAAAATTGCTAAAAAATTTATAGGTATTATATTGCTCATCCATATGGTATAACAAGTTCTGGTACATTTCGTTAGTATATAACCCTCCGAAACTTGTTTTAAAAATTATCAGTATCATATTACTTATCCATACAGTTTACGTGTTCTTGGAAACATTTTGGCAGTATAAAAGACTAAATTTGTCATCAATATAGTTAACCCTTCCCGACCCATGACGCCACGTAGGCGTCTGAAAGTCAGTGCAATCCGACCCATGACGCCTATGTGGCGTCATGAAAGGATGCGTCCCTGCGGGCCGGGTGACCGGGTCACTGAAAAGGTCACCCGACCCGCCGGCACAGGACCTTTGTGCTTCACCACAGGGGGGTTGGCTTAACCCCCCGTGGCCACGATCGCTCTGATTGGCTGTTAAAAGTGAAACAGTCAATCAGAGCAATCTGTAATATTTCACCAATATAATTGGTGAAATATTACAATCCAGCCTGGCCGAGCTGCAATAGCATCTGCCATGGCTGGACACCGAGCCCTGACCCCCCCACACGGATTCACGGCGGCGATCGGCCGCCGCCACCGAAAGATGGCAACGGTCGGTCCACCGCCGTCACTAAAAGCTCCCCTCGTCCTGGCCTCCGCTGCCCCACCTTCCGATCCCCCCCCTCACTTCCGACCCCCATACTCACCTCTCCCGGTCCACCGATGTCCCTGGATCCTTCCCGGCGGCTGCCGGGATTCTTCATGGGCGCCGCCATCTTGGAAAATGGCGGGCGCATGCGCAGTGCGCCCTGCATAGTCAACAAATTTATTTTGATCACTGTGATAAACTGTCACAGTGATCAAAATAAAAAAAGTAAGTGAACCCCCCCTGTCATAGGTAGGGACAAATAATAAAGAATTTTTGTTTTCCTATTAGGCCCTGTGCACACGTTGCGGATTTTGTTGCGATCCGCAGCTGATTTCGCTGCTGATCCGCAGCGGATTTTCGCTGCTGATCCGCAGCTGATTTCGCTGCTGATCCGCAGCTGATTTCGCTGCTGATCCGCAGCTGATTTCGCTGCTGATCCGCTGCTGATTTCGCTGCTGATTCGCTGCTGATTTAGCTGCGGATCAGCAGCGGAATCATCAGCGAATCAGCAGCGAATCAGCAGCAGATCAGCAGCGAAATCAGCTGTGGATCAGCAGCGAAATCAGCTGCGGATCAGCAGCGGATTTCGCTGCTGATCGCAGCTGATTTCGCTGCTGATCCGCAGCTGATTTCGCTGCTGATCCGCAGCTGATTTCGCTGCTGATCCGCAGCTGATTTGCTGCTGATCCGCAGCTGATTTCACTGCTGATCCGCAGCGGATTTCGATGCTAATCCGCAGCTGATTTCGTTGCTGATCCGCAGCTGATTTCGCTGGGATCCGCAGCGGATTTGGCGCTGCGGATTCACAGCAGATCTAGAAACCATGTACAGTACAATGCAAATGAATGGTAAAAAAAAATGCTGTGCACATGCTGCAGATTTTTCAGCGCAGATTTGCTGCGGTTTTAAATCCGCAGCATGTCAATTCTTTGTGCGGATTCCGCAGCGATTTACACCTATTCCATTATAGGCATAAAACCGCAGAGAAAAACCGCAGCAAATCCGCGCTAAATACGCAGGTAAAAGGCAGGTCGTTTTACCTGCAATTTTAGAAAAATCCGCAAGTGAATCCGCAACGTGTGCACGGGGCCTTAGGGTCAGGCTGGTTCATATTGCATTATGGCAGTCCGTTAGATGGACTTTGTTTCACCGCGGTATAACGCGGTGTAACGCAGTCCGTTAACGCTGCCATTCACCCCATTTGTGTGCGATCGCAACGCATGCCATGAAGCGGCATGCGTTCGCGACGTGTCGTCATTCAGTGACGGAGCCTTGGACGAAGGCTGCAGCGTCTGGGCTCCATCACCGCTAGCACAGATGAATCATCGCTGATTCCTCTGCACTATGCGGGTATAGCATAACGCGATCGCGTTATGCTATTACCGTTACCAGCCCGTCAACGCTACGTGTTGAACGGGCTGGTAAAATGCAATATGAACCCAGCCTTAGGGTTAGAACTAGGGTTATGGTTAGAACTAGGGTAAGGGTTGGAATTAGGGTTAGGGTTGGAATTAGGGTTAGGGTTGGAATTAGGGTTAGGGTTGGGATTAGGGTTAGGGTTGGGATAAGCGTTAGGGGTGTTTTGGGGTTAGGGTTGGGATTAGGGTTAGGCTTGTGGTTAGGTTTATGGTTAGAGTTGGGATTAGTGTTAGGGGTGTGTTGGGGTTAGGGGTTATGGTTAGGGTTTGTTATTAGGGTTAGGGGTGTAGGGGTTAGGGTTGGGGTTGGGGTGTGTTGGGGTTAGGGTTGGAGTTAGAATTGAGGGGTTTCCACTATTTAGGTACATCAGGGGTCTCCATACGCGACATGGTGCCACCATTGATTCCTGCAAATTTTGCGTTCAAAAAGTCAAACAGTGCTCCCTTTATTCCAAGCCCCGACGTGTGCCCAAACAGTGGTTTACCCCCACATATGGGGTATCAGCGTACTCGGGAAAAATTGCACAACAACTTTGGGGGTCTAATTTCTCCTGTTACTGTTGGGAAAAAAATTGGGGACTAAAAGAGTTATTTTTGTGGAAAAAAAATGATTTTTTATTTTCACGGCTCTGCGTTATAAACTTCTGTGAAGAACTTGGGGTTCATAAGTGCTCACCACACATCTAGATAAGTTCCTTGCGGGGTCTAGTTTCCAAAATGAGGTCACTTGTGGGGAGTTTATACTGATTAGGCACATCAGGGACTCTGCAAACGTAATATGACGCCCGCAGACCATTCCATCAAATCGGCATTTCAAAACGTCACTACTTCCCTTCCGAGCCCCGAAGTGTGCCCATACAGTAGTTTTCTCCCACTTATGGGATATCAGCGTAACTCAGGACAAATTGGACAACAACTTTTGAGGTCTAATTTCTCCTGTTACCCTTGGGAAAATAAAAAATTTGTGGAGTAAAAGATCATGTTTGTGGAGAAAATATGATTTTTTATTTTCATGGCCCAGCGTTATAAACTTCTGTGTAGCCCTTGGGGGTTCTAAGTGCTCACTACACATCTAGATAAGCTCCTTGGGGGGTCTAGTTTCCAAAATGGGGTCACTTGTGGGGGGTTTCTACTGTTTAGGCACATCAGGGGCTCTGCAAACGCAACATGACGCCACAGAACATTCCATCAAGTCTGCATTCCAAAATGGCGCTCCTTCCCTTCTGTGCTCTCCCATGCACCAAAACAGTGGTTCCCCCCACATATGGGGTACAAGTGTACTCAGGACAAACTGTACAACAACTTTTGTGGTCCAATTTCTCCTGTTACCCTTGTGAAAATAAAAAATTGCGGGTTAAAAAAAATCAGTTTTTGAGGAAAAAAATGATTTTTTATTTTCACGGCTCTGCATTACAAACTTCTGTGAAGCACGTGGGGGTTCAAGGTGCTCACCACACATCTAGTTAAGTTCCTTGAGGGGTCTAGTTTACAAAATGTGGTCACTTGTGGGGGGTTTCTACTGTTTAGGCACATCAGGGGCTCTGCCCGCCCACAGACCATTCCATCAAGTCGACATTTCAAAGCGTCACTACATCCCTTCCAAGCCCTGACTTTGTGCCCAAACAGTGGTTCTCCCCCACATGTGAGGTACTAGCGTACTAGGACAAATTAGACAACAACTTTTGGGGTCCAATTTCTCCTGTAACCATTGTGAAAATAAAAAATATGGGGCTAAATAATCATTTTTTGAAAAAAAAAATGATTTTTTATTTTCACGGCTCTGCGTTATAAACTTTTGTGAAGCACCTGGGGGTTCAAAGTGCTCACTGTGCATCTGCATAAGTTTCTTAGGGGGTCTAGTTTCCAAAATGGGGTCATTTGTGGGGGAGCTCCAAAGTTTAGGCATACAGGGGCTCTCCAAACATGACATGGTGTCCGCTAACGACTGGAGCTAATTTTCCATTCAAAAAGTCAAATGGCGCTCCTTCCCTTCTGAGCCCTGCCGTGCGCCCAAACAGTGGTTTATGACCACATATGAGGTATCTGTGTACTCAGGAGAAATTGCCCAACACATTTTAGGATCCATTTTATACTGTTACCATGTGAAAATGAAAAAAACTGAGGCTAAAGAAAATTTTTGTGAAAAAAAAAGTACTTTCTTTTTTTTACGGATCAATTTGTGAAGCACCTGGGGGTTCAAAGTGCTCACTCTGCATCTAGATAAGTTCCTTGGGGGGTCTAGTTTCCAAAATGGGGTCACTTGTGGGGGAGCTCCAATGTTTAGGCACACAGGGACTCTCCAAATGCGACATGGCAACCGCTAAATATTCCAGCATATTTTCCATTCAAAAAGTCAAATGGCGCTCCTTCCCTTCTGAGCCCTGCCGTGCGCCCAAACAGTGGTTTATGACCACATATGAGGTATCTGTGTACTCAGGAGAAATTGCCCAACAAATTTTAGGATCCATTTTATCCTGTTGCCCATGTGAAAATGAAAAAACTGAGGCTAAAAGAAAATTTTTGTGAAAAAAAAAGTACTTTCTTTTTTTTACGGATCAATTTGTGAAGCACCTGGGGGTTCAAAGTGCTCACTCTGCATCTAGATAAGTTCCTTGGGGGGTCTAGTTTCCAAAATGTGGTCACTTGTGGGGGAGCTTAAATGTTTAGGCACACAGGGACTCTCCAAATGCGACATGGCAACCGCTAAATATTCCAGCATATTTTCCATTCAAAAAGTCAAATGGCGCTCCTTCCCTTCTGAGCCCTGCCGTGCGCCCAAACAGTGGTTTATGACCACATATGAGGTATCTGTGTACTCAGGAGAAATTGCCCAACAAATTTTTAGGGTCCATTTTATCCTGTTGCCCATGCAAAAATAAAAAAATTGATGCTAAAATAAAAATTTTGTTGGAAAAATTAAAATGTCCATTTTTTCCTTCCACGTTGCTTTAGTTCCTGTGAAGCACCTGAAGGGTTAATAATCTTCTTGAATGTAGTTTTGAGTAGCTTGAGGAGTGCAGTTTTTATAATGGTGTCACTTTTGGGTATTTTCTGCCATATAGACCCCTCAAAGTGACTTCAAATGTGAGGTGGTCCCTAAAAAAAATGGTTTTGTAAATTTTGCTGTAAAAATGAGAAATCGCTGGTCAACTTTTAACCCTTATAACTTCCTAACAAAAAAAAATGTTGTTCCCAAAATTGTGCTGATGTAAAGTAGACATGTGGGAAATGTTATTTATTAAACTATTTTGTGTTACATAACTCTCTGGTTTAACAGAATAAAAATTCAAATTTGAAAATTGCGAAATTTTCAAAATTTTGGCCAAAGTTCCATTTTTTTCACAAATAAACGCAAAAATTATCGACCTAAATTTACCACTAACATGAAGCCCAATGTGTCACGAAAAAACAATCTCAGAATCGCTAGGATCCGTTGAAGCGTTCCTGAGTTATTACCTCATAAAGGGATACTGGTCAGAATTGCAAAAAATGGCCAGGTCATTTAGGTCAAAATAGGCTGGGTCATGAAGGGGTTAATGTGCTTTGTGTAAAATTACAGTGGGTTAAAATTACAGTTAAAATATTTTTGTTCCAAAAATTGACTATTGTCACCTATACTCTATAACTTGGTTTGTGTGAATTTTCTTTGGTTTGAAATAAAATCCAAAATTGGCCTGGTACAGGTGTAGACATTTGGTTGTTCAAAAATTGACTAATGTGACATATACTCTAAAATTAGATTAGTGTGGAATTTCATTGGTTTTAAAAAACACCAAAAATTTGGCTGGTACAGGTGTACAAATTTTGATGCTCAAAAATTGACTATTGTCACATACACTCTAAAACTTGTTTTGTAAAAAATATTGCTGGTTTTAAAAATCCCCAAAAATTGGGCTGGTAAAGGTTTAGACGTGTGGTTGTTCAAAATTGACTATTACCATCAAGGTATTTTTTACAACAAAAATATTTTGTCACGCAGTTTGCTTTCAAAACAATCTTTTCAGTAAATGTTTCATTTCTTGCAAACTGTGTATTCTTGAACCCATGTATGTGGGAGTAATGTGTCTTTAAGCCACTGTGTGTACTCTGCAACCCTGCCTGTGGCAGTCCTGTGGGCCATTGTCTGGATATGCAATTTGTTATCAACTTCTGTGAGATAAATGTAGAAACATGCTCTGAGGGTGAAATATGTTATTACCTTCTGTGGGGGCACTGTGTCCAAAAGCCTCAGTGTATTCTGCAGCCGTGTCTGTACAAGTAGTGTGTCTAAAAAATAATTTTACTCTAACTTTGTAGCCAGGCCTGATGCCCATTAAATAATTAAACTACTCATTCCAATTACAAAGCCTTTAAATTATCATGGATGGCTATTCTGTCCTGCAATATTAGCTGCAGACTCAGTTGAGAAGTGGTTAATTTGCTTGACTGCTACCACCCTTGGATGTGGTACACGTTTATCAGGTTGCGTCTCCAGAATAGAATCCTGATTCTCCATTTCCCTTTATGTGTGTACTCTGCAATCCTTCCTGTTGGTGGGTTGAGATCAGATGGCTGCGAGTGCATTCAGTTCCTTTACTTTGTGATCCATCGGGTCCTCTCTTAACCCTTTAATGACCGCCGATGCGCCTTTTAACAGTGGTGGTTAAGGGTACTTAAACCATAGCGTTGTGAATTCACGGCACTGTGGAGAAAGTATATAGCGCCCCCCAGAGTCGGATTTTCTTCAGGGTCTCAGCTAACGGGGGTAACCGAGAACCCAGAGAACATGATTCGGGTCGGTTATTAACCATATAACGGCGAGCGCAAAAAAAAAAGCTGCAATTTCGCATTTTATTTCTCTAATCTCTGATGTGATCGCACATCAGAGGGGAGAGAAATAGGGTCCCTGGGTCCTGCGATCTGTCCCATGTACCTCCTGGTGTCCCCCCATTCTCCCATGGCTCCCACAGCTCCCGGCATCTTCTTCCTGTAAAGAAAATGGTGGGCGCATGCGCAGTGCGCCCGCCAAATCTGCCGGCCGGCAGATTCATTCATTCAGTGAAGGTACATTTTGATCACTGTGATAAACCCTATCACAGTGATCAAAATTTAAAAAATAGTAAATAACCCCCCTTTATCACCCCCTTAGTTACAGAAATATAATAAAGAAAATATGCAGGTGGAGGAGAAGAAGAAGCGAACACCTGAAGAGGATTACTGTATGACTTTCATTAGTATTTTTACTGGCTTTTACATTCTAAATTTTTTTTCTGGATTCAATTAGTCATTCATACAGTTTAACATGGTTATTGGTACATTGTGGTGGCTTGTAAAACTCCAAAACAGTGTTAAAAAAAATTTGCTGAGTTAAATTTCTCACTCATATAGTATTATGTGCTTTTTGTTATATTTCAGTGATATGTAACACTCCAAGAAAAGTGTTAACATTTTTAGCTGAGTTCTGTTTCTCAAACGTATATTACTCTGTTTTCTGGAGTATATTTTGTGATATATAACAGTAAAAAAAGCGCTTTAAAAATTTTGCTGGGTAACACTTCTCAGTCATACAGTATTACATGCTTTTTGTTACATTTCAGTGATATGTAATACTCCATAAAAAGCATTAAAATTTTTTGCTGGGCTAAATTTCTCACTTATACACCATTCTGTCTTCTGAGGTACATTTTGTTGGTATATAATCTCAAAAAAATTGTCAAAAAATGTATTGGTATTATATTTCTCATCTATACAGTATAATTTGTTCTTGGGCACATTTAATTGGTATATAACCCTCAAAAAACTTATTAAAATGTATCAATATTATACTACTCATCCATGGAGTATTATCTCTTCTTGGGTACAATTTAGTGGTATATAACTCTCAAAAAATTGCTAAAAAAATTTATAGGTATTATATTGCTCATCCATATGGTATAACAAGTTCTGGTGTACATTTCGTTAGTATATAACCCTCCGAAAACTTGTTTAAAAATTATCAGTATCATATTACTTATCCATACAGTATTACGTGTTCTTGGGAACATTTTGGCAGTATAAAAGACTAAATTTGTCATCAATATAGTTTAACCCCTTCCCGACCCATGACGCCACGTAGGCGTCATGAAAGTCAGTGCCAATCCGACCCATGACGCCTATGTGGCGTCATGAAAGGATCGCGTCCCTGCGGGCCGGGTGACCGGGGTCACTGAAAGGTCACCCGACCCGCCGGCACAGGACCCTTTGTGCTTCACCACAGGGGGGTTGGCTTAACCCCCCGTGGCCACGATCGCTCTGATTGGCTGTTAAAAGTGAAACAGTCAATCAGAGCAATCTGTAATATTTCACCAATATAATTGGTGAAATATTACAATCCAGCCATGGCCGATGCTGCAATAGCATCTGCCATGGCTGGACACCGAGCCCTGACCCCCCCCACACGGATTCACGGCGGCGATCGGCCGCCGCCACCGAAAGATGGCAACGGTCGGTCACCGCCGTCACTAAAAGCTCCCCTCGTCCTGGCCTCCGCTGCCCCCACCTTCCGATCCCCCCCCCTCACTTCCGACCCCCATACTCACCTCTCCCGGTCCACCGATGTCCCTGGATCCTTCCCGGCGGCTGCCCGGGATTCTTCATGGGCGCCGCCATCTTGGAAAATGGCGGGCGCATGCGCAGTGCGCCCTGCATAGTCAACAAATTTATTTTGATCACTGTGATAAACTGTCACAGTGATCAAAATAAAAAAAAGTAAGTGAACCCCCCCTGTCATAGGTAGGGACAAATAATAAAGAATTTTTGTTTTCCTATTAGGCCCTGTGCACACGTTGCGGATTTTGTTGCGGATCCGCAGCTGATTTCGCTGCTGATCCGCAGCGGATTTCGCTGCTGATCCGCAGCTGATTTCGCTGCTGATCCGCAGCTGATTTCGCTGCTGATCCGCAGCTGATTTCGCTGCTGATCCGCTGCTGATTTCGCTGCTGATTCGCTGCTGATTTAGCTGCGGATCAGCAGCGGAATCATCAGCGAATCAGCAGCGAAATCAGCAGCAGATCAGCAGCGAAATCAGCTGTGGATCAGCAGCGAAATCAGCTGCGGATCAGCAGCGGATTTCGCTGCTGATCCGCAGCTGATTTCGCTGCTGATCCGCAGCTGATTTCGCTGCTGATCCGCAGCTGATTTCGCTGCTGATCCGCAGCTGATTTCGCTGCTGATCCGCAGCTGATTTCACTGCTGATCCGCAGCGGATTTCGATGCTAATCCGCAGCTGATTTCGTTGCTGATCCGCAGCTGATTTCGCTGCGGATCCGCAGCGGATTTGGCGCTGCGGATTCACAGCAGATCTAGAAACCATGTACAGTACAATGCAAATGAATGGTAAAAAAAAATGCTGTGCACATGCTGCAGATTTTTCAGCGCAGATTTGCTGCGGTTTTAAATCCGCAGCATGTCAATTCTTTGTGCGGATTCCGCAGCGATTTTACACCTATTCCATTATAGGCGTAAAACCGCAGAGAAAAACCGCAGCAAATCCGCGCTAAATACGCAGGTAAAAGGCAGGTCGTTTTACCTGCGAATTTTAGAAAAATCCGCAAGTGAATCCGCAACGTGTGCACGGGGCCTTAGGGTCAGGCTGGGTTCATATTGCATTATGGCAGTCCGTTAGATGGACTTTGTTTCACCGCGGTATAACGCGGTGTAACGCAGTCCGTTAACGCTGCCATTCACCCCATTTGTGTGCGCATCGCAACGCATGCCATGAAGCGGCATGCGTTCGCGACGTGTCGTCATTCAGTGACGGAGCCTTGGACGAAGGCTGCAGCGTCTGGGCTCCATCACCGCTAGCACAGATGAATCATCGCTGATTCCTCTGCACTAGCGGGTATAGCATAACGCGATCGCGTTATGCTATACCGTTACCAGCCCGTCAACGCTACGTGTTGAACGGGCTGGTAAAATGCAATATGAACCCAGCCTTAGGGTTAGAACTAGGGTTATGGTTAGAACTAGGGTAAGGGTTGGAATTAGGGTTAGGGTTGGAATTAGGGTTAGGGTTGGAATTAGGGTTAGGGTTGGGATTAGGGTTAGGGTTGGGATAAGCGTTAGGGGTGTTTTGGGGTTAGGGTTGGGATTAGGGTTAGGCTTGTGGTTAGGTTTATGGTTAGAGTTGGGATTAGGGTTAGGGGTGTGTTGGGGTTAGGGTTATGGTTAGGGTTTGTATTAGGGTTAGGGGTGTAGGGGTTAGGGTTGGGGTTAGGGGTGTGTTGGGGTTAGGGTTGGAGTTAGAATTGAGGGGTTTCCACTATTTAGGTACATCAGGGGGTCTCCATACGCGACATGGTGCCACCATTGATTCCTGCAAATTTTGCGTTCAAAAAGTCAAACAGTGCTCCCTTTATTCCAAGCCCCGACGTGTGCCCAAACAGTGGTTTACCCCCACATATGGGGTATCAGCGTACTCGGGAAAAATTGCACAACAACTTTGGGGGTCTAATTTCTCCTGTTACTGTTGGGAAAAAAATTGGGGACTAAAAGAGTTATTTTTGTGGAAAAAAAATGATTTTTTATTTTCACGGCTCTGCGTTATAAACTTCTGTGAAGAACTTGGGGGTTCAAAGTGCTCACCACACATCTAGATAAGTTCCTTGCGGGGTCTAGTTTCCAAAATGAGGTCACTTGTGGGGAGTTTATACTGATTAGGCACATCAGGGACTCTGCAAACGTAATATGACGCCCGCAGACCATTCCATCAAATCGGCATTTCAAAACGTCACTACTTCCCTTCCGAGCCCCGAAGTGTGCCCATACAGTAGTTTTCTCCCACTATGGGATATCAGCGTACTCAGGACAAATTGGACAACAACTTTTGAGGTCTAATTTCTCCTGTTACCCTTGGGAAAATAAAAAAATTGTGGAGTAAAAGATCATGTTTGTGGAGAAAATATGATTTTTTTATTTTCATGGCCCAGCGTTATAAACTTCTGTGTAGCCCTTGGGGGTTCTAAGTGCTCACTACACATCTAGATAAGCTCCTTGGGGGGTCTAGTTTCCAAAATGGGGTCACTTGTGGGGGGTTTCTACTGTTTAGGCACATCAGGGGCTCTGCAAACGCAACATGACGCCCACAGAACATTCCATCAAGTCTGCATTCCAAAATGGCGCTCCTTCCCTTCTGTGCTCTCCCATGCACCAAAACAGTGGTTCCCCCCACATATGGGGTACAAGTGTACTCAGGACAAACTGTACAACAACTTTTGTGGTCCAATTTCTCCTGTTACCCTTGTGAAAATAAAAAATTGCGGGTTAAAAAAATCAGTTTTTGAGGAAAAAAATGATTTTTTATTTTCACGGCTCTGCATTACAAACTTCTGTGAAGCACGTGGGGGTTCAAGGTGCTCACCACACATCTAGTTAAGTTCCTTGAGGGGTCTAGTTTACAAAATGTGGTCACTTGTGGGGGTTTCTACTGTTTAGGCACATCAGGGGCTCTGCCCGCCCACAGACCATTCCATCAAGTCGACATTTCAAAGCGTCACTACATCCCTTCCAAGCCCTGACGTGTGCCCAAACAGTGGTTCTCCCCCACATGTGAGGTACTAGCGTACTTAGGACAAATTAGACAACAACTTTTGGGGTCCAATTTCTCCTGTAACCATTGTGAAAATAAAAAATATGGGGCTAAATAATCATTTTTTGAGAAAAAAAAATGATTTTTTATTTTCACGGCTCTGCGTTATAAACTTTTGTGAAGCACCTGGGGGTTCAAAGTGCTCACTGTGCATCTGCATAAGTTTCTTAGGGGGTCTAGTTTCCAAAATGGGGTCATTTGTGGGGGAGCTCCAAAGTTTAGGCATACAGGGGCTCTCCAAACATGACATGGTGTCCGCTAACGACTGGAGCTAATTTTCCATTCAAAAAGTCAAATGGCGCTCCTTCCCTTCTGAGCCCTGCCGTGCGCCCAAACAGTGGTTTATGACCACATATGAGGTATCTGTGTACTCAGGAGAAATTGCCCAACACATTTTAGGATCCATTTTATACTGTTACCCATGTGAAAATGAAAAAACTGAGGCTAAAAGAAAATTTTTGTGAAAAAAAAAGTACTTTCTTTTTTTACGGATCAATTTGTGAAGCACCTGGGGGTTCAAAGTGCTCACTCTGCATCTAGATAAGTTCCTTGGGGGGTCTAGTTTCCAAAATGGGGTCACTTGTGGGGGAGCTCCAATGTTTAGGCACACAGGGACTCTCCAAATGCGACATGGCAACCGCTAAATATTCCAGCATATTTTCCATTCAAAAAGTCAAATGGCGCTCCTTCCCTTCTGAGCCCTGCCGTGCGCCCAAACAGTGGTTTATGACCACATATGAGGTATCTGTGTACTCAGGAGAAATTGCCCAACAAATTTTAGGATCCATTTTATCCTGTTGCCCATGTGAAAATGAAAAAACTGAGGCTAAAAGAAAATTTTTGTGAAAAAAAAAGTACTTTCTTTTTTTTACGGATCAATTTGTGAAGCACCTGGGGGTTCAAAGTGCTCACTCTGCATCTAGATAAGTTCCTTGGGGGGTCTAGTTTCCAAAATGTGGTCACTTGTGGGGGAGCTTAAATGTTTAGGCACACAGGGACTCTCCAAATGCGACATGGCAACCGCTAAATATTCCAGCATATTTTCCATTCAAAAGTCAAATGGCGCTCCTTCCCTTCTGAGCCCTGCCGTGCGCCCAAACAGTGGTTTATGACCACATATGAGGTATCTGTGTACTCAGGAGAAATTGCCCAACAAATTTTAGGGTCCATTTTATCCTGTTGCCCATGCAAAAATAAAAAAATTGATGCTAAAATAAAAATTTTGTTGGAAAAATTAAAATGTCCATTTTTTCCTTCCACGTTGCTTTAGTTCCTGTGAAGCACCTGAAGGGTTAATAATCTTCTTGAATGTAGTTTTGAGTAGCTTGAGGAGTGCAGTTTTTATAATGGTGTCACTTTGGGTATTTTCTGCCATATAGACCCCTCAAAGTGACTTCAAATGTGAGGTGGTCCCTAAAAAAAATGGTTTTGTAAATTTTGCTGTAAAAATGAGAAATCGCTGGTCAACTTTTAACCCTTATAACTTCCTAACAAAAAAAAATGTTGTTCCCAAAATTGTGCTGATGTAAAGTAGACATGTGGGAAATGTTATTTATTAACTATTTTGTGTTACATAACTCTCTGGTTTAACAGAATAAAAATTCAAAATTTGAAAATTGCGAAATTTTCAAAATTTTGGCCAAAGTTCCATTTTTTTCACAAATAAACGCAAAAATTATCGACCTAAATTTACCACTAACATGAAGCCCAATTGTCACGAAAAAACAATCTCAGAATCGCTAGGATCCGTTGAAGCGTTCCTGAGTTATTACCTCATAAAGGGATACTGGTCAGAATTGCAAAAAATGGCCAGGTCATTTAGGTCAAAATAGGCTGGGTCATGAAGGGGTTAATGTGCTTTGTGTAAAATTACAGTGGGTTAAAATTACAGTTAAAATATTTTTGTTCCAAAAATTGACTATTGTCACCTATACTCTATAACTTGGTTTGTGTGAATTTTCTTTGGTTTGAAATAAAATCCAAAATTGGCCTGGTACAGGTGTAGACATTTGGTTGTTCAAAAATTGACTAATGTGACATATACTCTAAAATTAGATTAGTGTGGAATTTCATTGGTTTTAAAAAACACCAAAAATTTGGCTGGTACAGGTGTACAAATTTTGATGCTCAAAAATTGACTATTGTCACATACACTCTAAAACTTGTTTTGTAAAAAATATTGCTGGTTTTAAAAATCCCCAAAAATTGGGCTGGTAAAGGTTTTAGACGTGTGGTTGTTCAAAATTGACTATTACCATCAAGGTATTTTTTACAACAAAAATATTTTGTCACGCAGTTTGCTTTCAAAACAATCTTTTCAGTAAAATGTTTCATTTCTTGCAAACTGTGTATTCTTGAACCCATGTATGTGGGAGTAATGTGTCTTTAAGCCACTGTGTGTACTCTGCAACCCTGCCTGTGGCAGTCCTGTGGGCCATTGTCTGGATATGCAATTTGTTATCAACTTCTGTGAGATAAATGTAGAAACATGCTCTGAGGGTGAAATATGTTATTACCTTCTGTGGGGGCACTGTGTCCAAAAGCCTCAGTGTATTCTGCAGCCGTGTCTGTACAAGTAGTGTGTCTAAAAAATAATTTTACTCTAACTTTGTAGCCAGGCCTGATGCCCATTAAATAATTAAACTACTCATTCCAATTACAAAGCCTTTAAATTATCATGGATGGCTATTCTGTCCTGCAATATTAGCTGCAGACTCAGTTGAGAAGTGGTTAATTTGCTTGACTGCTACCACCCTTGGATGTGGTACACGTTTATCAGGTTGCGTCTCCAGAATAGAATCCTGATTCTCCATTTCCCTTTATGTGTGTACTCTGCAATCCTTCCTGTTGGTGGGTTGAGATCAGATGGCTGCGAGTGCATTCAGTTCCTTTACTTTGTGATCCATCGGGTCCTCTCTTAACCCTTTAATGACCGCCGATGCGCCTTTTAACAGTGGTGGTTAAGGGTACTTAAACCATAGCGTTGTGAATTCACGGCACTGTGGAGAAAGTATATAGCGCCCCCAGAGTCGGATTTTCTTCAGGGTCTCAGCTAACGGGGGTAACCGAGAACCCAGAGAACATGATTCGGGTCGGTTATTAACCATATAACGGCGAGCGCAAAAAAAAAAGCTGCAATTTCGCATTTTATTTCTCTAATCTCTGATGTGATCGCACATCAGAGGGGAGAGAAATAGGGTCCCCGGGTCCTGCGATCTGTCCCATGTACCTCCTGGTGTCCCCCCATTCTCCCATGGCTCCCACAGCTCCCGGCATCTTCTTCCTGTAAAGAAAATGGTGGGCGCATGCGCAGTGCGCCCGCCAAATCTGCCGGCCGGCAGATTCATTCATTCAGTGAAGGTACATTTTGATCACTGTGATAAACCCTATCACAGTGATCAAAATTTAAAAAATAGTAAATAACCCCCCCTTTATCACCCCCTTAGTTACAGAAATATAATAAAGAAAATATGCAGGTGGAGGAGAAGAAGAAGCGAACACCTGAAGAGGATTACTGTATGACTTTCATTAGTATTTTTACTGGCTTTTACATTCTAAATTTTTTTTCTGGATTCAATTAGTCATTCATACAGTTTAACATGGTTATTGGTACATTGTGGTGGCTTGTAAAACTCCAAAACAGTGTTAAAAAAAATTTGCTGAGTTAAATTTCTCACTCATATAGTATTATGTGCTTTTTGTTATATTTCAGTGATATGTAACACTCCAAGAAAAGTGTTAACATTTTTAGCTGAGTTCTGTTTCTCAAACGTATATTACTCTGTTTTCTGGAGTATATTTTGTGATATATAACAGTAAAAAAAGCGCTTTAAAAATTTTGCTGGGTAACACTTCTCAGTCATACAGTATTACATGCTTTTTGTTACATTTCAGTGATATGTAATACTCCATAAAAAGCATTAAAATTTTTTGCTGGGCTAAATTTCTCACTTATACACCATTCTGTCTTCTGAGGTACATTTTGTTGGTATATAATCTCAAAAAAATTGTCAAAAAATGTATTGGTATTATATTTCTCATCTATACAGTATAATTTGTTCTTGGGCACATTTAATTGGTATATAACCCTCAAAAAACTTATTAAAATGTATCAATATTATACTACTCATCCATGGAGTATTATCTCTTCTTGGGTACAATTTAGTGGTATATAACTCTCAAAAAATTGCTAAAAAATTTATAGGTATTATATTGCTCATCCATATGGTATAACAAGTTCTGGTGTACATTTCGTTAGTATATAACCCTCCGAAAACTTGTTTAAAAATTATCAGTATCATATTACTTATCCATACAGTATTACGTGTTCTTGGGAACATTTTGGCAGTATAAAAGACTAAATTTGTCATCAATATAGTTTAACCCCTTCCCGACCCATGACGCCACGTAGGCGTCATGAAAGTCAGTGCCAATCCGACCCATGACGCCTATGTGGCGTCATGAAAGGATCGCGTCCCTGCGGGCCGGGTGACCGGGGTCACTGAAAGGTCACCCGACCCGCCGGCACAGGACCCTTTGTGCTTCACCACAGGGGGGTTGGCTTAACCCCCCGTGGCCACGATCGCTCTGATTGGCTGTTAAAAGTGAAACAGTCAATCAGAGCAATCTGTAATATTTCACCAATATAATTGGTGAAATATTACAATCCAGCCATGGCCGATGCTGCAATAGCATCTGCCATGGCTGGACACCGAGCCCTGACCCCCCCCACACGGATTCACGGCGGCGATCGGCCGCCGCCACCGAAAGATGGCAACGGTCGGTCACCGCCGTCACTAAAAGCTCCCCTCGTCCTGGCCTCCGCTGCCCCCACCTTCCGATCCCCCCCCCTCACTTCCGACCCCCATACTCACCTCTCCCGGTCCACCGATGTCCCTGGATCCTTCCCGGCGGCTGCCCGGGATTCTTCATGGGCGCCGCCATCTTGGAAAATGGCGGGCGCATGCGCAGTGCGCCCTGCATAGTCAACAAATTTATTTTGATCACTGTGATAAACTGTCACAGTGATCAAAATAAAAAAAAGTAAGTGAACCCCCCCTGTCATAGGTAGGGACAAATAATAAAGAATTTTTGTTTTCCTATTAGGCCCTGTGCACACGTTGCGGATTTTGTTGCGGATCCGCAGCTGATTTCGCTGCTGATCCGCAGCGGATTTCGCTGCTGATCCGCAGCTGATTTCGCTGCTGATCCGCAGCTGATTTCGCTGCTGATCCGCAGCTGATTTCGCTGCTGATCCGCTGCTGATTTCGCTGCTGATTCGCTGCTGATTTAGCTGCGGATCAGCAGCGGAATCATCAGCGAATCAGCAGCGAAATCAGCAGCAGATCAGCAGCGAAATCAGCTGTGGATCAGCAGCGAAATCAGCTGCGGATCAGCAGCGGATTTCGCTGCTGATCCGCAGCTGATTTCGCTGCTGATCCGCAGCTGATTTCGCTGCTGATCCGCAGCTGATTTCGCTGCTGATCCGCAGCTGATTTCGCTGCTGATCCGCAGCTGATTTCACTGCTGATCCGCAGCGGATTTCGATGCTAATCCGCAGCTGATTTCGTTGCTGATCCGCAGCTGATTTCGCTGCGGATCCGCAGCGGATTTGGCGCTGCGGATTCACAGCAGATCTAGAAACCATGTACAGTACAATGCAAATGAATGGTAAAAAAAAATGCTGTGCACATGCTGCAGATTTTTCAGCGCAGATTTGCTGCGGTTTTAAATCCGCAGCATGTCAATTCTTTGTGCGGATTCCGCAGCGATTTTACACCTATTCCATTATAGGCGTAAAACCGCAGAGAAAAACCGCAGCAAATCCGCGCTAAATACGCAGGTAAAAGGCAGGTCGTTTTACCTGCGAATTTTAGAAAAATCCGCAAGTGAATCCGCAACGTGTGCACGGGGCCTTAGGGTCAGGCTGGGTTCATATTGCATTATGGCAGTCCGTTAGATGGACTTTGTTTCACCGCGGTATAACGCGGTGTAACGCAGTCCGTTAACGCTGCCATTCACCCCATTTGTGTGCGCATCGCAACGCATGCCATGAAGCGGCATGCGTTCGCGACGTGTCGTCATTCAGTGACGGAGCCTTGGACGAAGGCTGCAGCGTCTGGGCTCCATCACCGCTAGCACAGATGAATCATCGCTGATTCCTCTGCACTAGCGGTATAGCATAACGCGATCGCGTTATGCTATACCGTTACCAGCCCGTCAACGCTACGTGTTGAACGGGCTGGTAAAATGCAATATGAACCCAGCCTTAGGGTTAGAACTAGGGTTATGGTTAGAACTAGGGTAAGGGTTGGAATTAGGGTTAGGGTTGGAATTAGGGTTAGGGTTGGAATTAGGGTTAGGGTTGGGATTAGGGTTAGGGTTGGGATAAGCGTTAGGGGTGTTTTGGGGTTAGGGTTGGGATTAGGGTTAGGCTTGTGGTTAGGTTTATGGTTAGAGTTGGGATTAGGGTTAGGGGTGTGTTGGGGTTAGGGTTATGGTTAGGGTTTGTATTAGGGTTAGGGGTGTAGGGGTTAGGGTTGGGGTTAGGGGTGTGTTGGGGTTAGGGTTGGAGTTAGAATTGAGGGGTTTCCACTATTTAGGTACATCAGGGGGTCTCCATACGCGACATGGTGCCACCATTGATTCCTGCAAATTTTGCGTTCAAAAAGTCAAACAGTGCTCCCTTTATTCCAAGCCCCGACGTGTGCCCAAACAGTGGTTTACCCCCACATATGGGGTATCAGCGTACTCGGGAAAAATTGCACAACAACTTTGGGGGTCTAATTTCTCCTGTTACTGTTGGGAAAAAAATTGGGGACTAAAAGAGTTATTTTTGTGGAAAAAAAATGATTTTTTATTTTCACGGCTCTGCGTTATAAACTTCTGTGAAGAACTTGGGGGTTCAAAGTGCTCACCACACATCTAGATAAGTTCCTTGCGGGGTCTAGTTTCCAAAATGAGGTCACTTGTGGGGAGTTTATACTGATTAGGCACATCAGGGACTCTGCAAACGTAATATGACGCCCGCAGACCATTCCATCAAATCGGCATTTCAAAACGTCACTACTTCCCTTCCGAGCCCCGAAGTGTGCCCATACAGTAGTTTTCTCCCACATAGGGATATCAGCGTACTCAGGACAAATTGGACAACAACTTTTGAGGTCTAATTTCTCCTGTTACCCTTGGGAAAATAAAAAATTGTGGAGTAAAAGATCATGTTTGTGGAGAAAATATGATTTTTTTATTTTCATGGCCCAGCGTTATAAACTTCTGTGTAGCCCTTGGGGGTTCTAAGTGCTCACTACACATCTAGATAAGCTCCTTGGGGGGTCTAGTTTCCAAAATGGGGTCACTTGTGGGGGGTTTTCTACTGTTTAGGCACATCAGGGGCTCTGCAAACGCAACATGACGCCCACAGAACATTCCATCAAGTCTGCATTCCAAAATGGCGCTCCTTCCCTTCTGTGCTCTCCCATGCACCAAAACAGTGGTTCCCCCCACATATGGGGTACAAGTGTACTCAGGACAAACTGTACAACAACTTTTGTGGTCCAATTTCTCCTGTTACCCTTGTGAAAATAAAAAATTGCGGGTTAAAAAAATCAGTTTTTGAGGAAAAAAATGATTTTTTATTTTCACGGCTCTGCATTACAAACTTCTGTGAAGCACGTGGGGGTTCAAGGTGCTCACCACACATCTAGTTAAGTTCCTTGAGGGGTCTAGTTTACAAAATGTGGTCACTTGTGGGGGTTTCTACTGTTTAGGCACATCAGGGGCTCTGCCCGCCCACAGACCATTCCATCAAGTCGACATTTCAAAGCGTCACTACATCCCTTCCAAGCCCTGACGTGTGCCCAAACAGTGGTTCTCCCCCACATGTGAGGTACTAGCGTACTTAGGACAAATTAGACAACAACTTTTGGGGTCCAATTTCTCCTGTAACCATTGTGAAATAAAAAATATGGGGCTAAATAATCATTTTTTGAGAAAAAAAAATGATTTTTTATTTTCACGGCTCTGCGTTATAAACTTTTGTGAAGCACCTGGGGGTTCAAAGTGCTCACTGTGCATCTGCATAAGTTTCTTAGGGGGTCTAGTTTCCAAAATGGGGTCATTTGTGGGGGAGCTCCAAAGTTTAGGCATACAGGGGCTCTCCAAACATGACATGGTGTCCGCTAACGACTGGAGCTAATTTCCATTCAAAAAGTCAAATGGCGCTCCTTCCCTTCTGAGCCCTGCCGTGCGCCCAAACAGTGGTTTATGACCACATATGAGGTATCTGTGTACTCAGGAGAAATTGCCCAACACATTTTAGGATCCATTTTATACTGTTACCCATGTGAAAATGAAAAAACTGAGGCTAAAAGAAAATTTTTGTGAAAAAAAAAGTACTTTCTTTTTTTACGGATCAATTTGTGAAGCACCTGGGGGTTCAAAGTGCTCACTCTGCATCTAGATAAGTTCCTTGGGGGTCTAGTTTCCAAAATGGGGTCACTTGTGGGGGAGCTCCAATGTTTAGGCACACAGGGACTCTCCAAATGCGACATGGCAACCGCTAAATATTCCAGCATATTTTCCATTCAAAAAGTCAAATGGCGCTCCTTCCCTTCTGAGCCCTGCCGTGCGCCCAAACAGTGGTTTATGACCACATATGAGGTATCTGTGTACTCAGGAGAAATTGCCCAACAAATTTTAGGATCCATTTTATCCTGTTGCCCATGTGAAAATGAAAAAACTGAGGCTAAAAGAAAATTTTTGTGAAAAAAAAAGTACTTTCTTTTTTTTACGGATCAATTTGTGAAGCACCTGGGGGTTCAAAGTGCTCACTCTGCATCTAGATAAGTTCCTTGGGGGGTCTAGTTTCCAAAATGTGGTCACTTGTGGGGGAGCTTAAATGTTTAGGCACACAGGGACTCTCCAAATGCGACATGGCAACCGCTAAATATTCCAGCATATTTTCCATTCAAAAAGTCAAATGGCGCTCCTTCCCTTCTGAGCCCTGCCGTGCGCCCAAACAGTGGTTTATGACCACATATGAGGTATCTGTGTACTCAGGAGAAATTGCCCAACAAATTTTAGGGTCCATTTTATCCTGTTGCCCATGCAAAAATAAAAAAATTGATGCTAAAATAAAAATTTTGTTGGAAAAATTAAAATGTCCATTTTTTCCTTCCACGTTGCTTTAGTTCCTGTGAAGCACCTGAAGGGTTAATAATCTTCTTGAATGTAGTTTTGAGTAGCTTGAGGAGTGCAGTTTTTATAATGGTGTCACGTTTTGGGTATTTTCTGCCATATAGACCCCTCAAAGTGACTTCAAATGTGAGGTGGTCCCTAAAAAAAATGGTTTTGTAAATTTTGCTGTAAAAATGAGAAATCGCTGGTCAACTTTTAACCCTTATAACTTCCTAACAAAAAAAAATGTTGTTCCCAAAATTGTGCTGATGTAAAGTAGACATGTGGGAAATGTTATTTATTAACTATTTTGTGTTACATAACTCTCTGGTTTAACAGAATAAAAATTCAAAATTTGAAAATTGCGAAATTTTCAAAATTTTGGCCAAAGTTCCATTTTTTTCACAAATAAACGCAAAAATTATCGACCTAAATTTACCACTAACATGAAGCCCAATATGTCACGAAAAAACAATCTCAGAATCGCTAGGATCCGTTGAAGCGTTCCTGAGTTATTACCTCATAAAGGGATACTGGTCAGAATTGCAAAAAATGGCCAGGTCATTTAGGTCAAAATAGGCTGGGTCATGAAGGGGTTAATGTGCTTTGTGTAAAATTACAGTGGGTTAAAATTACAGTTAAAATATTTTTGTTCCAAAAATTGACTATTGTCACCTATACTCTATAACTTGGTTTGTGTGAATTTTCTTTGGTTTGAAATAAAATCCAAAATTGGCCTGGTACAGGTGTAGACATTTGGTTGTTCAAAAATTGACTAATGTGACATATACTCTAAAATTAGATTAGTGTGGAATTTCATTGGTTTTAAAAAACACCAAAAATTTGGCTGGTACAGGTGTACAAACTTTGATGCTCAAAAATTGACTATTGTCACATACACTCTAAACTTGTTTTGTAAAAAATATTGCTGGTTTTAAAAAATCCCCAAAAATTGGGCTGGTAAAGGTTTAGACGTGTGGTTGTTCAAAATTGACTATTACCATCAAGGTATTTTTTACAACAAAAATATTTTGTCACGCAGTTTGCTTTCAAAACAATCTTTTCAGTAAATGTTTCATTTCTTGCAAACTGTGTATTCTGAACCCATGTATGTGGGAGTAATGTGTCTTTAAGCCACTGTGTGTACTCTGCAACCCTGCCTGTGGCAGTCCTGTGGGCCATTGTCTGGATATGCAATTTGTTATCAACTTCTGTGAGATAAAGGGTAGAAACATGCTCTGAGGGTGAAATATGTTATTACCTTCTGTGGGGCACTGTGTCCAAAAGCCTCAGTGTATTCTGCAGCCGTGTCTGTACAAGTAGTGTGTCTAAAAAATAATTTTACTCTAACTTTGTAGCCAGGCCTGATGCCCATTAAATAATTAAACTACTCATTCCAATTACAAAGCCTTTAAATTATCATGGATGGCTATTCTGTCCTGCAATATTAGCTGCAGACTCAGTTGAGAAGTGGTTAATTTGCTTGACTGCTACCACCCTTGGATGTGGTACACCGTTTATCAGGTTGCGTCTCCAGAATAGAATCCTGATTCTCCATTTCCCTTTATGTGTGTACTCTGCAATCCTTCCTGTTGGTGGGTTGAGATCAGATGGCTGCGAGTGCATTCAGTTCCTTTACTTTGTGATCCATCGGGTCCTCTCTTAACCCTTTAATGACCGCCGATGCGCCTTTTAACAGTGGTGGTTAAGGGTACTTAAACCATAGCGTTGTGAATTCACGGCACTGTGGAGAAAGTATATAGCGCCCCCCAGAGTCGGATTTTCTTCAGGGTCTCAGCTAACGGGGGTAACCGAGAACCAGAGAACATGATTCGGGTCGGTTATTAACCATATAACGGCGAGCGCAAAAAAAAAAGCTGCAATTTCGCATTTTATTTCTCTAATCTCTGATGTGATCGCACATCAGGGGGGAGAGAAATAGGGTCCCCGGTCCTGCGATCTGTCCCATGTACCTCCTGGTGTCCCCCCATTTCCCATGGCTCCCACAGCTCCCGGCATCTTCTTCCTGTAAAGAAAATGGTGGGCGCATGCGCAGTGCGCCCGCCAAATCTGCCGGCGGCAGATTCATTCATTCAGTGAAGGTACATTTTGATCACTGTGATAAACCCTATCACAGTGATCAAAATTTAAAAAATAGTAAATAACCCCCCCCTTTTTCACCCCCTTAGTTACAGAAATATAATAAAGAAAATATGCAGGTGGAGGAGAGAAGAAGCGAACACCTGAAGAGGATTACTGTATGACTTTCATTAGTATTTTTACTGGCTTTTACATTCTAAATTTTTTTTCTGGATTCAATTAGTCATTCATACAGTTTAACATGGTTATTGGTACATTGTGGTGGCTTGTAAAACTCCAAAACAATGTTAAAAAAAATTTGCTGAGTTAAATTTCTCACTCATATAGTATTATGTGCTTTTTGTTATATTTCAGTGATATGTAACACTCCAAGAAAAGTGTTAACATTTTTAGCTGAGTTCTGTTTCTCAAACGTATATTACTCTGTTTTCTGGAGTATATTTTGTGATATATAACAGTAAAAAAAGCGCTTTAAAAATTTTGCTGGGTAACACTTCTCAGTCATACAGTATTACATGCTTTTTGTTACATTTCAGTGATATGTAATACTCCATAAAAAGCATTAAAATTTTTTGCTGGCTAAATTCTCACTTATACACCATTCTGTCTTCTGAGGTACATTTTGTTTGGTATATAATCTCAAAAAAATTGTCAAAAAATGTATTGGTATTATATTTCTCATCTATACAGTATAATTTGTTCTTGGGCACATTTAATTGGTATATAACCCTCAAAAACTTATTAAAATGTATCAATATTATACTACTCATCCATGGAGTATTATCTCTTCTTGGGTACAATTTAGTGGTATATAACTCTCAAAAAATTGCTAAAAAATTTATAGGTATTATATTGCTCATCCATATGGTATAACAAGTTCTGGTGTACATTTCGTTAGTATATAACCCTCCGAAAACTTGTTTAAAATTATCAGTATCATATTACTTATCCATACAGTATTACGTGTTCTTGGGAACATTTTGGCAGTATAAAAGACTAAATTTGTCATCAATATAGTTTAACCCCTTCCCGACCCATGACGCCACGTAGGCGTCATGAAAGTCAGTGCCAATCCGACCCATGACGCCTATGTGGCGTCATGAAAGGATCGCGTCCCTGCGGGCCGGGTGACCGGGGTCACTGAAAGGTCACCCGACCCGCCGGCACAGGACCCTTTGTGCTTCACCACAGGGGGGTTGGCTTAACCCCCCGTGGCCACGATCGCTCTGATTGGCTGTTAAAGTGAAACAGTCAATCAGAGCAATCTGTAATATTTCACCAATATAATTGGTGAAATATTACAATCCAGCCATGGCCGATGCTGCAATAGCATCTGCCATGGCTGGACACCGAGCCCTGACCCCCCCCACACGGATTCACGGCGGCGATCGGCCGCCGCCACCGAAAGATGGCAACGGTCGGTCACCGCCGTCACTAAAAGCTCCCTCGTCCTGGCCTCCGCTGCCCCCACCTTCCGATCCCCCCCCTCACTTCCGACCCCCATACTCACCTCTCCCGGTCCACCGATGTCCCTGGATCCTTCCCGGCGGCTGCCCGGGATTCTTCATGGGCGCCGCCATCTTGGAAAATGGCGGGCGCATGCGCAGTGCGCCCTGCATAGTCAACAAATTTATTTTGATCACTGTGATAAACTGTCACAGTGATCAAAATAAAAAAAAGTAAGTGAACCCCCCTGTCATAGGTAGGGACAAATAATAAAGAATTTTTGTTTTCCTATTAGGCCCTGTGCACACGTTGCGGATTTTGTTGCGGATCCGCAGCTGATTTCGCTGCTGATCCGCAGCGGATTTCGCTGCTGATCCGCAGCTGATTTCGCTGCTGATCCGCAGCTGATTTCGCTGCTGATCCGCAGTGATTTCGCTGCTGATCCGCTGCTGATTTCGCTGCTGATTCGCTGCTGATTTAGCTGCGGATCAGCAGCGGAATCATCAGCGAATCAGCAGCGAAATCAGCAGCAGATCAGCAGCGAAATCAGCTGTGGATCAGCAGCGAAATCAGCTGCGGATCAGCAGCGGATTTCGCTGCTGATCCGCAGCTGATTTCGCTGCTGATCCGCAGCTGATTTCGCTGCTGATCCGCAGCTGATTTCGCTGCTGATCCGCAGCTGATTTCGCTGCTGATCCGCAGCTGATTTCACTGCTGATCCGCAGCGGATTTCGATGCTAATCCGCAGCTGATTTCGTTGCTGATCCGCAGCTGATTTCGCTGCGGATCCGCAGCGGATTTGGCGCTGCGGATTCACAGCAGATCTAGAAACCATGTACAGTACAATGCAAATGAATGGTAAAAAAAAATGCTGTGCACATGCTGCAGATTTTTCAGCGCAGATTTGCTGCGGTTTTAAATCCGCAGCATGTCAATTCTTTGTGCGGATTCCGCAGCGATTTTACACCTATTCCATTATAGGCGTAAAACCGCAGAGAAAAACCGCAGCAAATCCGCGCTAAATACGCAGGTAAAAGGCAGGTCGTTTTACCTGCGAATTTTAGAAAAATCCGCAAGTGAATCCGCAACGTGTGCACGGGGCCTTAGGGTCAGGCTGGGTTCATATTGCATTATGGCAGTCCGTTAGATGGACTTTGTTTCACCGCGGTATAACGCGGTGTAACGCAGTCCGTTAACGCTGCCATTCACCCCATTTGTGTGCGCATCGCAACGCATGCCATGAAGCGGCATGCGTTCGCGACGTGTCGTCATTCAGTGACGGAGCCTTGGACGAAGGCTGCAGCGTCTGGGCTCCATCACCGCTAGCACAGATGAATCATCGCTGATTCCTCTGCACTAGCGGGTATAGCATAACGCGATCGCGTTATGCTATACCGTTACCAGCCCGTCAACGCTACGTGTTGAACGGGCTGGTAAAATGCAATATGAACCCAGCCTTAGGGTTAGAACTAGGGTTATGGTTAGAACTAGGGTAAGGGTTGGAATTAGGGTTAGGGTTGGAATTAGGGTTAGGGTTGGAATTAGGGTTAGGGTTGGGATTAGGGTTAGGGTTGGGATAAGCGTTAGGGGTGTTTTGGGGTTAGGGTTGGGATTAGGGTTAGGCTTGTGGTTAGGTTTATGGTTAGAGTTGGGATTAGGGTTAGGGGTGTGTTGGGGTTAGGGTTATGGTTAGGGTTTGTATTAGGGTTAGGGGTGTAGGGGTTAGGGTTGGGTTAGGGGTGTGTTGGGGTTAGGGTTGGAGTTAGAATTGAGGGGTTTCCACTATTTAGGTACATCAGGGGGTCTCCATACGCGACATGGTGCCACCATTGATTCCTGCAAATTTTGCGTTCAAAAAGTCAAACAGTGCTCCCTTTATTCCAAGCCCCGACGTGTGCCCAAACAGTGGTTTACCCCCACATATGGGGTATCAGCGTACTCGGGAAAAATTGCACAACAACTTTGGGGGTCTAATTTCTCCTGTTACTGTTGGGAAAAAAATTGGGGACTAAAAGAGTTATTTTTGTGGAAAAAAAATGATTTTTTATTTTCACGGCTCTGCGTTATAAACTTCTGTGAAGAACTTGGGGGTTCAAAGTGCTCACCACACATCTAGATAAGTTCCTTGCGGGGTCTAGTTTCCAAAATGAGGTCACTTGTGGGGAGTTTATACTGATTAGGCACATCAGGGACTCTGCAAACGTAATATGACGCCCGCAGACCATTCCATCAAATCGGCATTTCAAAACGTCACTACTTCCCTTCCGAGCCCCGAAGTGTGCCCATACAGTAGTTTTCTCCCACATATGGGATATCAGCGTACTCAGGACAAATTGGACAACAACTTTTGAGGTCTAATTTCTCCTGTTACCCTTGGGAAAATAAAAAAATTGTGGAGTAAAAGATCATGTTTGTGGAGAAAATATGATTTTTTTATTTTCATGGCCCAGCGTTATAAACTTCTGTGTAGCCTTGGGGGTTCTAAGTGCTCACTACACATCTAGATAAGCTCCTTGGGGGGTCTAGTTTCCAAAATGGGGTCACTTGTGGGGGTTTCTACTGTTTAGGCACATCAGGGGCTCTGCAAACGCAACATGACGCCCACAGAACATTCCATCAAGTCTGCATTCCAAAATGGCGCTCCTTCCTTCTGTGCTCTCCCATGCACCAAAACAGTGGTTCCCCCACATATGGGGTACAAGTGTACTCAGGACAAACTGTACAACAACTTTTGTGGTCCAATTTCTCCTGTTACCCTTGTGAAAATAAAAAATTGCGGGTTAAAAAAATCAGTTTTTGAGGAAAAAAATGATTTTTTATTTTCACGGCTCTGCTTACAAACTTCTGTGAAGCACGTGGGGGTTCAAGGTGCTCACCACACATCTAGTTAAGTTCCTTGAGGGGTCTAGTTTACAAAATGTGGTCACTTGTGGGGGGTTTCTACTGTTTAGGCACATCAGGGGCTCTGCCCGCCCACGACCATTCCATCAAGTCGACATTTCAAAGCGTCACTACATCCCTTCCAAGCCCTGACGTGTGCCCAAACAGTGGTTCTCCCCCACATGTGAGGTACTAGCGTACTTAGGACAAATTAGACAACAACTTTTGGGGTCCAATTTCTCCTGTAACCATTGTGAAAATAAAAAATATGGGGCTAAATAATCATTTTTTGAGAAAAAAAATGATTTTTTATTTTCACGGCTCTGCGTTATAAACTTTTGTGAAGCACCTGGGGGTTCAAAGTGCTCACTGTGCATCTGCATAAGTTTCTTAGGGGGTCTAGTTTCCAAAATGGGGTCATTTGTGGGGGAGCTCCAAAGTTTAGGCATACAGGGGCTCTCCAAACATGACATGGTGTCCGCTAACGACTGGAGCTAATTTTCCATTCAAAAGTCAAATGGCGCTCCTTCCTTCTGAGCCCTGCCGTGCGCCCAAACAGTGGTTTATGACCACATATGAGGTATCTGTGTACTCAGGAGAAATTGCCCAACACATTTTAGGATCCATTTTATACTGTTACCCATGTGAAAATGAAAAAAACTGAGGCTAAAAGAAATTTTTGTGAAAAAAAAAGTACTTTCTTTTTTTACGGATCAATTTGTGAAGCACCTGGGGGTTCAAAGTGCTCACTCTGCATCTAGATAAGTTCCTTGGGGGGTCTAGTTTCCAAAATGGGGTCACTTGTGGGGGAGCTCCAATGTTTAGGCACACAGGGACTCTCCAAATGCGACATGGCAACCGCTAAATATTCCAGCATATTTTCCATTCAAAGTCAAATGGCGCTCCTTCCCTTCTGAGCCCTGCCGTGCGCCCAAACAGTGGTTTATGACCACATATGAGGTATCTGTGTACTCAGGAGAAATTGCCCAACAATTTTAGGATCCATTTTATCCTGTTGCCCATGTGAAAATGAAAAAACTGAGGCTAAAAGAAAATTTTTGTGAAAAAAAAAGTACTTTCTTTTTTTTACGGATCAATTTGTGAAGCACCTGGGGTTCAAAGTGCTCACTCTGCATCTAGATAAGTTCCTTGGGGGGTCTAGTTTCCAAAATGTGGTCACTTGTGGGGGAGCTTAAATGTTTAGGCACACAGGGACTCTCCAAATGCGACATGGCAACCGCTAAATATTCCAGCATATTTTCCATTCAAAAGTCAAATGGCGCTCCTTCCCTTCTGAGCCCTGCCGTGCGCCCAAACAGTGGTTTATGACCACATATGAGGTATCTGTGTACTCAGGAGAAATTGCCCAACAAATTTTAGGATCCATTTTATCCTGTTGCCCATGTGAAAATGAAAAAACTGAGGCTAAAAGAAAATTTTTGTGAAAAAAAAAGTACTTTCTTTTTTTTACGGATCAATTTGTGAAGCACCTGGGGGTTCAAAGTGCTCACTCTGCATCTAGATAAGTTCCTTGGGGGGTCTAGTTTCCAAAATGTGGTCACTTGTGGGGGAGCTTAAATGTTTAGGCACACAGGGACTCTCCAAATGCGACATGGCAACCGCTAAATATTCCAGCATATTTTCCATTCAAAAAGTCAAATGGCGCTCCTTCCCTTCTGAGCCCTGCCGTGCGCCCAAACAGTGGTTTATGACCACATATGAGGTATCTGTGTACTCAGGAGAAATTGCCCAACAAATTTTAGGGTCCATTTTATCCTGTTGCCATGCAAAAATAAAAAAATTGATGCTAAAATAAAAATTTTGTTGGAAAAATTAAAATGTCCATTTTTTCCTTCCACGTTGCTTTAGTTCCTGTGAAGCACCTGAAGGGTTAATAATCTTCTTGAATGTAGTTTTGAGTAGCTTGAGGAGTGCAGTTTTTATAATGGTGTCACGTTTGGGTATTTTCTGCCATATAGACCCCTCAAAGTGACTTCAAATGTGAGGTGGTCCCTAAAAAAAATGGTTTTGTAAATTTTGCTGTAAAAATGAGAAATCGCTGGTCAACTTTTAACCCTTATAACTTCCTAACAAAAAAAAATGTTGTTCCCAAAATTGTGCTGATGTAAAGTAGACATGTGGGAAATGTTATTTATTAACTATTTTGTGTTACATAACTCTCTGGTTTAACAGAATAAAAATTCAAAATTTGAAAATTGCGAAATTTTCAAAATTTTGGCCAAAGTTCCATTTTTTTCACAAATAAACGCAAAAATTATCGACCTAAATTTACCACTAACATGAAGCCCAATATGTCACGAAAAAACAATCTCAGAATCGCTAGGATCCGTTGAAGCGTTCCTGAGTTATTACCTCATAAAGGGATACTGGTCAGAATTGCAAAAAATGGCCAGGTCATTTAGGTCAAAATAGGCTGGGTCATGAAGGGGTTAATGTGCTTTGTGTAAAATTACAGTGGGTTAAAATTACAGTTAAAATATTTTTGTTCCAAAAATTGACTATTGTCACCTATACTCTATAACTTGGTTTGTGTGAATTTTCTTTGGTTTGAAATAAAATCCAAAATTGGCCTGGTACAGGTGTAGACATTTGGTTGTTCAAAATTGACTAATGTGACATATACTCTAAAATTAGATTAGTGTGGAATTTCATTGGTTTTAAAAAACACCAAAAATTTGGCTGGTACAGGTGTACAAATTTTGATGCTCAAAAATTGACTATTGTCACATACACTCTAAAACTTGTTTTGTAAAAAATATTGCTGGTTTTAAAAAATCCCCAAAAATTGGGCTGGTAAAGGTTTAGACGTGTGGTTGTTCAAAATTGACTATTACCATCAAGGTATTTTTTACAACAAAAATATTTTGTCACGCAGTTTGCTTTCAAAACAATCTTTTCAGTAAAATGTTTCATTTCTTGCAAACTGTGTATTCTTGAACCCATGTATGTGGGAGTAATGTGTCTTTAAGCCACTGTGTGTACTCTGCAACCCTGCCTGTGGCAGTCCTGTGGGCCATTGTCTGGATATGCAATTTGTTATCAACTTCTGTGAGATAAATGTAGAAACATGCTCTGAGGGTGAAATATGTTATTACCTTCTGTGGGGGCACTGTGTCCAAAAGCCTCAGTGTATTCTGCAGCCGTGTCTGTACAAGTAGTGTGTCTAAAAAATAATTTTACTCTAACTTTGTAGCCAGGCCTGATGCCCATTAAATAATTAAACTACTCATTCCAATTACAAAGCCTTTAAATTATCATGGATGGCTATTCTGTCCTGCAATATTAGCTGCAGACTCAGTTGAGAAGTGGTTAATTTGCTTGACTGCTACCACCCTTGGATGTGGTACACGTTTATCAGGTTGCGTCTCCAGAATAGAATCCTGATTCTCCATTTCCCTTTATGTGTGTACTCTGCAATCCTTCCTGTTGGTGGGTTGAGATCAGATGGCTGCGAGTGCATTCAGTTCCTTTACTTTGTGATCCATCGGGTCCTCTCTTAACCCTTTAATGACCGCCGATGCGCCTTTTAACAGTGGTGGTTAAGGGTACTTAAACCATAGCGTTGTGAATTCACGGCACTGTGGAGAAAGTATATAGCGCCCCCCAGAGTCGGATTTTCTTCAGGGTCTCAGCTAACGGGGGTAACCGAGAACCCAGAGAACATGATTCGGGTCGGTTATTAACCATATAACGGCGAGCGCAAAAAAAAAAGCTGCAATTTCGCATTTTATTTCTCTAATCTCTGATGTGATCGCACATCAGAGGGGAGAGAAATAGGGTCCCCGGGTCCTGCGATCTGTCCCATGTACCTCCTGGTGTCCCCCCATTCTCCCATGGCTCCCACAGCTCCCGGCATCTTCTTCCTGTAAAGAAAATGGTGGGCGCATGCGCAGTGCGCCCGCCAAATCTGCCGGCCGGCAGATTCATTCATTCAGTGAAGGTACATTTTGATCACTGTGATAAACCCTATCACAGTGATCAAAATTTAAAAAATAGTAAATAACCCCCCCTTTATCACCCCCTTAGTTACAGAAATATAATAAAGAAAATATGCAGGTGGAGGAGAAGAAGAAGCGAACACCTGAAGAGGATTACTGTATGACTTTCATTAGTATTTTTACTGGCTTTTACATTCTAAATTTTTTTTCTGGATTCAATTAGTCATTCATACAGTTTAACATGGTTATTGGTACATTGTGGTGGCTTGTAAAACTCCAAAACAGTGTTAAAAAAAATTTGCTGAGTTAAATTTCTCACTCATATAGTATTATGTGCTTTTTGTTATATTTCAGTGATATGTAACACTCCAAGAAAAGTGTTAACATTTTTAGCTGAGTTCTGTTTCTCAAACGTATATTACTCTGTTTTCTGGAGTATATTTTGTGATATATAACAGTAAAAAAAGCGCTTTAAAAATTTTGCTGGGTAACACTTCTCAGTCATACAGTATTACATGCTTTTTGTTACATTTCAGTGATATGTAATACTCCATAAAAAGCATTAAAATTTTTTGCTGGGCTAAATTTCTCACTTATACACCATTCTGTCTTCTGAGGTACATTTTGTTGGTATATAATCTCAAAAAAATTGTCAAAAAATGTATTGGTATTATATTTCTCATCTATACAGTATAATTTGTTCTTGGGCACATTTAATTGGTATATAACCCTCAAAAAACTTATTAAAATGTATCAATATTATACTACTCATCCATGGAGTATTATCTCTTCTTGGGTACAATTTAGTGGTATATAACTCTCAAAAAATTGCTAAAAAATTTATAGGTATTATATTGCTCATCCATATGGTATAACAAGTTCTGGTGTACATTTCGTTAGTATATAACCCTCCGAAAACTTGTTTAAAAATTATCAGTATCATATTACTTATCCATACAGTATTACGTGTTCTTGGGAACATTTTGGCAGTATAAAAGACTAAATTTGTCATCAATATAGTTTAACCCCTTCCCGACCCATGACGCCACGTAGGCGTCATGAAAGTCAGTGCCAATCCGACCCATGACGCCTATGTGGCGTCATGAAAGGATCGCGTCCCTGCGGGCCGGGTGACCGGGGTCACTGAAAGGTCACCCGACCCGCCGGCACAGGACCCTTTGTGCTTCACCACAGGGGGGTTGGCTTAACCCCCCGTGGCCACGATCGCTCTGATTGGCTGTTAAAAGTGAAACAGTCAATCAGAGCAATCTGTAATATTTCACCAATATAATTGGTGAAATATTACAATCCAGCCATGGCCGATGCTGCAATAGCATCTGCCATGGCTGGACACCGAGCCCTGACCCCCCCCACACGGATTCACGGCGGCGATCGGCCGCCGCCACCGAAAGATGGCAACGGTCGGTCACCGCCGTCACTAAAAGCTCCCCTCGTCCTGGCCTCCGCTGCCCCCACCTTCCGATCCCCCCCCTCACTTCCGACCCCCATACTCACCTCTCCCGGTCCACCGATGTCCCTGGATCCTTCCCGGCGGCTGCCCGGGATTCTTCATGGGCGCCGCCATCTTGGAAAATGGCGGGCGCATGCGCAGTGCGCCCTGCATAGTCAACAAATTTATTTTGATCACTGTGATAAACTGTCACAGTGATCAAAATAAAAAAAAGTAAGTGAACCCCCCCTGTCATAGGTAGGGACAAATAATAAAGAATTTTTGTTTTCCTATTAGGCCCTGTGCACACGTTGCGGATTTTGTTGCGGATCCGCAGCTGATTTCGCTGCTGATCCGCAGCGGATTTCGCTGCTGATCCGCAGCTGATTTCGCTGCTGATCCGCAGCTGATTTCGCTGCTGATCCGCAGCTGATTTCGCTGCTGATCCGCTGCTGATTTCGCTGCTGATTCGCTGCTGATTTAGCTGCGGATCAGCAGCGGAATCATCAGCGAATCAGCAGCGAAATCAGCAGCAGATCAGCAGCGAAATCAGCTGTGGATCAGCAGCGAAATCAGCTGCGGATCAGCAGCGGATTTCGCTGCTGATCCGCAGCTGATTTCGCTGCTGATCCGCAGCTGATTTCGCTGCTGATCCGCAGCTGATTTCGCTGCTGATCCGCAGCTGATTTCGCTGCTGATCCGCAGCTGATTTCACTGCTGATCCGCAGCGGATTTCGATGCTAATCCGCAGCTGATTTCGTTGCTGATCCGCAGCTGATTTCGCTGCGGATCCGCAGCGGATTTGGCGCTGCGGATTCACAGCAGATCTAGAAACCATGTACAGTACAATGCAAATGAATGGTAAAAAAAAATGCTGTGCACATGCTGCAGATTTTTCAGCGCAGATTTGCTGCGGTTTTAAATCCGCAGCATGTCAATTCTTTGTGCGGATTCCGCAGCGATTTTACACCTATTCCATTATAGGCGTAAAACCGCAGAGAAAAACCGCAGCAAATCCGCGCTAAATACGCAGGTAAAAGGCAGGTCGTTTTACCTGCGAATTTTAGAAAAATCCGCAAGTGAATCCGCAACGTGTGCACGGGGCCTTAGGGTCAGGCTGGGTTCATATTGCATTATGGCAGTCCGTTAGATGGACTTTGTTTCACCGCGGTATAACGCGGTGTAACGCAGTCCGTTAACGCTGCCATTCACCCCATTTGTGTGCGCATCGCAACGCATGCCATGAAGCGGCATGCGTTCGCGACGTGTCGTCATTCAGTGACGGAGCCTTGGACGAAGGCTGCAGCGTCTGGGCTCCATCACCGCTAGCACAGATGAATCATCGCTGATTCCTCTGCACTAGCGGGTATAGCATAACGCGATCGCGTTATGCTATACCGTTACCAGCCCGTCAACGCTACGTGTTGAACGGGCTGGTAAAATGCAATATGAACCCAGCCTTAGGGTTAGAACTAGGGTTATGGTTAGAACTAGGGTAAGGGTTGGAATTAGGGTTAGGGTTGGAATTAGGGTTAGGGTTGGAATTAGGGTTAGGGTTGGGATTAGGGTTAGGGTTGGGATAAGCGTTAGGGGTGTTTTGGGGTTAGGGTTGGGATTAGGGTTAGGCTTGTGGTTAGGTTTATGGTTAGAGTTGGGATTAGGGTTAGGGGTGTGTTGGGGTTAGGGTTATGGTTAGGGTTTGTATTAGGGTTAGGGGTGTAGGGGTTAGGGTTGGGGTTAGGGGTGTGTTGGGGTTAGGGTTGGAGTTAGAATTGAGGGGTTTCCACTATTTAGGTACATCAGGGGGTCTCCATACGCGACATGGTGCCACCATTGATTCCTGCAAATTTTGCGTTCAAAATGTCAAACAGTGCTCCCTTTATTCCAAGCCCCGACGTGTGCCCAAACAGTGGTTTACCCCCACAATATGGGGTATCAGCGTACTCGGGAAAAATTGCACAACAACTTTGGGGGTCTAATTTCTCCTGTTACTGTTGGGAAAAAAATTGGGGACTAAAAGAGTTATTTTTGTGGAAAAAAAATGATTTTTTATTTTCACGGCTCTGCGTTATAAACTTCTGTGAAGAACTTGGGGTTCAAAGTGCTCACCACACATCTAGATAAGTTCCTTGCGGGGTCTAGTTTCCAAAATGAGGTCACTTGTGGGGAGTTTATACTGATTAGGCACATCAGGGACTCTGCAAACGTAATATGACGCCCGCAGACCATTCCATCAAATCGGCATTTCAAAACGTCACTACTTCCCTTCCGAGCCCCGAAGTGTGCCCATACAGTAGTTTTCTCCCACATATGGGATATCAGCGTACTCAGGACAAATTGGACAACAACTTTTGAGGTCTAATTTCTCCTGTTACCCTTGGGAAAATAAAAAAATTGTGGAGTAAAAGATCATGTTTGTGGAGAAAATATGATTTTTTTATTTTCATGGCCCAGCGTTATAAACTTCTGTGTAGCCCTTGGGGGTTCTAAGTGCTCACTACACATCTAGATAAGCTCCTTGGGGGGTCTAGTTTCCAAAATGGGGTCACTTGTGGGGGGTTTCTACTGTTTAGGCACATCAGGGGCTCTGCAAACGCAACATGACGCCCACAGAACATTCCATCAAGTCTGCATTCCAAAATGGCGCTCCTTCCCTTCTGTGCTCTCCCATGCACCAAAACAGTGGTTCCCCCCACATATGGGGTACAAGTGTACTCAGGACAAACTGTACAACAACTTTTGTGGTCCAATTTCTCCTGTTACCCTTGTGAAAATAAAAAATTGCGGGTTAAAAAAATCAGTTTTTGAGGAAAAAAATGATTTTTTATTTTCACGGCTCTGCATTACAAACTTCTGTGAAGCACGTGGGGGTTCAAGGTGCTCACCACACATCTAGTTAAGTTCCTTGAGGGGTCTAGTTTACAAAATGTGGTCACTTGTGGGGGGTTTCTACTGTTTAGGCACATCAGGGGCTCTGCCCGCCCACAGACCATTCCATCAAGTCGACATTTCAAAGCGTCACTACATCCCTTCCAAGCCCTGACGTGTGCCCAAACAGTGGTTCTCCCCCACATGTGAGGTACTAGCGTACTTAGGACAAATTAGACAACAACTTTTGGGGTCCAATTTCTCCTGTAACCATTGTGAAAATAAAAAATATGGGGCTAAATAATCATTTTTTGAGAAAAAAAAATGATTTTTTATTTTCACGGCTCTGCGTTATAAACTTTTGTGAAGCACCTGGGGGTTCAAAGTGCTCACTGTGCATCTGCATAAGTTTCTTAGGGGGTCTAGTTTCCAAAATGGGGTCATTTGTGGGGGAGCTCCAAAGTTTAGGCATACAGGGGCTCTCCAAACATGACATGGTGTCCGCTAACGACTGGAGCTAATTTTCCATTCAAAAAGTCAAATGGCGCTCCTTCCCTTCTGAGCCCTGCCGTGCGCCCAAACAGTGGTTTATGACCACATATGAGGTATCTGTGTACTCAGGAGAAATTGCCCAACACATTTTAGGATCCATTTTATACTGTTACCCATGTGAAAATGAAAAAACTGAGGCTAAAAGAAAATTTTTGTGAAAAAAAAAGTACTTTCTTTTTTTTACGGATCAATTTGTGAAGCACCTGGGGGTTCAAAGTGCTCACTCTGCATCTAGATAAGTTCCTTGGGGGTCTAGTTTCCAAAATGGGGTCACTTGTGGGGGAGCTCCAATGTTTAGGCACACAGGGACTCTCCAAATGCGACATGGCAACCGCTAAATATTCCAGCATATTTTCCATTCAAAAAGTCAAATGGCGCTCCTTCCCTTCTGAGCCCTGCCGTGCGCCCAAACAGTGGTTTATGACCACATATGAGGTATCTGTGTACTCAGGAGAAATTGCCCAACAAATTTTAGGATCCATTTTATCCTGTTGCCCATGTGAAAATGAAAAAACTGAGGCTAAAAGAAAATTTTTGTGAAAAAAAAAGTACTTTCTTTTTTTTACGGATCAATTTGTGAAGCACCTGGGGGTTCAAAGTGCTCACTCTGCATCTAGATAAGTTCCTTGGGGGGTCTAGTTTCCAAAATGTGGTCACTTGTGGGGGAGCTTAAATGTTTAGGCACACAGGGACTCTCCAAATGCGACATGGCAACCGCTAAATATTCCAGCATATTTTCCATTCAAAAAGTCAAATGGCGCTCCTTCCCTTCTGAGCCCTGCCGTGCGCCCAAACAGTGGTTTATGACCACATATGAGGTATCTGTGTACTCAGGAGAAATTGCCCAACAAATTTTAGGGTCCATTTTATCCTGTTGCCCATGCAAAAATAAAAAAATTGATGCTAAAATAAAAATTTTGTTGGAAAAATTAAAATGTCCATTTTTTCCTTCCACGTTGCTTTAGTTCCTGTGAAGCACCTGAAGGGTTAATAATCTTCTTGAATGTAGTTTTGAGTAGCTTGAGGAGTGCAGTTTTTATAATGGTGTCACTTTTGGGTATTTTCTGCCATATAGACCCCTCAAAGTGACTTCAAATGTGAGGTGGTCCCTAAAAAAAATGGTTTTGTAAATTTTGCTGTAAAAATGAGAAATCGCTGGTCAACTTTTAACCCTTATAACTTCCTAACAAAAAAAAATGTTGTTCCCAAAATTGTGCTGATGTAAAGTAGACATGTGGGAAATGTTATTTATTAACTATTTTGTGTTACATAACTCTCTGGTTTAACAGAATAAAAATTCAAAATTTGAAAATTGCGAAATTTTCAAAATTTTGGCCAAAGTTCCATTTTTTTCACAAATAAACGCAAAAATTATCGACCTAAATTTACCACTAACATGAAGCCCAATATGTCACGAAAAAACAATCTCAGAATCGCTAGGATCCGTTGAAGCGTTCCTGAGTTATTACCTCATAAAGGGATACTGGTCAGAATTGCAAAAAATGGCCAGGTCATTTAGGTCAAAATAGGCTGGGTCATGAAGGGGTTAATGTGCTTTGTGTAAAATTACAGTGGGTTAAAATTACAGTTAAAATATTTTTGTTCCAAAAATTGACTATTGTCACCTATACTCTATAACTTGGTTTGTGTGAATTTTCTTTGGTTTGAAATAAAATCCAAAATTGGCCTGGTACAGGTGTAGACATTTGGTTGTTCAAAAATTGACTAATGTGACATATACTCTAAAATTAGATTAGTGTGGAATTTCATTGGTTTTAAAAAACACCAAAAATTTGGCTGGTACAGGTGTACAAATTTTGATGCTCAAAAATTGACTATTGTCACATACACTCTAAAACTTGTTTTGTAAAAAATATTGCTGGTTTTAAAAAATCCCCAAAAATTGGGCTGGTAAAGGTTTAGACGTGTGGTTGTTCAAAATTGACTATTACCATCAAGGTATTTTTTACAACAAAAATATTTTGTCACGCAGTTTGCTTTCAAAACAATCTTTTCAGTAAAATGTTTCATTTCTTGCAAACTGTGTATTCTTGAACCCATGTATGTGGGAGTAATGTGTCTTTAAGCCACTGTGTGTACTCTGCAACCCTGCCTGTGGCAGTCCTGTGGGCCATTGTCTGGATATGCAATTTGTTATCAACTTCTGTGAGATAAATGTAGAAACATGCTCTGAGGGTGAAATATGTTATTACCTTCTGTGGGGGCACTGTGTCCAAAAGCCTCAGTGTATTCTGCAGCCGTGTCTGTACAAGTAGTGTGTCTAAAAAATAATTTTACTCTAACTTTGTAGCCAGGCCTGATGCCCATTAAATAATTAAACTACTCATTCCAATTACAAAGCCTTTAAATTATCATGGATGGCTATTCTGTCCTGCAATATTAGCTGCAGACTCAGTTGAGAAGTGGTTAATTTGCTTGACTGCTACCACCCTTGGATGTGGTACACGTTTATCAGGTTGCGTCTCCAGAATAGAATCTGATTCTCCATTTCCCTTTATGTGTGTACTCTGCAATCCTTCCTGTTGGTGGGTTGAGATCAGATGGCTGCGAGTGCATTCAGTTCCTTTACTTTGTGATCCATCGGGTCCTCTCTTAACCCTTTAATGACCGCCGATGCGCCTTTTAACAGTGGTGGTTAAGGGTACTTAAACCATAGCGTTGTGAATTCACGGCACTGTGGAGAAAGTATATAGCGCCCCCAGAGTCGGATTTTCTTCAGGGTCTCAGCTAACGGGGGTAACCGAGAACCCAGAGAACATGATTCGGGTCGGTTATTAACCATATAACGGCGAGCGCAAAAAAAAAGCTGCAATTTCGCATTTTATTTCTCTAATCTCTGATGTGATCGCACATCAGAGGGGAGAGAAATAGGGTCCCCGGGTCCTGCGATCTGTCCCATGTACCTCCTGGTGTCCCCCCATTCTCCCATGGCTCCCACAGCTCCCGGCATCTTCTTCCTGTAAAGAAAATGGTGGGCGCATGCGCAGTGCGCCCGCCAAATCTGCCGGCCGGCAGATTCATTCATTCAGTGAAGGTACATTTTGATCACTGTGATAAACCCTATCACAGTGATCAAAATTTAAAAAATAGTAAATAACCCCCCCTTTATCACCCCCTTAGTTACAGAAATATAATAAAGAAAATATATTTATTTTCTTTTTTCCATTAGGGTTAGGGTTACTAATTAGGGTTGGTTGAATTAGGGTTACAATTAGGGTTAGGGTTACAATTAGGGTTGGGATTAGGGTTAGGGTTGGGATTAGGGTTAGGGGTGTGTTGGGGTTAGGGTTGGAGCTAGAATTGAGGAGTTTTCACTAATAAGGCACATCAGGGGGTCTCCAAACATGACATCGCGTTCAAAGTCAAATGATGCTCCCTCCCTTCCGAGCCCTGCCGTGACCCCAAATAGTGGTTTATCCCAACATATCAGGTATCAGCGTACTCAGGACAAATTGCACACCAATTTTGGGCTCTAATTTCTCATGTTACCCTTGGGAAAATAAAAAATAGCTGGCTAAAAATCATTTTTTAGGAAAAAAAATATTTTTTTTCACTGCTCTGCGTTTATAAACTTCTGTGAAGCACTTGGGGGTTCAAAGTGCTCACCACACACCTAGATAAGCTCCTGAGGGGGTCTAGTTTCCAAAATGGTGTCACTTGCAGGGGGTTTCTACTGTTAAGGCACATCAAAGGCTCTGCAAACACAACATGACGCCCGCAGAACATTCCATCAAGTCTGCATTACAAAACGGCGCTCCCTCCCTTCCAAGCTCTCCCATGCGCCCAAACAGTGGTTCCCCCCCACATATGGGGTATCAGCATACTCAGGAAAAATTGCACAGCAACTTTTTGGTTCAATTTCTCCTGTTACCCTTGGGAAAATAAAAAATAACGGGCTAAAAAATAATTTTTGAGGAAAAAAATGATATTTTATTTCACCGCTCTACGTTATAAACTTCTGTGAAGCACATGGTGGTTCAAAATGCTCACCACACATCTAGATAAGTTCCTTAAGTGGTCTAGTTTCCAAAATGGGGTCACTTGTTGGGGGTTTCCACTGTTTATGCACATTAGGTGCTCTCCAAACGTGACATGGCGTCCAGCCAATTCTGCGTTGAAAAAGTCAAATGGCGACCTCTGCCATGTGCCCAAAAAGGGGTTTACAACCATATATGGGATATTGGCATATTCAGGAGTAATTACACAACAAATTTTGTGGTTCATTTTCTCTTTTATCACTTGTGAAAATAAAAAAAATTGGTTCTGAAGTAAATGTTTTGCAAAAAAAGTTAAATGTTAATTTTTTTCCTTCCACATTGCTTCAGTTACTGTGAAGCACGTAAAGGGTTAATAAACTTCTTGAATGTTGTTTTGAGCATCTAGAGGGGTGCAGTTTTTAGAATGGTGTCACTTTTGGGTATTTTCTATCATATAGACCCCTCAAAGTGACTTCAAATGTGATGTGGTCCCTAAAAAAAAGTGGTGTTGTAAAAATGAGAAATTGCTTGTCAATTTTTAACCCTTATAACTTTGCAACAAAAAAAATTTTGTTTCCATAATTGTGCTGATGTAAAGTAGACATGTGGGACATGTTATTTATTAAGAAATTTGTGTGATATATCTCTCTGATTTAAGGGCATAAAAATTTAAAGTTTGAAAATTGCAAAATTTTCAAAATTTTCGCCATATTTCCATTTTTTTCATAAATAAACGCTAGTCATATAAAAAAAAAAACTACTAAGGTGAAGTACAATATGTCACAAAAAAACACTCTCAGAATCAGCGGGATTCATTAAAGCGTTCCAGAGTTATAACCTCATAAAATGACAGTGGTCTGAATTGTAAAAATTGGCCAGTTCATTTAGCTGCAAATTGGCTCTATCACTAAGGGGTTAATCAAGACCCAGTTGGAACAAACAAGAAAATTGAAAGGAGTACAATTCTATTATCCCTAGCTGAAGTATTGCCTGCTTTCATCACTGATTTTGTCAACACTTTGGGTCCCCGTAACCCTAAGGTAAGAGCATTAGGAGGCGTCCTAAGGCAATGGTGCTGGAACTGGCAGTAGCAAGCCTCATGTCAGATCACCAGCTGTATCCAGAATCAAACTATGAGCTTTTTATCTGCCGCTGCTTGTACACTACTGGAATTGAAATTTTGGAACAGTGGGGGAAATGTGTCAACAACATTCTAATGTATGTTGGTGAAATTTTTAACTTGACTGTTGGTAGCAAGACTTGCTGCGGACCACTGGCTCGATCAAAGATCTTACTACCAGCTTTTTATTGGCGGCATTAGTAACATGTGCCCTATTTTCTGGGTGTGAAATTTTTAATCAGCTTTCTCAGGGAAATTTGAAAACAGGCTGTGAGTGAAATTAATTATCTCCTTCTATGGTAAAAATGTGTCAACAACATGCTAGGTAGGTGAAATTTGTAAGCTGCTAATGTAGGTGTGCTGTGCTCCAAGCTCTGTGGGTGAAATTTGCCAGCTGCAAATGCAGGGAGACTCTGCCGCATGCTCTGTGTGTGAAATTTGTAAGCTGTTAATGTAGGGGAACAGTGGCCCTTG
Organism: Oophaga sylvatica; assembly: GCA_033576555.1. NCBI lineage: Eukaryota > Metazoa > Chordata > Amphibia > Anura > Dendrobatidae > Oophaga > Oophaga sylvatica. The sequence continues at coordinate 217,428,460 of JARQOD010000002.1, forward strand.
CTCTGTGGGTGAACTTTTTAACTGGAGTATAAGTAGCAAGCCTCTAGACCTCCTTTTAGAGTCTGCAGGAAAAATGCTCAGATTTCTCATTAACTCCCATTGCATTAGAAATTGCTCTGCTTGAGTAACGAGCATCCAAGCATTTTAATGCTTGCTCATCTCTAATCATTATCAAATCAACAGACAAAGGGGTTGCCATGGTTATCATCGACCAGACACATTACCGCTAAGAAATTAACTGACAGTTGACTGATGTTAACACATACAGGAGGATCCCCAGGGACCCAACTAGCAGCATTAGAGAAAAAATGCAACAAATACTTACACCTGCCTAGACAGCAAAACCATTAATCAAAAGATGACTACCTTTTTAACCAACCCACACCCGGTAATCGCAGTTTTTACATACTACCCAAAATATATAATTAACTTAATAATCCACAAGGCTGTCCCATGGCCTCTACCAAATCCATGTTGTCTCCTTTATCCATATATCTACATAAAATCCTTACCCCACTCACCAAGTAGTCATGTTCATTCCTACTAGACACTGGCCAAATCCTCCAGATCATCAATAACCTGATCTCTATTACTTCTGCTATTGTTCTATTAACCCTTGACATGAATAGCATTTACATGTCAATTGCACAAGAGAAGTGACTTGAGGCCATGTCCACAATTCTTTCCCAATCCAATTCGGACTAGAACTTTTTCTTGACCTCCTTAAGCTAGTCATTCATGAAAACTTCTTATTTGGTGACTATGTCCAGACCTGTGGGACGGCCATGGGCTTAAACACAGCTCCAGCTGGTGGAAAAGCATACATGAGCCTCTTTGAAGAGCACCACTAATACCCAAATGCACTTTTCCAACAACACTCTGTTGATACAGATACATCGATGATATTTTCTGCATCTGGCACAGTACATCGAATTCCCTTTATTCCTTCTTCTCACATCTTAACTCAATCAGACCAAAACACCAATTCACCCCTAACTACAATATAACTCGTATATCATTTCTAGATAGACTAGTAATAAAAAATCCAAAAGAATTTCTAACAGACCTTTTACAGTTATATGAAAAAGTTTGGGCACCCCTATTAATCTTAAGCTTGATGTTTTATAAAAATTGGTGTTTTTGCAACAGCTATTTCAGTTTGATATATCTAATAACTATTGGACACAGTAATGTTTCTGCCTTGAAATGAGGTTTATTGTACTAACAGAACATGTGCAATCTGCATTCAAACAAAATTTGACAGGTGCATAAGTATGGGCACCTCACCAGAAAAGTGACATTAATATTTAGTAGATCCTCCTTTTGCAAAAATAACAGCCTCTAGTCGCTTCCTGAAGCTTTTAATGAGTTCCTGGATCCTGGATGAAGGTATTTTTGACCATTCCTCTTTACAAAACAATTATAGTTCAGTTAAGTTTGATGGTCGCCGAGCATGGACAGCCCTCTTCAAATGATCCCACAGATGTTCAATGATATTCAGGTCTGGGGACTGGGATGGCCATTCCAGAACATTGTAATTGTTCCTCTGCATGAATGCCTGAGTAGACTTGGAGCGGTGTTTTGGATCATTGTCTTGCTGAAAGATCCATCCCCTGCATAACTTCAACTTTGTCACTGATTCTTGAACATTATTGTCAAGAATCTGCTGATACTGAGTGGAATCCATGCATCCCTCAACTTTAACAAGATTCCCGGTGCTGGCATTGGCCACACAGCCCCAAAGCATGATGGAACCTCCACCAAATTTTACTGTGGGTAGCAAGTGTTTTTCTTGGAATGCTGTGTTTTTTTGACGACATGCATAACGCCTTTTTGTATGACCAAACAACTCATTCTTGGTTTCATCAGTCAACAGGACCTTCTTCCAAAAAGAAATTGGCTTCTCCAAATGTGCTTTTGCATACCTCAGCCGACTCTCTTTGTGGCATGCTTGCAGAAAAGGCTTCTTTCGCATCACTCTCCCATACAGCTTCTCCTTGTGCAAAGTGCGTTGTATAGTTGACCGATGCACAGTGACACCATCTGCAGCAAGTTGATGCTGCAACTCTCTGGAGGTGGTCTGAGGATTGTCCTTGACTGATCTCACCATTCTTCTTCTCTGCCTTTCTGATGTTTTTCTTGGCCTGCCACTTCTGGCCTTAACAAGAACTGTCTCTGTGTTCTTCCATTTCCTTACTATGTTCCTCACAGTGGAAATTGACAGGTTAAATCTCTGAGACAGCTTTTTGTATCCTTCCCCTGAACAACTATGTTGAATAATCTTTGTTTTCAGATCATTTGACAGTTGTTTTGAGGAGCCCATGATGCCACTCTTCAGAGGAGATTCAAACAGGAGAACAACTTGCAAGTGGCCACTTTAAGTAGCTTTTCTCATGATTGCATACACCTGGCAATGAAGTTCAATGCTCAATGAGGTTACAAAACCAAAAAAAGTGCTTTAGTAAGTCAGTAAAAAGTAGGTAGGAGTATTTAAAACAAGAAAATGATAAGGGTGGCCATACTTATGCACCTGTCAAATTTTGTTTGAATGCAGATTGCACATGTTCTGTTAGTACAATAAACCTCATTTCAAGGCAGAAACATTACTGTGTCCAATAGTTATTAGATATATCAAACTGAAATAGCTGTTGCAAAAACACCAATTTTTATAAAACATTAAGCTTAAGATTAATAGGGGTGCCCAAACTTTTTCATATAACTGTATCTAAACGCACAAATAGCAGCAGTTTACTACACTACTCCACCTGTTATCCCAAGTCCTTTATGAACAGTCTCAAACATTCCCAATTTAAGAGGATCTCCTGCATATTTAAAGACAAAAGTCTATTACCTACCTATCTCAATGAGATGACACTCAAATTCAGAGACAGAATTTATCCCACACCAATTCTACAACAGGTGGAAACCAGGGCCTTCAGTTCCTTTGATACACACTTACCATCCCCTGATGCCAAAGGTCCACGCCATAATTCGGAAACACTGGTCACTCCTGGCAAAGGCCTACCCCAATATTGGCACCTTCAGGACATCAGCCCTGATGTGCACTAAAAGACCTCACAACATCAGGGACCAACTATTAAGAGCTGACATAGGCAGCATTGAAAAACTATCCACCCATTGCTTTCTCAGTTTCCGCCGACATGGCACATTTCCCTTACTTTATTGTATGGCATGCTCTAATATTACCAAATCAGAGAATATTATCCATCCCAGGATGGGAAAATCATATCCCATTATGGGATACTTCAAACGCGACTCCAATTTTGTCATCTATGTCACCAAATGCCAATGTGAGGGACCATATTGCAAGCCACAAGTCTACCATCCATAGTGGCAAAACATAGCTATCATTACCAGATCACTTCACCATTGCAGAGATTCTGTATCCCAATTATGCTTCCAGGTCACTGAACAGGTACCCAGACCCAGAAGAGGTGATAATCACATCCAACTCCTCAAGGCATGGAAGTTTTTTGGATACATACCCTCCAAACATTGGCCTCCAGGGACCTGAACAGGGAATTTGATTGGCTCATCCAATATATTCCTTTTTTTTTTACAGACACACTGATCTGCTCCCTCTTTGACTATCCCACACTACCACATAGGTAAGAGTGTTCACTATGTCATCATATTTGAATAACCATGTGTTTGAATTCCTACAGTCCTGATACTCCTCCTACACCCTTGTAATTACTCCATTTATTATGGCTTTTTCCCCAGGAACTCTGTCACATCTTTCATTCTACAGTCATTATTTATTAAATGGTATATTCATCCACAGCCTTTTTTCTTGCTACACTATTGCAGGCGTCCCCACTTCCATTGCAACCCTGACAGGCGTAGCTAGAGTTTTGGTTCAAGGGGGGCAAAACTTCTGAGAGGGCCCCTAACCTGGTAACCTTGATTACAACAGGGTGACACACTCTAATAGTGGATGTAGGAGACCCTCAGCAGATGACTGTGCTGTTACTGAAAACGGAACATATAAGAGATTACTGCACAGTTAAAGATGGTGACTTACAGAGGACGTTCTTTCTGATGGAATCGTTCACTTTTCCCAAAAATAAATAATCTTTATTATTTTAAATAATCTTTATTTTTATATAGCGCTAACATATTCCGCAGCGCTTTACAGTTTGCACACATTATCGCACTGTCCCCGGTGGGGATCACAATCTAGATTCCCTATCAGTGTGTTTTTGGAGTGTGGGTGGAAACCGGAGTATGCGGAGGAAACCCACGCAAACACGGGGAGAACATACAAACTCCTTGCAGATATTGTCCTTGGTGGGACTTGAACCAAGGACTCCAGCGCAGCAAGGCTGCAGTGCTATCCACTGAGCCACCGTGCGGCCCTTCCCACCTTTTCCATCTGGCCCAGACAATTATGACAACTTCTTCCAGCCAGGACTCATCTGCAGATATTACAACAAAGACACATTTCATGTGTTTAACATTGCAAAATATATGAGAAGCTTTATAATTTCTTTCTTTCTTTATCCAACGGAAAAAACACAGACGATACACTAATGGTAAAAGTGAATGCACGGATAACACACTGATGTCATTGTCAACATTAAAAAATTAGTGCATGGTCCTCTTGAAAAGAGTTTTCCAGTATTTAGATATCAATATTGTATTAATATACTTTGAATAGCTCATTAATAGCAGATTGTTTTTGAGTTAAACACCTTTCACCCCCATGTGTAGCTGTTCACAAGTCCTGCGACGGTCAGAAATAAAGTAGATCACACAACTCCATACACTGTGTAGGGGTTTTCTCATGTTCAATCATGCCCACTCACATGTTCTAAGAAAATAAACAATTCAGTGAAGGCAACGAAAGGTAAATTTACAAAAGGCACCATTCAGCTTACAGCTGGCACTGATAACACCTATTTGTGTTCTGAAAATTAAATTATCCATAATTAGCAAAACTTTTGGCCTTATCAATATATATGTATTTTTTAACTTAAAAATAAAATGTCAAGAACAGATAAAGGATAAACAAGACAAGCATGACATCTAGCTGACAGGAAGCTCTGACATTTATTTTGTTATTGGTCATTCGACTGTAGAGGTCATTGATTCACTGTGACGATCAGGTGACTGGAGTGGCACTTCATTACAGACAAATCTGATGACATAATGTTCTACGACTGCTGAGACAGTCTGTTCCAGACCCATGGGGGTTTTAACTAGGTGGGTATGCATCAATGAAATTATTTTTCCATTATTTCTGTGTATGCTTTTAAAGTTAAACAAGCTCTCAATGGTTATCTGACACTGCAATTAGAAGAAATATAGGTATCGTATTCTCGATTGATAGAACTATATTAATCTTTCATTTATTTACAGTGTTTTTAATATTTGTGCTATGTATCCTTAAGAATCAGCTTTCAAATGTTTGCCGAAGTAATTCCTCTAAAAACGTTATTTCCATTAAAGTCAATCAGCATTTGTGAAGTATCATTTTACACAAATTAATGTAATTTATAACAGAAACTGCTATTTAATGCTAGCTCTAAACATGTGTATGTCTATAGAGAATGTTTGGGATTTGGATACAATTACATGTAGTAATTATGATTGTTTGTAGGAAGAAATGCACTATAGTGACCCTCAGGCACTCACCGACTAGATGTCACGCTGTCTAATGATATGTATACAATGTCAATAAACTATTAATACAGGAACAACACTCTATACAACAACTAGTATAGCAACATCAGCATGTAAGTATAGAATAGATTTACCTGACACGATATCTGCTGAACCCAGGGTTAATCTTGAGGACTTGATGAGCTGAAACAGGAAAGAGGTGGACCGGGATCTAACCTGACCCTAAACTGGGGTCCTAACTAATCCCTCAACTTGGAGGTACTGATAATGGTTCAGAGGTCCAAGTCACCAACCTAACCCTGTCTCCTATCAGACCCTGAACCCTGTAATCAGTCCTAAGAAGGATCCTGACTACCACCAAAGGGATATGGGCTGATCTTAGCTAAATACACCGATTAGACATATAAGACAGACAGGATAACACTCGCTTGCATACACACTCAAACACCAAAGAAACATAAATGGTCTGGGAAATAAACTCTAACCAAGTTGAGCTTAGAACAACTAAGGAGCTCACAACTAAAGTCTATACAGATTCATTCCTATCTGTGGTCTGCATGAAGGTTTCACTGGCAACTCCCAAAGCAGACAACCAGGAATTTAAAGGAAACCAATCAACAAATAATCAATTGCAGCCGGGAGAAACTGCACCCAGTCCCAGCACGAGCACAGACAGAATTAACTCCCTAGCTGCCAAACACAAAGAAACAGCAGCTCAGCTGTGAGAAGTCAAAATGTGCAACCGCGACGATCTTCGTGGCAATGCACACATGACACTAGAACAACTGAAGGAACGCCATAATACATCTTTCTGAATTCAGCGCTGTTAAGTTAAAGCTTGAAAATTATGTAACTTGTTAGTGTCTCTTTGTCTGATGACTTCATTTAGTTTATAGTTTTCTTCCCTGCATTGTGTTGTACAATAGGTCAGTAAAGTACTGCTGTTACAATTAACAAATGATACTATATATACATGGAGAACATCTGTGGCACAAACAATGAAAAGGTCATAGTATTTCACAGCCCTAACAAACTTTTCTTAAAAAAAGTTTTTGCCTGTTTTTAATCTCTGTAGAACTGAGAAATTTGGTAATTTTTACACGTTCATTTTCTACTCCCCTTTTATTAACTCAAAGAGCCATGAACTTTTTATGTTTTTTTAATTTTTAATTCAACAACATAGCCAAATGAAGGCTTCTTTATGTGTATTAAAATTGTGGGGTAAGAATATTCCGCTATTGATTTCTGAGAGTTGGGTTTTATTGCATTAATTAATTACCTGGTAATATAATATAATTCTTTAAGTTATGAAACTGACAAGAATGCTTTTTATTTCAGAAATCAAAAAATTCACATTTGTATAAAACAATTTTGATTTGTGTTTCCATTTTCTAAAATCAAAACTTTTATTTTTCCATATTATTTTGATATACATAGAAATTTTGCTCTCTTTTATCGCATTTTTTGAGAGGAGCCAAGTGACCCCATAAAGTTGACTCTTGCACTTTGACCCTTCTTTTCTTTTTAGCATATGGTAAAAATAATTTTATACCTTGATAAGTCAAGCTTTTATGGGCAATTTGATATGCCTACTTTTTTATCGCTTTGTAATATATATCAGAAAAAAGGGGTTATTTAACCCCTTCATGACCTTGCCATTTTTTGCAATTCTGACTAGTGTCCTTTTATGAGGTAATAACTCAGGAACGCTTCAACGAATCCTAGCGATTCTGAGACTGTTTTTTCATGACATATTGGGCTTCATGTTAGTGGTAAATTTAGGTCGATAATTTTTGCATTTATTTGTGAAAAAAATGGAAATTTGGCGAAAAAAATTGAAATTTCGCAATTTTCAAATTTTGAATTTTTATTCTGTTAAACCAGAGAGTTATGTGGCACAAAATAGTTAATTAATAACATTTCCCACATGTCTACTTTACATCAGCACAATTTTGGAAACAAAATTTTTTTTGTTAGGAAGTTATAAGGGTTAAAAGTTGACCAGCAATTTCTCATTTTTACAGCAAAATTTATAAAACCATTTTTTTTTTGGGACCACCTCACATTTGAAGTCACTTTGATGGGTCTATTTGGTAGAAAATACCCAAAAGTGACACCGTTATAAAAACTACACCCCTCAAGCTACTCAAAACTACATTCAAGAAGATTATTAACCCTTCAGGTGCTTCACAGGAACTAAAGCAACGTGGAAGGAAAAAATGGACATTTTAATTTTTCCAACAAAAATTTTATTTTAGCATCAATTTTTTCATTTTTGCATGGGCAACAGGATAAAATGGATCTAAAATTTGTTGGGCAATTTCTCCTGAGTACACAGATACCTCATATGTGGTCATAAACCACTGTTTGGGCGCACGGCAGGGCTCAGAAGGGAAGGAGCGCCATTTTGGAATGCAGACTTAATGGAATGTTCTGCGGGCGTCATGTTGCGTTTGCAGAGCCCCTGATGTGCCTAAACAGTAGAAACCCCCACAAGTGACCCCATTTTGGAAACTAGACCCCCAAGGAGCTTAGCTAGATGTGTAGTGAGCACTTTGAACCCCAAGTGCTTCACAGAAGTTTATAAACACAGAGCAGTGAAAATAAAAAAATAATTTTTGTTTCTCAAAAATCATTTTTAGCCCGCTGTTTTTTATTTTCCCAAGGGTAACAGGAGAAATTAGACCCCAAAAGTTGTTGTCCAATTTGTCCTGAAGACGCTGATATCCCATATGTGGGAGAAAAATACTGTATGGGCACATGTCGGGGCTCGGAAGGGAAGTAGTGACATTTTGAAATGCCGACTTGATGGAATGGTCTGCGGGCGTCATGTTACGTTTGCAGAGCCCATGATGTGCCTAAACAGTAGAAACCCCCCCAAGTGAACCCATTTTGGAAACTAGATCCCCCAAGGAACTCCTCTAGATGTGTGGTGAGCACTTTGAATCTCCAAGTTCTTCACAGAAGTTTATAACGCAGAGCTGTGAAAACAAAAAATCATTTATTTTCCACAAAAATAATTTTTTTAGTCCCCAATTTTTTTTCCCAAGGGTAACAGGAGAAATTAGACCCCCAAAGTTGTTGTGCAATTTTTCCTGAGTACGCTGATACCCGATATGTGGGGGTAAACCACTGTTTGGGCACACGTCGAGGCTTGGAATAAAGGGAGCATTGTTTCACTTTTAACAGCCAATCAGAGCGATCGTAGCCACGTGGGGGTTAAGCCAACCCCCATGTGGTGAAGCACAAAGAGTCTTGTGCCTGCGGGTCGGGTGACCTTTCAGTGACCAGGTCACCCCACCCGCAGGAACGCGATCCTTTCATGACACATACGCTGTGTCACAGGACGGGAAGGGGTTAAATAAATGTATATACATATATATGTAAATATATCCACAGTACATATAGATTGACACATACACATATGCGCTATATACATGGCAGGGTGCTAAATGCAAGCAGGAACAGCGTATACCGAACGCCACAAACAAATAGCCGAAATTGTATACAGAAACATCTGCACAGCATATGGGCTAAGTCCCCTAAGTCCAAGTGGTAGACCCCAGAGAAAGTGGTGGAGAATGAAAGGGCAAAAATCCTGTGGGACTTCAAGATCCAGATGGATAAGCAGGTGTTGGCTAACCAACCAGACATTGTGATAGTAGACAAGGATCAGAAGACAGCAATGATAATAGATGTGGCCAAGTGACCGCAACATCAGAAACAAGGAATATGAGAATCTAGAGAAATACATAGTAAAATAGTTATTAAGGTTGAAGGAAGACTTTAAGTCCATCTAGTTCAACCCATATCCTATCCTAACATGTTGATCCAGAGGAAGGCAAAAAAACCCATGTGGCAAACAGTTAGCTTCACATTGGGGAAAAAAAATTCCTTCCTGACTCCACATATGGCAATTAGACTAGCTCCCTGGATCAAAGCAATATCTAGGAAACTAGATTATATAACCTGTAATATTATACTTTTCAAGAAAGGCATCCAGGCCCTTCTTAAATTTTAGCAGTGAATCGCTCATTATAACATCATATGGCAGAGAGTTCCATAGTCTCACTGCTCTTACATTAATGAATCTGCATCTGTGATTATGCTTAAACCTTCTTTCCTCTAGACATAGAGGTTGCCCCCTTGTCCCCGTCAAAGGTCTAAGCATAAAAAGATCATTAGAAAGGTCTTTGTACTGTCCCCTCATTTATTTATACACTGTAGTAAGATCACCCCTAAGCCATCGTTTTCCCAAACTAAATAACCGCAAGTGTAATAACCTGACTTGGTATTGCAGACCCCCCAGTTCTCTAATAACCTTGGTCCTTCTTCTCTGCACCTACTACAATTCAGCTATGTCTTTCTTATACACCGGAGATCAGAACTGTACACAGTATTCTAAGTGTGGTCGCACTATTGACTTGTATACAGGTAAAATTATGTTATCCTCAAGAGACATCTATGCCTCTTTTAATGCATCCCATTATTTTATTTGCCTTTGCAGCAGCTGCCTGACATTGTCCACTGAATGTGAGTTTGTCATCCACCCATACACCCAGTCTTTTTTAGTGACAGTTTGGCCCAGTGTGTTACAATTAAGCACATAATTATACATCTTGTTTGTTCTACCCAAGTGCATGGCATTACATTTATCCCCATTAAAGCTCATTTGCCATTGATCAGCCCAAGCTTATAGTTTACATAAATCCTCCTGTAATATAAAATTGTCCTCCTCTATATTGATTACCCTGCAAAGTTTCGTGTCATCTGCAAATATTGAAATACTGCTCTGTATGCCCCCTACAAGGTCATTAATAAATATGTTAAAAAGCAGCGGGCACAATACTGATCCCTGTGATACCCCACTGCTAACCGTGGCCCAGTACGAGTGTGCTCCATTAATAACCACTAGAGTTGAGCGAAACAGGTCGGTCAGATTCATAAGTCGCCGACTTTCGCTAAAGTCGAGTTTCGCTGAGCGAAACCCGACCACAGCGTGAAGTCTGCCATGTGATCGTCGACCCGAGCGCCAAAGTCAGTTTTCCCATAATGCTTGCAGGCAAATTTTTTCAGCCAATGAGCAAGAACGTACACTGTGGGCAACGAGATGACATGGAAAGCATCCACCACCATCTTAGAGAAGGGCATTGCAGTGATTGGCTTGCTTTGGGGGGTGTCATAGTGTCTATAAAAGCCCTGATCGCCGAATGCCATTTTACTTCTGCTGATGCTAATAGTAGGGAGAGGTTGCTAACGCTGTTTATCAGTAGGGAGAGAGTTAGGGCAGGAAATAGAAGCTCTTCTGTGCTTGTGCTGATAGCAATTGTGCTGTACAGTTAGTGTGCAGTAACAGGGGAGGATTTTCTTGTGTGCAGCAGCGCTGGTTATTGGTCTGCCTGCCAGTGACAGGGAGGATTTTCTTGTGTGCAGCAGCGCTGGTTATTAGGCTGCCTGCCAGTGACAGGGGAGGATTTTCTTGTGTGCAGCAGCGCTGTTTATTAGTCTGCCTTCTAGCTGTATTGCTGTGTATATACTGCTATGCAGACTGCTTTTTATACCGCACTAATACTTTTATTCTTTTTTTCTGCACAGTTACCGAGCGTTCATTTCTTCACACACCGTATAAAGCTGTACGCTCCTCACACACTACCGTGTACCGGCTGGTATCTCGGACAAATACATGCTGATTGCTGACTATCTGTGTGTGACTCCGGAAATATATACAGAGATTTAAATTTTACTCTACAATATAAACACCTGGTATCTTCTGATACAGTACCTTTTTTCTGCCTTTTGTAATCCATACGGTCCATCCATCCATAGTGATGTTTTTCCAAGAATGGGTGTTGGGACTATGGCACGGTTGAGAGGTGGAGGCAGAACTGGGGTGGAGCCTGGGCACAATCTCAAGAGGACCCGAAAATTTGGGGCCCTGAAAATCCTGATGGCAGCTCTGTGTTTAGATATCCACAGTATTACCTAAATATATTCAGACTATAAATTACATTTCCAAAATTGTTACCAAATGATAAGAAATTAAAATAATAAAGCCCAGTGAAAAAAGAAAGAATATATATAGAATGGGACAGTATAGAGACAATTGTCTAAATGGTCATTACCTCAATGGTTACCAAACCCTCCTAAAATAAAAGGGAAATTATTCACAAACCATATAAATAGTAAGTAAGTCTATCAGCCGATGTACAGTGTCATTATTCAAGTTCAGATAATACCAGACCTGTCTAAAGAGCCTGCCTGGAAGTGTTCTGAGTAGAGTTGAGCGAAACAGGTCGGTCAGATTCATAAGTCGCCTGCCAGTGACATTAGGCTGCCTGCCAGTGACAGGGGAGGATTTTCTTGTGTGCAGCAGCGCTGGTTATTAGGCTGCTTGCTAGCTGTATTGCTGTGTGTACACTGCTGTGCAGACTGCTTTTTACGCAGCACTAATACTTTTATTTTTTTTTTCTGCACAGTTACCCAGCGTTCATTTTTCCCACACCGTATAGAGCTTTACGCTCCTCACACACAACCGTGTACCGGCTGGTATCACGGACAAATACATGCTGATTATCTGTGTGTGACTCCCGAAATATATACGGAGATTGAAATTTTCCCCTACACTATATACACCTGGTATCTTCTGATACAGTACCTTTTTTCTGCCTTTTGTATTATGGTCAAATCCATATTGAGAGAGCGTCTGTGTGTGACTCCGGAAATATATACGGAGATTGAAATTTTCCCCTATACTGTATACACCTGGTATCTTGTGATACAGTACCCTTTTCCTGCTTTTTATATTCTGGTCTAATCCATACTGAGCCTAAGAGCGTCTATCTGTTACTCCGGAAATATATGCAGAGATTGAAATTTTCCCCTATACTATATACACCTGGTATCTTGTGATACTGTACCCTTATTCAGCTTTTTATATTCTGGTCTAATCCATACTGAGACTGAGAGCGTCTGTCTGTGACACCGGAAATATATACGGAGATTTACAATTTTCCCCTATACTATATACACCTGGCATCTTGTGATACAGTACCTTTTTTCTGCTTTTTATATTCTGGCCTAATCCATACTGACAACACCTAAGTATATCCCTTTATCACAAATGAGGCAAGTACATAATACACCAAAAGCAAAAAAGGCAGATGCTACTACATATAAAATGCAAAACAATACATAGTCTGGTAATGTAATAACCAGGGGTCCTGGACGAAGCATTTCTAAGCGAAACGCGCGTCGGGTGAGTGGTGGGCCTCCCATTTTTCTTCCCTTCTCGGTAACTATGCCTTTATTACATTACCAGACTATGTATTGTTTTGCATTTTATATGTAGTAGCATCTGCCTTTATTGATGTACTTTCAGTTTTACAATGATTAGTGTTATTATGTGATAGCTTGTGCATCTATGTCTATGTAATTTATCCTATATGGACTAAAGTTTATCGGTGCTTCATTATGACCACATGGTAATGATGATTCATACTTACATGGTCTGGCTGGAAGTATAGTGTTGGAGTCTCACTTGTACCTGTTCTTGTGGTATTGCCATTTTAACTATGTTTGTACAATTTTTTCAATAAAATATACTTGTTCTTTATATTCTGTTGTTATGAGGTTTTTTGCTTTTGGTGTACTAATCCATACTGAGCCTGAGAGCCTCTGTGTTTGACTCCGCTAATATATATGGAGATTTACAATTTTCCCCTATACCATATACACTTGGTATCTTGTGATACAGTACCCTTTTTCTGCTTTTTATATTCTGGTCCAATCCATATTGAGCCTGTGAGCGTCTGTGTGTGACTCCGGAAAATATACGGAGATTTAAATTTTCCCCTATACTATATACACCTGGTATCTTCAGATACAGTACCCTTTTTCTGCTTTTTATATTCTGCTCTAATCCATACTGAGCCTGAGAGCGTCTGTCTGTGACTCCGGAAATATATACGGAGATTTACAATTTTCCCCTATACTATATACACCTGGTATCTTGTGATACAGTACCCTTTTTCTGCTTTTTAGATTCTGGTCTAATCAATACTGAGCCTGTGAGCCTTTGTGTGTGACTCCGGAAATATATACGGAGATTTAAATTTTCACCTTCACCGTATACAGCTGTACGCTGCTGATACAGTACCATATATCTGCTGGTATTTTTGGTACATTTTCCCAAACATGAGGAAGTATGGTGGAAGAGGCCGCGGATGTTGGCGGGGGTCCAGCTGGTACTGATGGTGGTGGTGTATCTGCTGGTAGTGCCAAAAGCACAATAGCACCTAAGGCAGGAGGTTTTGAGCCTGCGTCATCATCTGGCTCCAGAAGGCCTGGAAGGCTCCCTTTTCTGGGAGTAGGTAAACCGCTTTTAAAGCTGCAGCAATAGGAACAGGTTTTGGCTTACATTGCCGAAACAGCCTCCAGCTCTATTGCCTCCTCTTCTGAAGTTTCAAAAAATGCAAGCACTGAGTCGTCAGTGCAGGCTCCTGGTCAGGAACCAAAAGTGAAGGATGCGGCAGGCCACACTTCAGATTACTCCATGGAGCTCTTTTCACATACCATGCCTGGGTTATCAAGTCAAATCCTGAATTCCCCAGTACAAGATGAATCTGACATGGAGTGCACTGATGCACAACCACTGCTATATGATTCTGCTGGTACATTCACCCAGAGCACAACATTGGCCTCGCAGTCAACTGAGTCAGAATCTGACCCTGATGAAATTCAGGTGCCCCTTCCCGCATACTATACCATCTTACACGGTGACACAGAGGAAGGTGCAGATGAAATTGAAGAGGAGATGATGGATGACCCAGTTGATGACCCGGATTGGCATCCATTGGGGGAAGAGGGTGCCGCTGGCAATAGCTCAGAAGAGAAGGAGGATCCGCAGCAGATATTGACATCGCAGCTGAGGTTATCTGGCAGGCCCGTAGCAGTCCAAAAATGTGTTAAAAAACAAAAAGAGTTGCAGGACAGCTTGGCCAGACGATCAAATTAGCACAAAGGGGCAAGCCCTGAAAATTTATCCCATAGTAGGGAGAGTGCAGTGTGGCACTTTTTTGAACAAAATCCTATTGATGAGGCAAAGGTTATCTGTAAGAAATGCGGAAGGACCTTTAGCCGAAGGAAAAATCTCCGAAATTTGAATACCAGTTGCATGCTTAGATATTTAAACACCATGCACTTGCAAGCATGGACGGACTACAAAACCTCAGGTAGCACATGTGCACCTGCTCCGGCTGAAGGTAGCCAGCAACGCTACATCGCTTACCCCACTGTAAGCCCACCGGTTAGCACACCACCAGCAAGAAATGCTGAGGTGTCGTCGCAAGGCCAAAGCAGTCAGGGAATCACAATGTTTTTGCAACAAAAGACTGAATCTAGGCCATCACCACCACCACCATCACCAACCCCCTCTCAGTCCGCCATGTCCACCGCTAGTTCCCCCATATGCAGCTCCCAAGTCCAGCTCACCCTAGCAGACACTCTGAGTAGGACAAGAAAGTACCCATCCTCTCATCCGCATACACTGGCTTTGAACGCCTACATTGCCAAACGGATCTCATTAGAGATGATGCCCTTCCATTTGGTTGAAAGCGTAGCGTTCCGAGAGCTCATGGCCTACGCTGTCCCACGCTATGACCTACCCAGTCTGCACTTCTTTTCTAGAAAAGCCATCCCTGCCCTCCACCTGCATGTAAAAGACCGCACTGTCCATGAACTCAAGCAATTAGTGAGTGGAAAGGTGCACCTCACAAAAGATGCATAGGCAAGTAGGCATGGCCAGGGCAGTTACGTGTCCATCACTGCACACTGGGTTAATGTAGTGGATGCAGATTCCACAGGGGACATCAGCGGTGGGACAGTGCTGCCTAGCCCACAGTATAGGCAACAGTTGGCTGTAGGCGTTCGACCCTCCTCCTCCTCCAGAAGCGAAAGCTCGTCGACAAAGCGCAGTCGCACGAGCACTCCATTCGCAGCTGCCAGTGTTGCACACGAGGTGTCCCACTATCAAACAGTTAGTGGTAATCGTCAGCAGGCTGTTTTAAAAATGATGCCTTTGGACGACAATAGACAAACCACGGAGGTACTGGCCGATTACTTGCAGCGAGAAACTGAGTCATGGCTGGGCAGTCAACATCTTGAGCCAGGCAAGGTAGTCACTGATAACGGCCGTAATTTTGTGGCGGCCATAGCCCTGGCATAACTCAGACATGTACCATGCCTGGCTCACACCTTGAACCTGGTGGTGAAGTGCTTCATAAATAATTATCCGGAGTTACCAGCCCTGCTCCATAAGGTGCGAAGACTGTGCTCGCTCATCCGTCGCTCGCCCGTAGACTCCAGTCGTATGCAGAGGCTGCAGCAATCGCTCCGCCTCCCCAAGCACCGCCTAATCATAGACGTTGCAACAAGGTGGAACTCCAACATGCACATGGATGAGAGGCTGTGCGAACAGAGGCAGGCTGTAATGCATTTGTGGGAGGATACATGGGCAGGCAGTTTGAGGGCAGACATGGAGTTGTCGGGTGTGCAGTGGTCAAAGCTGAAAGACCTCTGTAAAGTCCTTCAGTGTTTTGAGGAATGCACACGACTGGTAAGCACAGACGACCCCATCATAAGCATGAACATCCCACTTATGTGTCTGCTCATGCAAACTTTGACGCACATTAAGGACCAGGCGTCTGCAGCGGAGGAGGAAGGGAGGAGGAGGTAAGCCTTTATGGCAGTCAGCTATTGTCTGCTCAGGGAACTGTCCTGAACGAGGTGGAGGTAGAAGAGGAAGAGGATGATGGGGATGATTATTTTGAGGAGGAGGATGCTTCTCAGGGGCAAGAGAAAATGTTGGCTTGCCTAGGTCAGGTACAGGGTTTATACATCACTGGAGGGATGTGGATTTGCCAGAAAGTGCTCCTCCACCCCACTGGCAGTGCATCACTCACTGACACCTGGAACATTGGCCCACATGTTTGATTATGTCTTGCGGATTCTAAAAAGGGACCCCCGCATTGCCAAAATTATGAAAGATGACGACTACTGGTTTGCCAGCATCCTCGATCCACGTTATAAAGGCAAATTACAGAGCATCATGCCACAGGAGAACATGGAGCTAATATTGACGAACAAACAAGCAACTCTCGTAAACCATTTGTTAGAGGCATTCTCAGCACACAGCAGCGGTGCAGGTTCTACCACGAGCCGTACTGGGCCAAATGGAAGAGGTGTTCGTGGTGCAAAGCCAAAGTGGCGTTGGAGACAGGGGTTTCATGACCATGTTGTAGACTGATTTCTCACATGATGTTAATACTGAATCGATTGCAACAGACAGGAGACAGCAGTTGTCAACTATGGTTCAAAATTACCTCTCCTCCCCTATCGATGTTCTCCCTCACAGTTCATTCTTCTTTGACTACTGGGCCTGTAACTGGACACCTGGCCTGAATTGGCACAATATGCCTTACAGGAGCTCACTTGCCCTGCTGGTAGTGTGCTATCAGAAAGAGTCTTCAGTGCTGCTGGATCAATCCAGACAGAAAGAAGGACCCAGCTGTCGACCCAAAATGTTGGTGATCTCACCTTCATTAAAATGAACCATGTCTGGGTTTCAAAGGATTTTGTACCACCTTCCCCTGATGACACATAGGTTGCCAGCAAAATGGCTCGCTTTGTCCTCCTCTTCCTCCGACTTCTCCAAGTCCTCCATTTGCAGCTGCTGAACGTCCAGCCTACACCTCAACATATGCCAGTTTTTCACCTCCCTAACTGGGCTGTACCCCCTCAGGGCCAGCGTCAGCACCTGGCACACCCGGGCAAGTGCAGGGTCCCTGAGCAGGTGGGGGGGCCCACTCGCCGTCAGAGACACCGACTTACTATGAGGGGCCCTGTGCCAGTGCTGGTGCCAACAAGTGGGCCCCCCCTACTTGCTCAGGGCTCCAGCACTTTCAATACTTACCTCTCCTTGCTCCACCGCTGTGACGTCTTGCGCGTTTCCTAACTGTGACATTCAGGTCAGAGAGCACGATGACGTCACGTCTGTGCGCCCTCTGCCTGAACAGTCACAGTGCAGAGAGCTGTAAGATGGTGACCCTGAGGAGTCCAGAGTAGAGCAGTGCCCAGCCAGGAGAGGTATTTCATTTTTTTGTGTAAATCAAGTTTATTTAGGTATTTATACACATCAATCATTAATAACAGGAAGAGAAAAGAACATACCTCTTCTACTATCACATGCGAAAAAAAAAATTATATAGCAACTATAACTTTTCCCAGAAAGTCATACATATAAAACAAATGTTGGATGAGCGCCTGAGTAATTTGCTCATGTAGGCAATTTTCATCAGTATTTCTTTGTTTATAAATTTTAAAGAAGAAGGTACCTTGACTAAGACTCTAGGTCTACAAAAAAAAGAAGATAGAGAAGAAACAAGGGGGAAATAAGGGAAAAGAAAAAGAAAAAAAAAAGAGGGGGAGGGGAGGATCTTAAGGAGTGGGGTAGGAAATGTGGCTCCATCCAGTAGGTAAACTCATATGACCCATCATCTATGGGTCTATCAACCAAGAGTCCAATTCTGATGATTCTCTAAACATAACCCAGGGGGCCCAAGTGTTATATACCTGTCCTGTGGTACCATTCAGTTGTCCTATCAGCTGTTCCATTCTATATATGTCGTTGAGTTCCATCACCAAATCAGAAACTTTTCCTGTTTCCAAAATCTAGTAATCATGTTCCTGGTAGCAGTGAGAATATGTCTAAGAAGACCTTTCTTAAATCTAGAAATCCAAGGAGCTACACAAGGACAGCAAGGCCACCTCCATTCTGGGTGTAATTTTGGTTATAGACAGCTTGTTGCAGAGATCAAAGGATGCTAACCACAGTTTCTGTATGAGTGGGCAGTGCCACCAAATGTGTAGAAATGAACCTCTATCTTTTAACCCCTTAAGGACAGAGCCATTTTGCAGCTTAATGACCGGGCCAATTTTTACAATTCTGACCACTGTCACTTTATGAGGTTATAACTCTGGAACGCTTTAACGAATCCCGCTGATTCTGAGATTGTTTTTTCGTGACATATTGTACTTCACGTTAGTGGTAAAATTTCTTTGATATGACTTGTGTTTATTTATGAAAAAAAACGGAAATATGGCGAAAATTTTGAAAATTTAACAATTTTCAAACTTTAAATTTTTATGCCCTTAAATCAGAGAGATATGTCACACAAATTTCTTAATAAATAACATTTCCCACATGTCTACTTTACATCAGCACAATTTTGGGACCAAAATTTTTTTTTGTTACGAAGTTATAAGGGTTAAAAGTTGACCAGCGATTTCTCATTTTTACAACACCATTTTTTTTTTAGGGACCACATCACATTTGAAGTCACTTTGAGGGGTCTATATGATAGAAAATACCCAAAAGTGACACCATTCTAAAAACTGCACCCCTCAAGGTGCTCAAAACCACATTCAAGAAGTTTATTAACCCTTCAAGTGCTTCACAGGAGCTGAAGCAATGTGGAAGGAAAAAATTGACATTTAACTTTTTTTGCAAAAGCTTTACTTCGGAACCAAGTTTTTTTATTTTCACAAGTGTTAAAAGAAAAAATGAACCACAAAATTTGTTGTGCAATTTCTTCTGAATACTTCGATACCCCATATGTGGGGGTAAACCACTTTTGGGCGCGTGGCAGAGGTCGCAAGGGAAGGAGCGCCGTTTGACTTTTTCAACGCAGAATTGGCTGAATGCCATGTCGCGTTTAGATAGCCTCTGATGTGCCTAAACAGTGGAAACACCCCACAAGTGACCCCATTTTGGATACAAGACCCCTTAAGGAACTTATCTAGATGTGTGGTGAGAACTTTGAACCTCCAAGTGCTTCACACAAGTTTATAACCTAGAGCCGTGAAAAAAAAATAAATTTTTTTTTCACAAAAATGATCTTTTCACCCCAATTTTTAATTTCCCAAGGGTAATAAGACCGCAAAAGTTTTTGTGCAATTTGTCCTGAGCATGCTGATACCCCATATGTGGGGGTAAACCACTTTTTGGGCGCACGGCAGAGGTCGCAAGGGAAGGAGCGCTGTTTGACTTTTTCAACGCAGAATTGGCTGGATGCCATGTCGCGTTTAGAGAGCCCCTGATGTGCCTAAACAGTGGAAACCCCCAACAAGTGACCCCATTTTGGAAACTAGACCCCCTAAGGAACTTATCTAGATGTGTGGTGAGCACTTTGAACCTCCAAGTGATTCACACAAGTTTATAACGTAGAGCCGTGAAAATAAAAAATCATATTTTTTCCACAAAAATGATCTTTTCACCCCAATTTTTATTTTCCCAAGGGTAACAAGACCCCAAAAGTTTTTGTGCAATTTGTCCTGAGCATGCCGATACCCCATATGTTGGGGTAAACCACTTTTTGGGCGCACGGCAGAGGTCGCAAGGGAAGGAGCTCCGTTTGACTTTTTCAACGCGGAATTGGCTGGACGCCATGTCGCATTTGTAGAGGCCCTGATGTGTCTAAACAGTGGAAACCCCCCACAAGTGACCCCATTTTGGAAACTAGACCCCCTAAGGAACTTATCTAGATGTGTGGTGAGCACTTTGAAGCCCCAAGTGCTTCACAGAAGTTTATAACGCCCGGGCGTGAAAATAAAAAATCATATTTTTTCCACAAACCTGATCGTTTAGTCCCCAATTTTTTATTTTCACAAGGGTAACAGGAGAAATTGGACAACAAAAGTTGTTGTACAATTTGTCCTGAGTATGCTGATACCCCATATATGGGGGGGGACCACTGTTTGGCGCCACGGCAGGGCTTGGAATGGAAGCAGCACCGTTTGACTTTTTCAAACCAAAATTGGCTGGAATTGAGATTGGACACCATGTCGCGTTTGGAGAGCCCCTGATGCGCCTAAACAGTGGAAACCCCCACAAGTAACACCATTTTGGAAACTAGACCACCTATGGAACTTATCTAGATCCGCTGTGAGCACTTTGAACCCCAAGTGTTTCACAAAAGTTTATAATGCCTGGGTGTGAAAAAAAAAAAAAAAACAATTTTCCACAAAAATGATTTTTTAGTCCCAAATTTTTGATTTTTCACAAGGAAATTGGACCCCAAAAGTTGTTGTCCAATTTGTCCTGAGTATGCTGATACCAAATATGTGGGGGGGGGAAACTGTTTTGGCGCACAGCAGGGCTTGGAAAGGAAGCAATAACGTTTTGGAATGCAGACGTTGGTGGGGGTCATGTTCCGTTTGCAGTGCCCCAGATGAGCCTAAACAGTGGAAAACCCCCACAAGTGACCCCATTTTGGAAACTAGACCCCATAAGGAACTTATCTAGATCTGTGGTGAGCACTTTGAACCTCCAAGTGTTTCACAAAAGTTTATAATGCCTGGGTGTGAAAAAAAAAAATCAATTTTCCACAAAAATGATTTTTTAGTCCCAAATTTTTGATTTTTCACAAGGAAATTGGACCCCAAAAGTTGTTGTCCAATTTGTCCTGAGTACGCTGATACCAAATATGTGGGGGGGGGAACTGTTTTGGCGCACAGCAGGGCTTGGAAAGGAAGTAATAACGTTTTGGAATGCAGACGTTGGTGGGGGTCATGTTCCGTTTGCAGTGCCCCAGATGAGCCTAAACAGTGGAAACCCCCCACAAGTGACCCCATTTTGGAAACTAGACCCCTTAAGGAGCTTATCTAGATGTGTGGTGAGCACTTTGAACCCCCTAGTGCTTCACAGAAATTTATAAACGCAGAGCCGTGAAAATGAAAAATCATTTTTTTTCTCAAAAATGATTTTTTTAGCCAGCTATTTTTTATTTTCCCAAGGGTAATCGGAGAAATTAGAACCCCAAAATTGGTGTGCAATTTGTCCTGAGTACGCTGATACCCCATATGTTGGGGTAAACCACTGTTTGGGCGCACGGCAGGGCTCGGAAGGGAGGGAGCGCCATTTAACTTTTTGAACGCCACATCGTGTTTGGAGACCCCCTGATGTGCCTAAATAGTGGAAATCCCTCAATTCTAGCTCCAACCCTAATCCCAACACACCCCTAACCCTAATCCCAACCCTAATCCTAACCTAAATCCCAACCCTAATTCCAACCCTAATTGTAACCCTAACCTTAATTATAACCTTAATTATAACCCTAACCCTAATTGTAACCCTAACCCTAATTCTAACCCTAATTATAACCCTAACCCTAAGGCTAGGTTCATTTTGCGTTTTACCAGCCCGTTCAACACATAGCGTTGACGGGCTGGTAATGGTATAGCATAACGCGATCGCATTATGCTATACCCGCTAGCGCAGAGGAATCAGCAGATGATTCATCTGCGCTTGCGGTGACGGAGCCCAAACGCTGCAGCCCGCGTCCGAGGCTCCGTCACTGAATGATGGCACGTCGCAAACGCATGCCGCTTTACGGCATGTGTCGCGATTCGCCCTCAAATGGGGGTGAATGGCAGCGTTAACGGACTGCGTTACACCGCATTATACCGCGGTGTAACGCAGTCCGTCTAACGGACTGCCATAACGCAGTATGAACCCAGCCTAACCCTAACGCTAATTATAACCCTTACCCTAAGGCTGCTTTCACAGCGCCGCATCAGAAAACCTGATGCGCCGCCGGCGGCCGCATGCGGTTTCTTGCCGGATGGTTTCTGATGCCCGGAGACATCAGAAACCATCCGGCAAAAACAAAAAACGTTACATGCAGCGTTTTGTCCGGCCGCCGCAATGTTCATTTGCGCCGCATCCGGACAAAACCGCATGCAACGCATTGACATGCGGCGCCATCCGGCGCTAATGCAAGTCAATGCAAAAAAAACACATGCGGCACATCAGATTTTCTGATGCGGCGCTGCGGCTAAATGCCGGGGGCGCCGTCAGGCGCACACCGGATGTGTGAAACCAGCCTAATGCTAACCCTAACCCTAATTATAACCTTAACCCTAATTATAACCCTAACCCTAATTATAACCCTAACCCTAACAGAAAAATGAAAATAAATATAATTTCTACTTTTTATTATATGTCCCTAACTAAGGGGGTGATAAATGGGGGGGTTATGTACTGTTTTTTTTATTTTGATCACTGTGATAGTTTATCACAGTGATCAAAATGTACTTTTATGAGAATGAATGAAAAAAAATTTGAATCTGCCGCCAAAGCAGATGGGCGGGCGCACTGCGCATGCGCCCGCCATTTTTTTTTTGCAGGGAGAAGAAGCCGGGATCCTGGGGCCTGCGGGAGGACGGAGGACACCGGTAAGTATATGGGGGGGCGATCGGGGGACCGGGGGACCCTCATTTTCTCCCCTCTGATGTGCGATCACATCAGAGGGGAGAGAAATCATTTTTTTTTTTTTTTTTTTTTTGCGATCGCGGCTATGCTTGCATAGCCGCGATCGCAACACCGGGATCGGTGAATACCGACCCGGATCATGTTCTCTGGGGTCTCGGCTACCCCCGGTAGCCGAGACCCCAGAGAATATTTGCCCATCCCCCCACCAGCACAGCGGCACATAGCGGCGGGCGCACTGGGCATGCGCCCGCCATTGTCTTAACGGCGCCGGCACCGGGGGACACCGGAGGGCCCGGGGGCCACATGGACTGGATCGGGGGCCACATGGGGGTCCTGGGGACCCTTTTTCTCTGTCCTCTGATGTCCGATGACATCAGGGGACAGAGAAATTAAATGGCACAACTTTTTTTTTTTTTGTTGCGGTCGCCGTTATAGGGTTAATAACGGCGATCGCAACATCGGTGTCGGTAAAAACCGACCCGATTCATGTTCTCTGGGGTCTCGGCTACACCCGGTAGCCGAGACCCCGGAGAAAATGCGCCTCTGGGGGGCGCTATTCACTTTTTCCACAGCGCCGTTAATTAACGGCGCTGTGGTTTAAGTACCCTTAATGACCGCCGTTAAAAGGCGTATCGGCGGTCGTTAAGGGGTTAAGCATCTCCAGCACATATCTGTTGTTGTTGGATAAATTAAGTTTAAATCTGATGGGCATCTGTACCACCTCGACAAGATTTTGTATCTCCTCTCCTGTGATGTCGAACAGAGCGATGACCTGAATGTGCATAAGAGAATCTTTGTTCTTTCTTCAACTGATAAGGGTCTACCCAAATCAATCTCCCATTTGAAAAAAATGCTGGGAAATCTCTCTATGTGGGCTGCCCTTCTTGGAAGGTTTTCTATAATAAAGAGATAGTGTGATCTATAGAGTATGTTGATAAACAAAGAGTCTCAAACGGAGATAATATTCTGTATGGATCTGATTGTTTGACTAATTTAATAATAAAACTCTTTATTTGCTCATAAAAGAACCATGCACCTGTTGGCGGCTCCTTGTCCCGAAAAATGTCCTGGAGAGACCTCATCCCTGTCCTTGTAACATAATTATGGACTATGGAGCATGAAGCTCTATTTTTATGTAGATAAGTGTCTTTTTTTAATACTGCAGGAAAGGATGGATTGTCATATATAGGAGTTAGGGGGCCAGGAGATGAAGAGACTCCCACTTCTCGACTCTCTTTTGATAAATGATATCATGTTTTTGGTGAGGAAGGGTAAAGGTATATCCCGTTCTTCCGTTGGGGACCAAATAACTATACGGTAGTCACGTCCATTAAAATCATTTTGTAATGTAACCCATTTTTTGTTGTTTTTATTATGAAACAGATCTAAAATACATGTACCAATTGCTGCTTGAGTATACATAGCAAAATCTGGCAGACCTATTCCCCCTACTTGCTTCGACTACTTAACAAAAAGTAAGAAATACGTGCTTGTTTTTGTGACCAAATAAAATGAGTACCGTATATACTCGAATATAAGCCGAGATTTTCAGCCCATTTTTTAGGGCTGAAAGTCCCCCTCTCGGCTTATATTCGAGTCATATACCAGGAGGTCGGCGGGGGAGGGGGAGCGCAGCTGTCCTATATACTCACCCCTCAGCCGGCGCGGTCTCTGCAGCCCCTGCTCTTCTCCCACGGTCCCGGCGCCAGTGTTCAGCGGTCAGCTGGTACCGCTCATTAAAGTCATGAATATGCACATAACACGTGACCGCTAAACACAGGCGCCAGGACCGTGGGAGAAGAGCAGGGCAGAGACGCGCCGGCGGAAGGGTAATTATAAGCGATATTTACCTGTCCCGTTCCGCTGTGTCCTCGGGTCCTCTTGCTGCAATGTTCAGGCAGAGGGCGCGATGACGTGGATAGTGCGCGCCGCGCCCTCTGCCTGATCATTGACTGCTGGAGGACCCGGAAGACAGTGGCGCTCAGCAGTGGACCCGGTGACAGGTAAATATCGCAGGTGCTGGGGCCCAGAGCGAGCGGTGACACCGGCACCTGTCCCCCATAGAGCGCCGATGTCCCCGCCTGCTCAGGACACCGGCATCTGGCCCCCAGCGATGAGAGGTGAGTATGTCTTTTTTTTTTTTCGGTTGCAGCAGCAGCGGCAGCAATTGAGGCCTATACTATGGGGCATAATCTATGGGGGCACAATCTATGGATCATATATGGAGGCATAATCTATGGGGGCACAATCTATGGGGGCACAATCTATGGATCATCAATGGGGGCACAATCTATGGGGGCACAATTTATGGATCATATATGGGGGCATAATCTATGGGGCACAATCTATGGAGAATCAATGGGGGCACAATCTATGGGGGCACAATCTATGGAGCATCTATGGGGGCACAATCTGTGGAGCATCTATGGGGGCATAATCTATGGAGCATCAATGGGGGCACAATCTATGGAGCATCTATGGAGGCATAATCTATGGGGGCACAATCTATGGGGGCACAATCTATGGATCATCAATGGGGGCACAATCTATGGGGGCACAATCTATGGATCATATATGGGGGCATAATCTATGGGGCACAATCTATGGAGCATCAATGGGGGCACAATCTATGGGGGCACAATCTATGGAGCATCTATGGGGGCACAATCTGTGGAGCATCTATGGGGGCACAATCTATGGAGCATCTATGGGGGCACAATCTGTGGAGCATCTATGGGGGCATAATCTATGGAGCATCAATGGGGGCACAATCTATGGAGCATCTATGGGGGCACAATCTGTGGAGCATCTACGGGGGCACAATCTATGGAGCATCAATGGGGGCACAATCTATGGAGCATCTATGGGGGCACAATCTATGGAGCATCTGTGGGGGCATAATCTATGGCTCATCTATGGGGGCACAATCTATGGATCATCTATGGGGGCATAATACATGGGGCATCTATGGGGGCATAATCTATGGAGCATCTATGGGGGCATAATCTATGGATCATCTATGGGGGCACAATCTATGGAGCATCTATGGGGGCACAATCTATGGAGCATCTATGGGGGCATAATCTATAGATCATATATGGGGGCATAATCTATAGAGCATCTATGGGGCATAATCTATGGATCATCTATGGGGGCACAATCTATGGAGCATCTATGGGGGCACAATCTATGGAGCATCTATGGGGGCATAATACATGGGCAGAATATAGGGCATAATCTCATTTTCCACCCTAGGCTTATACTCGAGTCAGTAAGTTTTCCCAGTTTATTGTGGCAAAATTAGGGGGGTCGGCTTATACTCGGGTCGGCTTATACTCGAGTATATACGGTAATCGCTTTTTTAAGACGTGAGAAAAGGAGGCAGGTAAATACAAGGGGATTGTTTGGAAATAATATAGAAGACAGGGTAATAGATCCATTTTAAAAGCGCTCACTCTTCCAAACCAAGATAAAGGTAGTTTATGCCATTTTTCTAAGTCTAACTCAGCTTTATGTAAAGCTGTCTTAAAGTTTGCTTCATAAAGATTCGATACTTTGGCCGTGATTTTTATTCCTAGATAGGTAAGAGAATCTAAACACCACTTAAAGGGAAATGAAGCTGCCAATCTCTAGACCTCACTTGGTTGGATTGAGATATTGAGAATCTCCAATTTGTGGGTATTAATTTTGAAATTGCTCAGATGACCAAATCTATGTAATTCTGAGATAATATTTGGGAGAGATTTATAGTTGGGGAAGAGACAAACAATAGGACATCATCTTCTAAAAGTGCCAGTTTGTGCTCTTCTGATTGGGCTTTTATGCCTCTAATGGAGGGATTATTCCCTATGGCGGTTGCTAGATTTTCCATAGTGAGTATATAAAGCAAGAGTGAAAGAGGACAGCCTTGCCTCGTGCCGTTCCTAATTAAAAATGTGTTTGAAAGTGTTAGGGATCGAGTTCCTGTTGCTGCACAAGGGGAATCTCGAACCAGTCCTGCTGCGGTCCCCCATCCAGCTCCAGCCGCAGTGGAGCCTGCTCAGCGGAGACGTCGAGCTCAGCATCTTGCTCGATCTAATACTGTGCAGAGGCTTGTTGCTGCCTCTCCTGGTTCCTCTATTATAACCAGTGCTGGAGCAGGCAGTACTGGGACAAAGTCCTCGCTTTCTCCATCTGAGCATGCCCAGGGCAAGATCTCCCAATGGAGATCAGCGGTCACATGCTCGGTTACAGCAGCGACTCCCATTGGTTCGCCAGGAAGGTCCTGAAACTGCTTGTGTTCTGGAACAGTTTCTCATTGGTCCTTTTCTGGAAGGTCCTGTAGCTGCTACTATAAAAAGGTGGCATAACCGCACGGCCGTGCGCTAGTAACAAATCTGTTACGTGCTTGCGCCAGTGTGGTCATGTATGCATGTGGTTAGGTCCGGCTGAAATAAGCCCCTAGAATACTGGCATCTCCTGTGAGGAGTTTTGTATGCACGTGTTCAGGGCTCGGCTGAAAACGCCATTAGAATACCGGCTACTCAGGTGAGGAGATTATTGCTTGTGTTCTGATTGCATGACCACAGACTGCAATCCGCTTAGCAGTCATCTGTGTCCCCTGTGAGTCTGACAGGACACAGTCTTTGTCACAGCTGCTCTGTGAATTAACAGAGTCCGCTTATATCGCTATATAGTGCTACAGCATTTTAGTTAGCGACTCTGTGGAATAACAGAGTTCGCCCATACCGCCATATAGTGCTACGGCATTTACATCTGCGACTCTGCGGGATAACAGAGTTCGCTCATACTGCCTATTTGCGCCATATTACTAGCAGCAGGCTCTGCCTGCACGGTGGACCCCGGGCTGCGAACGTATCTCTCCTTAATATCTATTAGGTGCGTTCCGCAGGCCCTTAACATAATACTAGCGCCAGGGTCTGGCTAGTAAAATGGTGGATGACCAGCGTCTACAGCAGTACATTCAGCAGCTGGAGGGTAGGTTGGCGGCTCTTGAGCGCACAACTTCAACTGTGGATGTTACTGCAGTCGCTGTTCAGGCTGCTAGCGTGGCTGCAGCCAGTTTGTCCTCTGCCACCTCTGCCTCTACATTATCCCACCTCTCGCTTCCTGACAAGTTTGCTGGTGACAGCAAGCAATGTCTGGGATTCGTGAGTCAGTGCTCTATACAGCTCGAGCTTCTGGCTGCACGTTTCCCCACGGATCGGTCACAAGTGGGTTTTGTATTGTCTCTACTCTCGGGCAGAGCGTTGGAGTGGGCAACGCCGCTGTGGGAGCGCAACGATCGTGTGGTGCGGAGTGCTCCTCGTTTCTTGGAGACTCTTAAAAAGGTCTTTTTAGGACCTCAGGTCACCCACGATGCGGCGCTCCAGCTGCTGGCATTGGCACAGGGTTCATCTTTGGTGAGTCAGTTTTCTGTCCAATTTCGGACTCTGGCCTCTGAGCTAGAATGGTCGGATTAAGTTCTCATTCTGGTCTACTAGACAGGACTGGCTGACCATGTTAAAGACGCTTTGGCTACCAGGGAGATTCCCGCCACACTGGAGAAGCTTTTCTCCATATCTACCCGCATCGACCTCAGTTTTCACGAGCGAAGGTTGGAGCGGACCCAGTGTAGGCAGAGGTTTCGGTTGGCTCCCACCTTTGCCACACCTCTCGAATGCCCTGTTCAGGCGTCCGAACCACAAAAGGCCACGGAGGTTTCACGTGCGGGACCTAAGTCTCGGGCCGCTCGACTACCTGTGGTCTGTAATCTTTGCCAGCAGACAGGACACTATGCTAACAGATGTCCAAAGCGATCGGGGAAGCGATCACATCTAGTGACCCTGGGAGGAGGTTCACTGGAGACAGCTGCATTTTCCTCCAAGATGACATTTAAAGGGACAGTCACTGTAGGCTCTTCCACTCTTACAGTCGAGCTTTGTGTGGACTCGGGAGCAGAGGGTAATTTCATGTCATCCACCTTTGCTCGTCGCCACGCAATACATCTGGTAGCGCTCGACAAACCAGTGACTGTACGGGTAGTGAATGGGTTGACATTGCCCTCTCAAATTTCACATCAGACTGTTCCCCTTACTTTGTGTGTATCCCCTTCCCATCAGGAAATTATTTCCCTTCTCATCCTTCCCGAGGTAATAGACAAAATCCTACTGGGAGTACCCTGGCTCTGTTTCCACTCCCCTCATATTGAGTGGACCTCTGGTAGGATACTGGGCTGGAGTGAGACATGTAAGGGTAGATGTGTCAGGGAGTGCATTCAGGTTACCATTACAGAGATACCCACAGATCTTACTCCTCTTCCCAAGTGCTATTGGTCATATGCAGACGTGTTCTCTAAAAAGGCTGCGGAGACTCTTCCGCCCCATCGTCCCTACGACTGTTCTATTGACCTCTTGCCTGGAGCAGAACCTCCTAGGGGAAGGGTCTATCCCCTCTCTTCCTGAGACGGAGGCTATGTCTCAATATATCCTGGAGAATCTGGCAAGAGGGTTCATTGGGAAGTCGGTGTCACCAGCAGGGGCGGGGTTCTTCTTCGTGCAGAAGAAGAATGGAGAATTACGTCCATGTATAGATTACAGGGGTCTTAACGCCATCACCGTTAAGAATAAGTACCCATTGCCCCTGATTTCTGAGCTCTTTAATAGGCTCCGGGGAGCAAGGTTATTTAATAAATTAGACCTGCGTGGTGCTTATAACCTGATTTGCATCCGTGAAGGGGACGAATGGAAGATGGCTTTTAATACCAGGGACGGGCATTATGAATACCTGGTGATGCTTTTTGGGCTCTGTAATGCCCCAGCCGTTTTCCAAGACTTTGTCAATGACATCTTCCGGGATATGCATTCCACCTCTGTAGTAGTCTATCTGGATGATATTATCATCTTTTCACCAGATATTGACTCTCACCGGAGGGATGTCTGCAAAGTCTTCGACCTCTTACGGGCGAATTCCCTCTATGCAAAGTTGGAGAAATGCATGTTTGAGCAGGAGTCTTTACCTTTCCTGGGCTATATCATCTCCACCCAGGGATTGGCTATGGATCCTGCCAAACTACAGGCTGTGATGGAATGGCAAGAACCCCATTCTCTTAAAGCGGTGCAGCGCTTTATGGGGTTCATTAATTATTATCGCCATTTCATTCCCCATTTCTCGACTTTGGTAGCTCCCTTGGTAGCCCTCACCAAGAAGGGAGCAAATCCCAAGTTGTGGTCTGAGGAGGTCTCCAAGGCGTTCCCTTCCATCAAGTCTTATTTTGCCAGTGCTCCCATATTACATCGCCCCGATGTTGATAAGCCGTTTATTTTAGAGGTGGACGCCTCTTCTGTTGGTGCTTGAGCAGTCCTTTATCAAAAGGATGCTCAAGGTCGGAAGCATCCCTGCATCTTCTTTTCTAAAACCTTTACACCAGCAGAGAATTATTCCATCGGTGACAGGGAGTTACTGGCTATGAAGTTGGCCTTCTCCGAGTGGAGACATCTTCTGGAGGGGGCTCGCTTTCCCTTCCAGGTCTTCACGGACCACAAAAACTTGGTGTACTTGCAAACAGCCCAGTGGCTGAAGTACCGCCAGGCCAGATGGTCCCAGTTCTTCTCCCGGTTCCATTTCACCCTCCATTTCCTCTCCGGTGAGAAGAAAATTTGGGCCGATGCTCTGTCTCGCTCCGTCGTATCCTCTGAGGAGGTGGAGGAGGAGCCTCGGCTTATTGTCCCCTGTGAGAGGGCAAGATTTTGTACCCACCAATTTGCAACCAGAAGTACTTTCTTGGGCACATTCCTCCATGGTGGGTGGACATTTCGGGACAAAAAGGACATTTGAGTTGCTGGCGAGGACATACTGCTGGCCACATATGGTCCGTGATGTCAGGGAATATGTTTCATTCGTGCGTGTCCTGCGCCAAGAATAAGTTCTCTCGACAACGGCTGGCTGGGTTACTTTTTCCTTTGCTGGTGGCAGACAGACCTTGGGAGATGGTCGGGATGGATTTTGTGGTGGGCTTACCCAAGTCTTGGGGCTGCACCATCATCTGGGTGGTAACCGACCACTTTTACAAAATGGTGCACTTGGTGCCGTTACCACAGTTACCGTCTGCACTGGCCTTGGCAGCATTATTTATTAGGCAGATTTTCCTTTTACACGGTGTGCCTGACAAAGTCGTTAGTGATCGAGGTCCCCAGTTTGCGTCTCGGTTCTGGAGAGAGCTGTGTCGGCTACTCAGCATTGAGTTAAATCTCTCCTCTGCGTATCATCCCGAGACAAATGGGTTGGTAGAGAGGGCCAACCAGACCTTGGTCACCTATCTACGACATTTTGTCTCAGCCAGGCAGGATGACTGGGCATCCTTGCTACCGTGGGCTGAGTTTGCACTAAACAATGCTGTGGCTGACTACACCAGACAGACTCCATTCCTCCTAAGCTACGGTCAGCATCCGCTGGTTCCGGTGCCCATGCCCGTGTCTTCCGCCGACTCCAGGGTGGCAGACTGGGCTGTGGAGGCAAGGGACATTTGGGATCGTACCCAGGATGCCATTCAGGCGTCCAAGGAGAGGATGAGGTCCTCCGTCGAGGCACATCGGCGCCCCGCTCCGACAATTGCTCCTGGGGACTTGGTGTGGCTTTCCGCCCGTAACATCAGGCTGCGAGTTGAGTCCACAAAGTTGGCACCACACTACCTGGGTCCTTTCAAAGTCCTCGAGCAGGTTAACCTTGTGGTATACCATTTGGCCCTTCCACCACGCCTGGGTATCGCCGACGCCTTTTACGTATCCCTCCTGAAACCCGTGCTCATGTCCCTGTTTTCCGTGAAATCTGCCGGGACATCGGGTTCGTCTATGGACGATCATGAGGTGAACGCCATCGCAGGCTGTAAGGTGGTACGGGGCAAAAAATTTTATTTGGTAGATTGGAGGGGTTATGGGCCTGAGGATAGGTCCTGGGAGCCTGCCGAGCACGTTCACGCTCCGCAGCTCATCGCTGCCTTTGAGCGCAGAGAAGCCCAAAGAAGGGGGGCCCTAGAAGGTGGGGGAAATGTTAGGGATCGAGTTCCCGCTGCTGCACAAGTGGAATCTCGAACCAGTCCCGCTGCGGTCTCCCATCCATCTCCGGCCGCACTGGAGCCTGCTCAGCGGAGACGTCGGTCCCAGCATCTCGCTAGGTCTAATACTGTGCAGAGGCTTGTTACTGCCTCTCCTGGTTCTTCTATTATAACCAGAGCTGGAGCAGGCAGTCCTGCGACAAAGTATTCGCTTTCTTCATCTGAGCATGCCCAGTGCAAGATCTCCCATTGGAGATCAGGGGTCACATGCTCGGTTACAGCAGCGACTCCCATTGGTCCGCCAGGAAGGTCCTGAAACTGCTTGTGTTCTGGAACAGTTTCTCATTGGTCCTTTTCTGGAAGGTCCTGTAGCTGCTACTATAAAAAGGTGGCATAACCGCACGGCCGTGCGCTAGTATCAAATCTGTTACGTGCTTGCGCCAGTGTGGTCATGTATGCATGTGGTTAGGTCCGGCTGAAATAAGCCCCTAGAATACCGGCATCTCCTGTGAGGAGTTTTGTATGCACGTGTTCAGGGCTAGGCTGAAAACGCCATTAGAATACCGGCTACTCTGGTGAGGAGATTATTGCTTGTGTTCTGATTGCATGACCACAGACAACAGAGTCCGCTTATATCGCCATATAGCGCTACAGCATTTTAGTTAGCGACTCTGTGGAATAACAGAGTTCGCCCATACCGCCATATAGTGCTGCGGCGTTTACATCTGCGACTCTGCAGGATAACAGAGTTCTCTCATACTGCCTATTTGCGCCATCTTACAAGCAGCAGGCTCTGCCTGCACGGTGTACCCATTGCTGCGAACATATCTCTCCTTAATATCTATTAGGTGCGTTACGCAGGCCCTTAACAGAAAGTGCGCCATTAATTTTAACTTGAGCACTGGGAGATGAGTACAGGGCAGAAATTCTATGGAGCATAGTTTATTTTAAGCCAATTCCTTTCTACGTTTGAAATATAAAATCCCAGTGCACCCTGTCGAAAGCCTTTTCTGCATCAATCAACAGAATGCACATGGGTTCCTCTTTCTTGACCACCCCATCAATCAAATAAATAGTTCGGATGGTGGTATTTCATGTTTTTAAGTGTTTGGAGCAATATATGGGGAGCATTATACACTGGAGAATTATTTATGGGGCCTATCATACACTTGAGCATCATAGATAGGGTCCATTATAAACTGTAGCATTATATATCGGGCCCATCATACACTGTAGCATTATAAATGGGGCCCATCATACACTGGAGCATCATCCATGGGGACCATCTTATACTGGAGAATCATATGGGACCCATTATAAATGGAGCATTATAAAGGCCCATCATACACTGCAGCATCATCTATGGGGCCCATCATACACTGGAGTATTATAAATGGGCCCATCATACACTGGAAAATCATATATAGGGCCCATTATACACTGGAGCATCATATGGGGCCCATTATATATGGAGCATTATATTGACCCATCTTACACTGGAGCATCATCCATGGGGCCCATCATATACTGGAGAGTCATATGAGGCCCATTATATATGGAGCATTATATAGGCCCATCAGACACTGGATCATCATCCATGGGGCCCATCATACACTAGAGCATTATAAATGGGGCCCATCATAGACTGGAATATCATATACGGGGCCCATCATATACTGGAGCATCATATGGGGCCAATTATATATGGAGCATTATATAGGCCCATCATACATTGGAGCATCATCCATGGGGCCCATCAAACACTGGAGCATTATAAATGGAGCCCATCGTACACTGGAGCATCATATATGGGGCCCATTATACACTGGAACATCATATGGGGCCCATTATATATGGAGCATTATATATGCCCAACATACACTGGAGCATCATCCAAGGGGCCCATCATATACTAGAGCATCATATGGGGTTCATTATTTATGGGGCATCATATAGGGTACGGAGCATCGTATTGAGCATATATGGGGCCTATTCTGTATGGAGCATTTTATGGAGCCCATACTGTATGGAGCAATATATGGGGCCCTGTTGTGAATGTGCTAGAAATGAATTCTGAGCAGAAGCTCCCTCTTGTGGTTACAAACAGTACTGAACTATTTAATGAAGATTGTGAAGATTGGCGATCAGGTGTTACTGACTGGTCTTATATAAGGGAGGTTCCCTCCCATCAGGGTTGCCGGTGATCAATTGTTCTGGTCTTATCTTTGATTCCTGTTCACTTTGAAGCTTGCTGTTTCGTGCCTGCATCTTCTGCTAACAGATAAGACATTTTCTTCTTTTAGTTTTTTGGTGCTTGCTCTTTGCATTTTGTCCTGCACTTCTGTGGGGGTCTGCCTGGTCCCCTCCGGGGCTTGTGCTCCTCTCAGTTTAGTTCAGCCACTGTTGTTTGTTCATTTGCCTTTTCCAGTTTTTTCAGTGGCTGCTGTTTAGTTTTGTTACACCAGAGAACTAATTTAGGTGGTAGAGGTCGTGTGATCTCAGGTGTTTTTGTAATTAGTAGAGTTGGTACTTTTTAGGGTTTTTTGGGATTGCAGTAAGTGTCCTTCCTATCCTTTTCTATCTAGCAAGTTTGGGCCCCAACGTTTGCTCATACTATTTTCTGTGTGTGTCTGTATCTCCTCTTGTCTAACCGCCATTACATGTTTGGGGGCTTTCTATGTTCTTTGGGGATCTGCTCCGGGGCAGATAGTTTTCCTCTTTCTGTCTTTAGGTGTAGTTAGCTTCTCAGGCTGTGACGAGGCGTCTAGGACCAACGTAGGTACGCTCCACGGCTGCCTTTAGTTGTGGTGGTTAGTCAGGGTACTGCAATCCAATAGATTCCAACCTCTCTGGTGTATTTCCTTTTTTGCCTGCTCTCCTCAGCTACCAAATCATAACAGTATCACGGCCAAAAAACTGATATTTATATGGTACTCACAGAAGGGAAAATTAGTATTAAAGAAAGAAGATTGTCAGAGTTGTCAGAGATTTTTTTTTTTTTCCCTCTGTAGCTCTGGGTGCTGAGGAGGATTTTTTTTTCTCTCAATGGAGTTTGCACAGTTGTCTGGCCGTGTGGATCAGCTTGCCACTGAAGTTCGGAGTATTGCTACCTATCTTGCAGGGTTGCCTGTTGTGGAACCTAGGATTCCCATGCCAGATTTGTTTTTAGGGGATCGAGCTAAATTTCTGAATTTCAAAAATAACTGTAAGTTGTTTTTTGCCTTAAAATCTAAGTCCTCAGGGAATGCAGCACAGCAGGTTCAAATTGTCATCTCTCTCCTGCGCGGCGATCCTCAGGATTGGGCTTTTTCCCTAACACCTGGGGATCCTGTTTTGAGTAATGTTGATGCATTTTTTCAGGCTCTGGGGTTATTGTACGATGAGCCTAATGTCACTGATCAAGCTGAAAAAACCTTGTTGGCATTAAATCAGGGGCTTGAGGACGCTGAGTTATACTGTCAGAGATTCCGAAGGTGGGCAGTCCTGACCAAATGGAATGACGATGCTTTGGCAGCCCTTTTTCGGAAGGGTCTGTCAGAGAATGTAAAAGATGTTATGGTGGGTTTCCCTGTCCCCTCTGGTCACAATGATTCTATGTCATTAGCGATTCAAATTGACAGACGTTTGCGTGAGCGTAGAGGTATGAGTGGAATAGGTTTGCCTTGTGAACCAGCTTCTGAACCCATGCAGTATGATAGAGTGGCTTCTGGGACACAG
Organism: Oophaga sylvatica; assembly: GCA_033576555.1. Taxonomy (NCBI): domain Eukaryota; kingdom Metazoa; phylum Chordata; class Amphibia; order Anura; family Dendrobatidae; genus Oophaga; species Oophaga sylvatica. The sequence continues at coordinate 217,464,180 of JARQOD010000002.1, forward strand.
CGTCATGAGTTTCAAAAACGCAATGGGTTATGTTTCTACTGTGGTGATGCCTCTCATGCTATTTCAGTCTGCCCTAAGCGGGGAAGACGTTTTGCACGCTCCGTTGTCTTGGGTAGTGTTCAGACTAAATTTTTGTTGACTGTTACCCTGATTTGCTCCCTGTCCACATTTTCTGCTCAGGATTTTGTTGATTCGGGAGCAGCTATTAACCTGATGGATTTTGATTTTGCTAAACATTGTGGGTTTCCCTTGATACCCCTACGGAAGTCTATTCCCCTACTGGGGATCGATTCTACCCCTTTGGCTGAGAATAAACCTCAGTTCTCTACTCAGGTGATAATGAGGGTTGAACCTGATCATCAGGAGAGTTGCAAATTTTTGGTGCTGTTTAATCTGCATGACATTATCGTACTGGATTTCCCTTGGTTACAGTCTCATAATCCTGTTTTGGATTGGAAATCTGTGTCTGTAACCAGTTGGGGCTGCCAATGTGTTAATGCCAACACTCCTGTTTTTTCTGCCTCCCCCCAGGCTCAGGATGTTCCTGACTTTTTGACTGATTTTTCTGATGTGTTTAGCGAAAGTAAATCTGCATCCTTGCCCCCCCATAGGAGCTATGACTGCGCTATTGAATTAGTGCCTGGTAGTAAATTCCCTAAAGGTCGCCTTTTTAACTTGTCTGTACCTGAACATGATGCTATGCGGTCTTATATCAAGGAGTCATTGGAGAAGGGTCATATCAGACCATCCTCTTCACCCTTGGGTGCCGATTTTTTCTTTGTGGCCAAAAAGGATGGTTCATTAAGGCCGTGTATTGATTATCGTCTCTTGAACAATATCACTGTGAAATATCAATATCCGTTACCCTTGATTTCTGACCTGTTTTCCAGGGTGAAAAGTGCTACTTGGTTTACCAAGCTTGACCTCAGGGGGGCATATAACCTTATTCGCATTAAGCATGGGGATGAATGGAAGACGGCATTTAATACCCCAGAGGGGCATTTTGAGTACCTAGTGATGCCCTTTGGGCTCACTAATGCTCCTTCTGTCTTCCAGTCCTTCATGAATGACATTTTCAGGGATTTTGTGGATAAGTTTCTGATTGTTTATTTGGATGATATCTTGATTTTTTCCAATGACTGGGACTCTCATGTGAAACATGTTCGGACTGTGCTCCAGATTTTGAGAGAGAATGCTCTGTATGTGAAGGGATCAAAGTGTCTTTTTGGCGTACAGAGGATCTCATTTCTGGGATTCATTTTGTCCCCATCTGTTATTGAAATATACCCGGTCAAGGTTCAGGCCATCTGTGATTGGGTCAAACCTACTTCATTAAAGGCTCTTCAGAGATTCTTGGGTTTTGCCAATTTTTATCGTAAATTTATTGGTAATTTCTCTGTTATTGTTAAACCATTGACTGATTTGACCAAAAAGGGTTCTGATGTGGTGAATTGGCCTCCTGAGGCAGTCTCTGCGTTTCAGGAACTTAAGCAGAGATTCACTTCTGCTCCTGTTCTATGGCAGCCTGATGTTTCTCTGCCATTTCAGGTGGAGGTTGATGCCTCTGAAATTGGGGCAGGTGCCGTTTTGTCCCAAAGAGATCCAGAGACCTCTAAAAGTAACCCTTGTGCCTTTTTCTCTCGAAAATTTTCTCCAACTGAACGTAATTATGACGTGGGTAATCGGGAGTTATTGGCCATGAAGTGGGCTTTTGAAGAGTGGAGACATTGGCTGGAGGGAGCCAAACATCAGGTGGTGGTCCTCATGGACCATAAGAATCTGGTTTATCTGGAATCAGCCAAGCGACTTAATCCTAGACAGGCCAGGTGGGCCTTATTTTTCACACATTTAAATTTTGTGGTTTCCTTTCTTCCTGGCAATAAGAATGTTAAGGCGGATGCCCTCTCGAGGAGTTTCCTTGCGGACTCTCCTGAGCTATCTGATCCTGCTGTTATTTTGAAAGAGGGTGTAGTTCTTTCCGCCATCTCGCCCAATTTGAGACTGGCTCTGGAAGGGTGTCAGGAGGATAAACCAGAGCGCTGCCCTATTGGGAAATTGTTTGTCCCAGACCGGTGGAAAAAGAGTGTGATGTCTGAGATTCATTGTTCCGCGTTGGCCGGTCATCCCAGAATTTTTGGTACCAGAGACTTGGTTAGTCGGTCCTTTTGGTGGCCTACTTTGTCTCGTGACGTCAGGGAATTTGTGCAGTCCTGCGGGACTTGCTCTCGCTCCAAGCCTTGCTCTCGCTCTAGTGGTTTGTTGATGCCATTGCCTGTGCCCAAGAGACCATGGACCCATATCTCTATGGATTTCATTTCCGACCTCCCTGTTTCTTAGAGAATGACCGTTATCTGGGTGATTTGTGATAGGTTTTCCAAGATGATACATCTTGTGCCATTACCTAAGTTGCCTTCCTCCTCTGAATTGGTGCCTTTGTTCCTTCAGCACGTGGTTCGGTTACACGGCATTCCTGAGAACATTGTGTCTGACAGAGGAGTCCAGTTTGTTTCCAGATTTTGGAGGACTTTTTGTTCTAAACTTGGTGTTCAATTGTCTTTCTCCTCGGCTTTTCATCCTCAGACCAATGGACAAACTGAGAGAACAAACCAGACATTGGAGACTTATCTGAGATGCTTTGTGTCTGCTGATCAGGATGACTGGGTCTCTTTTTTGCCTTTGGCTGAGTTTGCTCTTAATAATAGGGCTAGCTCTGCCACTTTGATGTCTCCATTTTTCTGCAATTTTGGGTTTCACCCTCGATTTTCTTCAGGACAGACGGAGGCTTCTGTCTGTCCAGGTGTTGACTCTGTTGTGGAGCGTATGCAGCAGATTTGGGACCAGGTAGTGGAGAGGTTGTCCCTCTCTCAGGAGAGGGCCCAGCGGTTTGCCAACCGGCATAGGACTGATGGTCCTCGGTTTAAAGTGGGGGACTTGGTCTGGTTGTCCTCAAGAAATATCCCTATGAGAGTTGCATCTCCTAAGTTTAAGCCTAGGTTCATTGGACCTTATAAGATCATGGAGATTCTTAATCCTGTTTCCTTTCGTTTACTTCTTCCAGGGACATTTAAGATCCATAACGTGTTCCACAAGTCCTTATTGAAGAGGTTTGTCGAGCCAGTGGTTCCTATGGCTGTGCCTCCTGACCCTGTTTTGGTTGAGGGCAATCTGGAGTATGTGGTTGAGAAAATATTGGATTCTCGTTTTTCTAGACGGAAACTCCAGTATTTGGTTAAGTGGAGAGGTTATGGTCAGGAGGACAATTCTTGGGTGTTTGCTTCGGACATCCATGCTGGGAGACTCATCTGTGCGTATCACAGAGCTCATCCTGACCGACCTGGTTGCTCAAGTGAGGGTTCGGTGACCCCTCCTCAAGGGGGGGTACTGTTGTGAATGTGCTAGAAATGAATTCTGAGCAGAAGCTCCCTCTGGTGGTTACAAACAGTACTGAACTATTTAATGAAGATTGTGAAGATTGGCGATCAGGTGTTACTGACTGGTCTTATATAAGGGAGGTTCCCTCCCATCAGGGTTGCCGGTGATCAATTGTTCTGGTCTCATCTTTGATTCCTGTTCACTTTGAAGCTTGCTGTTTCGTGCCTGCATCTTCTGCTAACAGATAAGACATTTTCTTCTTTTAGTTTTTTGGTGCTTGCTTTTTGCATTTTGTCCTGCACTTCTGTGGGGGTCTGCCTGGTCCCCTCCGGGGGCTTGTGCTCCTCTCAGTTTAGTTCAGCCACTGTTGTTTGTTCATTTGCCTTTTCCAGTTTTTTCAGTGGCTGCTGTTTAGTTTTGTTACACCAGAGAACTAATTTAGGTGGTAGAGGTCGTGTGATCTCAGGTGTTTTTGTAATTAGTAGAGTTGGTACTTTTTAGGGTTTTTTGGGATTGCAGTAAGTGTCCTTCCTATCCTTTTCTATTTAGCAAGTTTGGGCCCCAACGTTTGCTCATACTATTTTCTGTGTGTGTCTGTATCTCCTCTTGTCTAACCGCCAATACATGTTTGGGGGCTTTCTATGTTCTTTGGGGATCTGCTCCGGGGCAGATAGTTTTCCTCTTTCTGCCTTTAGGTGTAGTTAGCTTCTCAGGCTGTGACGAGGCGTCTAGGACCAACGTAGGTACGCTTCACGGCTGCCTTTAGTTGTGGTGGTTGTTGTGAGTGGGCTTGGGATGAGTTCTGAGCAGAGACTCCCTCTGGTGGTTACAAGCGGTGCTGGTCTGTCCAGTGAAGATTGTGAAGATTGTGAGGATTGGGAATCAGGTGTTACTGACTGGTCTTATATAAGGGAGTCACCTTCCCATCAGGGTTGCCGGTGATCAATTGTTCTGGTCTCTATCCTTGATTCCTGTTTCCCTTGTAGCCTGCTGTGTCGTGTCTGCATCTCAAGCTAACAGATAAGACATTTTCTTCTTTTTGTTTTTGTGCTTGATTTTTGCATTTTGTCCTGCACTTCTGTGGGGGCCTTCAGGGTCCCCTCTGGGGCTTTTGCCCTCTCAGTTTAGTTCAGCCACTGATGTTTGTACCTTTGCTTTTTCCAGTTTTTTCAGTGGCTGCTGTTTTGATTTTGTTACACCAGAGAACTAATTTAGGTGGTAGAGGTCGTGTGATCTTAGGTGTTTTTGAAATTAGTAGAGTTGGTGCTTTTCAGGGTTTTCTGGGATTGCAGTAAGTACCCTTCCTATCCTTTTCTATTTAGTTAGTTTGGGCCCCAACGTTTGCTCATACTATTTTCTGTCTGTGTCAGTATTTCTTCTTGTCTAACCGCCTTTACATGTTTGGGGGCTTTCTATTATCTTTGGGGTTCTGCTCCGGGGCAGATAGCTTTCCTATATCTATCTTTAGGTGTAGTTAGTTTCTCAGGCTGTGACGAGGCGTCTAGGACCAACGTAGGAACGCTCCACGGCTGCCTCTAGTTGTTGTGGTTAGTCAGGGTACTGCAATCTCATAGATTCCAACTGCTCTGGTGTATTGCCTTTTTTGCCTGCACTCCTCAGCTACCGAAACATAACAGTAATATCACCGGCCAGAAATTTAAAATTGTATGGTACTCACAGAAGGGAAAAAATTTGTGAAAGAAAAAACGGTTGTCAGAGTTGTCAGAGATATTTTTCTGTTTGTTGCATTTTTTTTTTTCCCTCTGTATCTCTGGGTGCTGGGGAGGATTTTTTCTCTCAATGGAGTTTGCACAGTTGTCTGGCCGTGTGGATCAGCTTGCCACTGAGGTTCGGAGTATTGCTATCTATCTTGCTAGGTTGCCTGTTGTGGAACCTAGGATTCCCATGCCAGATTTGTCTTTAGGGGATCGAGCTAAGTTTCAGAATTTCAAAAATAATTGTAAATTGTTTTTTGCCTTAAAATCTAAGTCCTCAGGGAACGCAGCGCAGCAGGTTCAAATTGTCATCTCTCTCCTGCGCGACGATCCTCAGGATTGGGCTTTTTCCCTGACACCTGGGGATCCTGTTTTGAGTGATGTTGATGCATTTTTTCAGGCTTTGGGGTTATTGTACGATGAGCCTAATGTCACTGATCAAGCTGAAAAAGCCTTGTTGGCATTAAATCAGGGGCTTGATGACGCTGAGTTATACTGTCAGAGATTCCGTAGGTGGGCAGTCCTGACCAAGTGGAATGACGACGCTTTAGCGGCCCTTTTTCGGAAGGGTCTGTCAGATAATGTAAAGGATGTTATGGTGGGATTCCCTGTCCCTCTGGTCTCAATGATTCTATGTCATTAGCGATTCAAATTGACAGACGTTTGCGTGAGCGGAGAAGTATGCGTGGAATAGTGTTGCCTTGTGAACCTGCTTCTGAATCCATGCAGTGTGATAGAGTGGTGTCTGGGGCACAGCGTCATGAGTTTCGAAAGCGCAATGGGTTATGTTTCTACTGTGGTGATGTCTCTCATGCTATTTCAGTCTGCCCTAATCGGGGAAGACATTTTGCACGCTCAGTTGTCTTGGGTAGTGTTCAGACTAAGTTTTTATTAACTGTCACTCTAATATGCTCTCTGTCCTCATTTTCTGCTCAGGCTTTCGTTGATTCTGGAGCAGCTATTAACCTGATGGATTATGATTTTGCTAAACGTTGTGGGTTTCCCTTGATACCCCTACAGAAGTCTATTCCCCTACTGGGGATCGATTCTACCCCTTTGGCTGAGAATAAACCTCAGTTCTCTACTCAGGTGATAATGAGGGTTGAACCTGATCATCAAGAGTGCTGCAAATTTTTGGTTCTGTATAATCTGCATGATATTATCGTACTGGGTTTCCCTTGGTTACAGTCTCATAATCCTGTTTTGGATTGGAAATCTGTGTCTGTAACCAGTTGGGGCTGCCAATGTGTTAATACCAACACTCCTGTTTTTTCTGCCTCCCCCCAGGCTCAGGATGTTCCTGACTTTTTGATTGATTTTTCTGATGTATTTAGCGAAAGTAAATCTGCATCCTTGCCTCCCCATAGGAGCTATGACTGCGCTATTGAATTAGTGCCTGGTAGTAAATTCCCTAAAGGTCGCCTTTTTAACTTGTCTGTACCTGAACATGACGCTATGCGATCTTATATCAAGGAGTCATTGGAGAAGGGTCATATCAGACCATCCTCTTCACCCTTAGGTGCCGGTTTTTTCTTTGTGGCCAAAAAGGATGGTTCATTAAGGCCGTGTATTGATTATCGTCTTTTGAACAATATTACTGTGAAATATCAATACCCGTTACCCTTGATTTCTGACCTGTTTTCCAGGGTGAAAAACGCTACTTGGTTTACCAAGCTTGACCTCAGGGGGGCATATAACCTTATTCGCATTAAGCACGGGGATGAATGGAAGACGGCATTCAATACCCCGGAGGGGCATTTTGAGTACCTTGTGATGCCCTTTGGGCTCACTAATGCTCCTTCTGTTCTTCCAGTCCTTCATGAATGACATTTTCAGGGATTTTGTGGATAAATTTCTGATTGTTTATTTGGATGATATCTTGATTTTTTCTAATGACTGGGACTCTCATGTAAAACATGTTCGAACTGTATTCCAGATTTTGAGAGAGAATGCTCTGTATGTGAAGGGATCAAAGTGTCTTTTTGGCGTACAGAGGATTTCATTTCTGGGATTCATTTTGTCCCCATCTGTTATTGAAATGGACCCGGTCAAGGTTCAGGCCATCTGTGATTGGGTCCAACCTACTTCATTAAAGGCTCTTCAAAGATTTTTGTGTTTTGCCAATTTTTATCGTAAATTTATTGATAATTTCTCGGTTATTGTTAAACCATTAACTGATTTGACCAAAAAGGGTTCTGATGTGGTTAATTGGCCTCCTGAGGCAGTCTCTGCATTTCAGGAACTTAAGCAGAGATTCACTTCTGCTCCTGTTCTACGGCAGCCTGATGTTTCTCTGCCATTTCAGGTGGAGGTTGATGCCTCTGAAATTGGGGCAGGTGCCGTTTTGTCCCAAAAAGATCCAGAGACCTCTAAAAGTAACCCTTGTGCCTTTTTCTCTCGAAAATTTTCTCCTACTGAACGTAATTATGACGTGGGTAATCGGGAGTTATTGGCCATGAAGTGGGCTTTTGAAGAGTGGAGACATTGGCTGGAGGGAGCCAAACATCAGGTGGTGGTCCTTACTGACCATAAGAATCTGGTTTATCTGGAATCTGCCAAGCGACTCAATCCTAGACAGGCCAGGTGGGCCTTGTTTTTCACACGTTTTAATTTTGTGGTTTCCTTTCTTTCTGGCACTAAGAATGTTAAGGCGGATGCCCTCTCGAGGAGCTTCCTTGCGGACTCTCCTGAGTTATCAGATCCTTCTGTTATTTTGAAAGAGGGTGTAGTTCTTTCCGCCATCTCACCTAATTTGAGACTTGCTCTGGAGGGGTGTCAGGAGGATAGGCCCGAGCGCTGCCCTGTTGGAAAATTGTTTGTCCCGGACCAGTGGAAAAAGAGTGTGATGCCTGAGATTCATTGTTCCGCGTTGGCTGGGCATCCTGGAATTTTTGGTACCAGAGTCTTGGTTAGTCGGTCCTTTTGGTGGCCTACCTTGTCTCGTGATGTCAGGGAATTTGTGCAGTCCTGCGGGACTTGCTCTCGCTCCAAGCCTTGCTCTCGCTCTAGTGTTTTGTTGATGCCATTGCCTGTGCCCAAGAGACCATGGACCCATATCTCTATGGATTTCATTTCCGACCTTCCTGTTTCTCAGAGAATGACCGCCATCTGGGTGATTTGTGATAGGTTTTCCAAGATGATACATCTTGTGCCATTACCTAAGTTGCCTTCCTCCTCTGAATTGGTGCCGTTGTTCCTTCAGCACGTGGTTCGTTTACACGGCATTCCTGAGAACATAGTGTCTGACAGATGAGTCCAGTTTGTTTCCAGATTTTGGAGGACTTTTTGTTTTAAACTGGATGTTCAATTGTCTTTCTCCTCGGCATTTCATCCTCAGACCAAAGGTCAAACTGAGAGAACAAACCAGACATTGGAGACTTATCTAAGATGCTTTGTGTCTGCTGATCAGGATGACTGAGTCTCTTTTTTGCCTTTGGCTGAGTTTGCTCTTAATAATAGGGCTAGCTCTGCCACTTTGATGTCTCCGTTTTTCTGTAATTCTGGGTTTCACACTCGATTTTCTTCAGGACAGACGGAGGCTTCTGTCTGTCCAGGTGTTGACTCTGTTGTGGAGCGTATGCAACAGATTTGGGACCAGGTAGTGGAGAGGTTGTCCCTCTCTCAGGAGAGGGCCCAGCGGTTTGCTAACCGGCATAGGACTGATGGTCCTCGGTTTAAAGTAGGGACTTGGTCTGGTTGTCCTCAAAAAATATTCCTATGAGAGTAGCATCTCCTAAATTTAAGCCTAGGTTCATTGGACCTTATAAAATCATGGAGATTCTTAATCCTGTTTCTTTTCGTTTGCTTCTTCCAGGGACATTTAAGATCCATAACGTGTTCCACAAGTCCTTGTTGAAGAGGTTTGTTGAGCCAGTGGTTCCTGCTGCTGTGCCTCCTGACCCTGTTTTGGTTGAGGGCAATCTGGAGTATGTGGTTGAGAAAATATTAGATTCTCGTTTTTCTAGACGGAAACTCCAGTATTTGGTTAAGTGGAGAGGTTATGGTCAGGAGGACAATTCTTGGGTGTTTGCTTCAGACATCCATGCTGGGAGACTCATCCGTGCGTACCATAGAGCTCATCCTGGCCGACCTGGTTGCTCAAGTGAGGGTTCGGTGACCCCTCCTCAAGGGGGGGGTACTGTTGTGAGTGGGCTTGGGATGAGTTCTGAGCAGAGGCTCCCTCTGGTGGTTACAAGCGGTGCTGGTCTGTCCAGTGAAGATTGTGAAGATTGTGAGGATTGGGAATCAGGTGTTACTGACTGGTCTTATATAAGGGAGTCACCTTCCCATCAGGGTTGCCGGTGATCAATTGTTCTGGTCTCTATCCTTGATTCCTGTTTCCCTTGTAGCCTGCTGTGTCGTGTCTGCATCTCCTGCTAACCATTAAGACATTTTCTGCTTTTTGATTTTGTGCTTGATTTTTGCATTTTGTCCTGCACTTCTGTGGGGGCCTTCAGGGTCCCCTCCGGGGGCTTTTGCCCTCTCAGTTTAGTTCAGCCACTGATGTTTGTACTTTTGCTTTTTCCAGTTTTTTCAGTGGCTGCTGTTTTGATTTTGTTACACCAGAGAACTAATTTAGGTGGTAGAGGTAGTGTGATCTCAGGTGTTTTTGAAATTAGTAGAGTTGGTGCTTTTCAGGGTTTTCTGAGATTGCAGTAAGTACCCTTCCTATCCTTTTCTATTTAGTTAGTTTGGGCCCCAACGTTTGCTCATACTATTTTCTGTCTGTGTCAGTATTTCTTCTTGTCTAACCGCCGTTACATGTTTGGGGGCTTTCTATTATCTTTGGGGTTCTGCTCTGGGGCAGATAGCTTTCCTATATCTATCTTTAGGTGTAGTTAGTTTCTCAGGCTGTGACGAGGCGTCTAGGACCAACGTAGGAATGCTCCACGGCTGCCTCTAGTTGTTGTGGTTAGTCAGGGTACTGCAATCTCATAGATTCCAACTGCTCTGGTGTATTGCCTTTTTTGCCTGCACTCCTCAGCTACCGAAACATAACAGGTGGTTAGTCAGGGTACTGCAATCCAATAGATTCCAACCTCTCTGGTGTATTTCCTTTTTTGCCTGCTCTCCTCAGCTACCAAATCATAACAGGGCCCATCATATACTGTATGGAGCTTTATATGCAACTCATTATACTGTATGGAGCAATATGTGGGGCTCATTATACTCTATGGGGACCGTCCTATACTGTATGACACATTATATGGGGACCACCATATACTTTAGCATTATGTGGAGCTCATCATATACTGTATGGAACATTATATGGGACCAGTTATGTATGGAGCAATATATGGGGCTCATTATTCTGTATGGCGCACTATGTGGTGGCCATAATACTGTATGGAGGAATATACTGTCTGGTTTTTTAGCTATTGTAGAATTTAAAATAGATATTAGTCATGTAATGTAAGAAGTGAAGTATTTGGTATTGTACTATACCTATAATTCTGTGCCATATCGAAGCATCATGAATTGTGGTATGTGTTAAAGGGGCCATCTGAGACTCTTTGGCCCGGGGCCCACGAAAACTTGGAGCCAGCACTGCCCCCCCTCACAACTTTAGCCAAATAATCCCCAGTTTCCAAAGCGTTACTATTATTATAAAGTAAATTAAGATTGACAACAAGCTTAAGTAATAAGAATTGATGTTCTTGGCATTGAAATGGGCACTGTAGGTGTGTTTACTGTCCTCCACTCCCTGCCGACTTTGTTTCCCCATTGACTTGCATTGGGTTTCGTGTTTCAGTCGGACCTTCGACTTTTTCCGATAGTAGGCCGATTTCGTTCGTTACGACTTTTGTGAAAGTCGGGTGGTCCGAAACCGAACTCGACCCTCCCGGAGGCAAAGTCGCTCCTCTCTAATAACCACCCTTTGTTTCCTATCCCTGAGCCAGCTCTTAACCCACTTACACATATTTTCCCCTATCCCCATTGTTATCATTTTATGTCAACCTTTTATGTGGCACCGTATCAGAAGCTTTTGAAAATTCCATGAACACCACGTCCATTGCATTTCCTTCGTCCAGTCCGGAACTTACATCTTCATAGAAGCTTATCAGATTAGTCTGACAGGATCGGTCCCTCGTAAAAAAATGTTGATATTGGGTCATGAGGTTATTCTTCTTCAGATACTCCAGTATAGTATTTCTTAGAAAAGCCTCCAGGATTTTACCCACAGTAGAGGTTAAGCTCACTGGCCTATAATTTCTAAGTTCAGTTTTTGTCACCTTTTTGAATATTGGCACCACATTTGCTATACGCCAGTCCTGTGGTACAGACCCTGTTATTATGGAATCTTTAAAGATTAAAAATAATGGTCTATCTATGACTGTACTTAATTCCTGCAGTACTCGGGGGTTTATCCCATCGGGGCACTAGGATTTGTCAATTTTAGTGATTTTTAGACGCCGCCGTACTTCCTGCTGGGTTAAGCAGGTGACATTTAATCGAGAATTTTTTCTATTACTGACCATGTTATCTGTCATGGGATTTTCCTGTGTAAATACTGTTGAAAAAAAGTCATTTAGCATATTGGCTTTTTTCTTCATCCTCATCCACCATTTCACCCACACAATTTTTAAGGGGACCAACACTATTATTTTTTAGTTTCTTACTATTTATGTAGTTAAAGAATATTTTATTGGATAATTTTTACTTTCTCTGGCAATGAGTCTCTCTGTCTCAATCTTTGCTGTCTTGATTTGCATTTTACTGAATTTATTTAATCTTCTGTATTTATTTAATACCTCAGCACTACCTACTTGCTTTAATTCTATAAATGCTTTCTTTTTGTCACTTATTGCGCCCCATAAGCTCTATTTACGGTAGCCATAGCGGTTTCCTCCTATTTCTAGCATGCTTATTCCCATACGGTATATATTGTGCACAGGTCCTATTCAGGATACTAATAAACGTCTCCCATTTTCTTTGTGTATTTTTATGTCTCAGGATATCGTTCCAGTTAATTGCACCAAGATCATCTCTCATCCATTGGAAATACCAGGACCTCAAAGGAGAACTGGAGAAGATGTGGAAGGTGAAGGCAACAGTGATTCCAGTGGTGATAGGAGCACTTGGAGCAGTGACCCCTAAGTTGGAAGAATGGCTACAACAGATCCCAGGAGCAACATCTGAGCTCTCTGTCCAGAAAAGTGAAATGCTCGGAACAACCAAGATTCTGCGCAGAACCCTCAATCTTCCAGGTGTCTGGTAGAGGACCCGAGAATGAGACCGGACAACAAAGAACATATCCAGTGGGGGGGTGAGAAGTTTTTTTTGTTGGTATATATATATACAGTTAGGTCCATAAATATTTGGACAGAGACAACATTTATCTAATTTTGGTTCTAGACATTACCACAATGAATTTGAAACAAAACAAATCAGATGCAGTTGAAGTTCAGACTTTCAGCTTTCATTTGAGGGTATCCACATTAAAATTGTATGAAGGGTTTAGGAGTTTCAGCTCCTTAACATGTGCCACCCTGTTTTTAAAGGGACCAAAAGTAATTGGACAATTGACTCCAAGGCTATTTCATGGACAGGTGTGGGCAATCCCTTCATTATATCATTCTCAATTAAGCAGATAAAAGGGCTGGTGTTGATTTGAGGTGTGGTGTTTGCATTTGGAAGGTTTAGCTGTGAAGGAAACAAGCGGTCAAAGGAGCTCTCCATGCAGGTGAAACAAGCTATCCTCAAGCTGCAAAAAACAGAAAAACCCATCCGAGAAATTGCTACAACTTTAGGATTGGCAAAATCTACAGTTTGGTACATTCTGAGAAAGAAAGAAAGCACTGGTGAACTCATCAATGCAAAAAGACCTGGGCGCCCACGGAAGACAACAGTGGTGGATGATCGCAGAATACTCTCCATGGTGAAGAGAAACCCCTTCACAACAGCCAATCAAGTGAACAACACTCTCCAGGAGGTAGGCGTATCAATATCCAAATCTACCATAAAGAGAAGACTGCATGAAATTAAATACAGAGGGTTCACTGCACGGTGCAAGCCACTCATAAGAATCAAGAATAAAAAGGCTAGGCTGGACTTTGCTAAAAAACATCTAGAAAAGCCAGCACAGTTCTGGAAGAACATTCTTTGGACAGATGAAACCAAGATCAACCTCTACTAGAATGATGGAAAGAGAAAAGTATGGCGAAGGCGTGGTACAGCTCATGATCCAAAGCATACCACATCATCTGTAAAACATGGCGGAAGCAGTGTGATGGCTTGGGCATGCATGGCTGCCAGTGGCACTGGGTCACTAGTGTTTATTGATGATGTGACACAGGACAGAAACAGCCGAATGAATTCTGAGGTATTCAGAGCCATACTGTGTGCTCACATCCAGCCAAATGCAGCCAAACTGATTGGTCGTCGTTTCATACTACAGATGGACAATGACCCAAAACATAAAGCCAAAGCAACCCAGGAGTTTATTAAAGCAAAGAAGTGGAATATTCTTGAATGGCCAAGTCAGTCACCTGATCTCAACCCAATTGAACATGCATTTCACTTGTTAAAGACTAAACTTCAGACAGAAAGGCCCACAAACAAACAACAATTGAAAACCACTGCGGTGAAGGCCTGGCAGAGCATCAAAAAGAAGGAAACACAGTGTCTGGTGATGTCCATGAGTTCAAGACTTCAGGCAGTCATTGCTAACAAAGGGTTTTCAACCAAGTACTAGAAATGAACATTTTATTTACAATTATTTAATCTGTCCAATTACTTTTGGTCCCTTTAAAAACAGGATGGCACATATTAAGGAGCTGAAACTCCTAAACCCTTCATCCAATTTTAATGTGGATACCCTAAAATGAAAGCTGAAAGTCTGAACTTCAACTGCATCTGAATTGTTTTGTTTTAAATTCATTGTGGTAATGTCTAGAACCAAAATTAGATAAATGTTGTCTCTGTCCAAATATTTATGGACCTAACTGTATATATAAATGAAAATAGAAAAATATACATTAAAAATAATGTATAATTTAACCCCTTAATGTCCACTGACGTGCAGAGTCCGTCATGGCAAGGTGCCAGTTCCGGCACCAGGACGGACTCTGCACGTCATGGCTTTGATCTACCACTGCGTGTAAACACGCAGTGGTAGATCAGTGCCAACAGCTGTCACAGACAGCTGACAGGCACGGCAAGCGGTGCGGGGACCTTTGCCGTCGGTCCCCGCACCCACAGCGCTGTGATTGGTCAGTCAATCTGACTGACCAAACACAGCAGCGATCGTGCAAGAGAAGCTGAAATTTCAGCTTCCCCAGCGCGATCAGTGCAGGAGCCGGCGCTGCAGTGGCCAGGCTTCCTGCATTGACAGCCAGGAGCGGAGCCCCCCCGCCCCTGGCTGTTAACCCCCTGACTGCTGCGATCGAGCGCGATCGCAGAGCTCAGGGGGGGAGGCAGAGGGTCGGGAGCTCCCTCTGCCTCAGATCAGCACCACCGCAATGTATTTGCAGGGCCTGATCTCTGCCTTGATGACCCGGGGGTTGTCATGACAACCTCCGGGTCATCTAGCTACGGGAAGCTGCTGTGATCATGTCACAGCAGCTTTCCCCATAGGTACAATGCATTGCAATGCCAGAGCATTGCAATGCATTGTAACTGCAATAAAAAGTAAAAAAAGTGAAAGTCCCATAAAGGGACAAGTTAAAAAAAAATCATTTTTTAAAAAAAATTGTAAAAAAAATATTAAAAAATAATTTTAAAAAAATCCCCTAAAAAATACACATTTTTATGTAATAAAAAAAATAAAAAACAAAAAACATACACATGTTAGGTATCGCCATGTCCGTAAAAATCCCATCTATAAAAGCGTAACCCTAGTTAACCCCTTCAGTGAAAGCCGTAAAAAAAAAACCCAAAAAAGTAGTAAATTATACTTTTTCCAAGCGGTATCATTATACCGCTTGGAAAAAGTGCAATAACACGCGATCAAAAAGTCAGATATAAATAATCATGGCACCGCTGAAAACGTCATCTTGTCTCGCAAAAAACAAGCCGCTATACAGCATCATCAGCGAAAAAATAAAAAAGTTATAGCTCGCGGAATAAACTGATGCAAAAATAATTATTTTTTCTATAAAATTTTTTATTGTGTAAAAAACGCCAAAACATAAAAAAAATATATAAATGAGGAATCACCGTAACCGTAGTGACCCGAAGAATAAAGCTGCTTTATCAATTTTACCACACATGGGAAAGGAGGAAAAAAAAAAAAAAAAACAATTCCTGAATTGCTGTTTTTTGTTCATTCTGATTCCACAAAAATCGGAATAGGAAACGATCAAAAAACGTTATGTGCCTGAATATGGTACCAATAAAAACTCAGCTCGTCCCGCAAAAAATAAGCCCATAGATAACTCTGTCGGCCGAAATATGGAAAAATTATAGCTCGCAAAATACGGCGATGCAAAAATTTCTTACAAAAAATTATTCCAAAAAAAAGCATCTTTTAGTGTGTGACAGAAGCTAAACATGAAAAAATAGTATAAATCTGGTATCGCTGTAATCGCACCGATCCGAGGAATAAAGTCGCCTAATCACTAATACCGCACGAGGAACGGCGCAAAAAAGAAAACCAATTCTTCACCTTTTGTGGATTTGTTCATTGTGCCTCCCAAAGATCGCAAGAAGGCGATCACAGTGGTTCCTACCCACATATGGGGTATCAGCGTACTCAGGACAAAATGCACAATAGCTTTTGGGATCCTATTTCTCCTGTTACCCTTAGAAAAATAAAAATTTGGGGCAAAAGATTATTTTTGTGGAAAAAAATATGATATTTTTATTTTCACGGCTCTACGTTATAAACTTCTGTGAAGCCCTTGGGGGTTCAAAGTGCTCACCACACATCTAGATAAGTTCCTTGGGGGGGTCTAGTTTCCAAAATGGAGTCACTTGTGGGGGTTTCTACTGTTTAGGCACATCAGGGGCTTTCCAAACGTGACATGACACCCGCAGACCATTCCATCAAAATCTGCATTTAAAAACGGTGCTCCTTCCCTTCCGAGCTCTGCCATGCGTCAAAATAGTGGTTCCCCCCACATATGGGATATCAGCGTACTCAGGACAAATTGCACAATAGCTTTTGGGGTCCTATTTCTCCTGTTACCCTTATAAAAATAAAAATTTGGGGGCAAAAAGATTATTTTTGTGGAAAAAAATATGATATTTTTATTTTCACGGCTCTACGTTATAAACTTCTGTGAAGCACTTGGGGGTTCAAAGTGCTCACCACACATCTAGATAAGTTCCTTGGGGGTCTAGTTTCCAAAATGGAGTCACTTGTGGGGGTTTCTACTGTTTAGGCACATCAGGGGCTTTCCAAACGTGACATGACACCCGCAGACCATTCCATCAAAATCTGCATTTGAAAAAGGCGCTCCTTCCCTTTCCAGCTCTGCCATGCGTCAAAATAGTGGTTTACCCCCACATATGGGGTATCAGCGTACTCAGGACAAATTGCACAATAACTTTTGGGGTCCTGTTACCCGTTGGAAAATAAAAAATTGGGATGAAAAGATCATTTTTGTAGAAAAAATATGATTTTTTAATTTTACGGCTCTACGTTATAACCTTCTGTGAAGCCCTTGGGGGTTCAAAGCTCTCACTACACATCTAGATAAGTTCCTTGGGGGGTCTAGTTTCCAAAATGGGGTCACTTGTGGGGGGTTTCCACTGTTTAGGCACACAGGGGCTCTCCAAATCCGACATGGCGTCCAATCTCAATTCCAGCCAAAAAAGTCAAATGGCGCTGCTTCCCTTCCGAGCTCTGCCATGCACCCAAATAGTGGTTTACCCCCACATATGGGGTATCAGCGTACTCAGGACTAATTGCACAATAACTTTTGGGGTCCTTTTATCCTTTGGAAAATAAAAATTGGGATGAAAAGATAATTTTTGTGGAAAAAATATGATTTTTTAATTTTACGGCTCTACGTTATAACCTTCTGTGAAGCCCTTGGGGGTTCAAAGCTCTCACTACACATTTAGATAAGTTACTTGGGGGGTCTAGTTTCCAAAATGGGGTCACTTGTGGGGGGTTTCCACTGTTTAGGCACACAGGGACTCTCCAAATGCGACATGGCGTCCAATCTCAATTCCAGCCAAAAAAGTCAAATGCTTCCCTTCCGAGCTCTGCCATGCGCCCAAATAGTGGTTTACCCCCACACATGGGTATCGCTGTACTCAGGAGAAATTGTACAACAAATATTGTGGTTCATTTTCTACTGATACCCTTGACAAAATTTTAAAAAATTGTGTCGAAAGAAAAATTTTGGGAAAAAAAGTTAAATGTTAATTTTTTCCTTCCACATTGCTTCAATTCTTGTGAAGTACCTAAAGGGTTAATAAACTTCTTGAATGTGGCTTTGAACACGTTGAGGGGTGCAGTTTTTTAGAATGGTGTCACTTTTGGGTATTTTCTGTCATATTGACCCCTCAAATTCACTTCAAATGTGAGGTGGCCCCTAAAAAAAATTATTTTGTAAATTTTGTTGGAAAAATGAGAAATTGCTGGTCAACTTTTAACACTTATAACTTCCTAACAAAAAAAAAAATTTCGTTCCAAAATTGTGCTGATGTAAGTAGACATGTGGGAAATGTTATTTATTAACTAATTTTTGTGACATATCACTCTGATTTTATGGCATAAAATTAAAAGTTTGAAAATTGCAAAATTTTCAAATTTTTGCATATTCCGATTTTCATAAATAACGCAAGTTATATTGAAGAAATTTTACCACTATCATAAAGTACAATATTCTCGAGAAAACAATCTCAGAATCGCCAAGATCCGTTGAAGCGTTCCAGAGTTATAACCTCATAAAGAGACAGTGGTCAGAATTGTAAAAATTGGCCTTGTCTTTAACCTACAAAATGGCTTGGTCGTTAAGGGGTTAAATACATTAAATGAGGTATTGGTCGATATTTTTGCAAAATTGTAAAAGCTCGCAACCCATGTGAAGGGTTCTGAAGCTTGAAGGATCTGATGATAAAATCAAAAACAGCTCACTAAAGGACATAAATACAAAAAACAATCGAATGTATTTTTCGGACTATAAGAAGCACTTTTTTCCCCAAAATTTGGGAAGAAAACATGGGTGTGTATTATAGTCGGAATGTATGGTGCTGACACTTAGCGTGGTGGCAGCAGGAGTCGGGCGATTCATTTAGTTGTCCTGGTCCGACGCTGCAGGACGATGATGGTGCGGCTGGTGCGGCGGTGCTCAGTGGTGACAGGGATTTTGAATTTTTGAAAGCCCGGAGACCTGCACTTCTATTGCCTTGATGCTGTGACCTTCGGGAAAATGGCCACTGGACGAGGCGCATGCACAGATTGAGATCTCAGCTCCGAGATCTCGGCTCCCAAGATCTCGGGACGAGATCTCATAGCAGAGAACTCAATCTGTACCTGGGGAATCAATCTGGCCTCCGTGAAAATGGCTGCCGAGATTTCAATCTGCGCATGAGCTGCCTCCGGCGGCCATTTTCCCAGAGGACACAGCATCAAGGCAATAGAAGTGTGGGGACTTTGGGCTTTCACAAAATGTCACCAGAGCCCCCCCACACCACTGAGCACCGCCAAATCTGCCACAGCAGCAGCACCAGGCTGGGATGGGAGTGAGATCATCATCTGCAACATCAGTCCACCGGAGGAATCGCCCGACTCCTGCTTTCACCAGAGCTGCCAATCCCCCCGGGTAAGCTGAATTCAGGACTGTAAGATGGACCCCCATTTGACGCATTAATTTATTTTCCCCATTTTCCTTCTGAAAATTTGGGGTGCGCCTTATGGTCCGGTGCATCTTATATTCCGAAAAATACGGTATATAAAAAAACAGCCTTACCAATACAAAGTCAGCTTATAAATGCAGTAGCAAGATATCTTATCTGTATGACTGGCATCGTATACAAGCCTCATTTGTGTGCATTTTTTTACTAATCAGCTTCACATTCCTGTTACTACATCTGTGAGCTGATCTACCACAATATATATAAAGATCCTTCTGCTCTTCAAAATGGTGCCATTTTCACGGTGTCAAGTTCTCTTTAACTTTTTGGAAGTGATGAACAGTAAGCCTTTGATCATGATGATGATGACAATTCTCTGATGGATACAAAATGGACACCAGATAGGAGTGATAAGGAGGTGCAGTCATCAAAGGAAAAAGTTGCTGGCATTAGTGATACACAGCGCAGGAGACAGTTGTCAAAAAGATCTTCGGGCCCTAAAAAAATTTTTATTGTCATTACTGAAAAAAATAAAAAAATATATATAGACTGCTCAAAAAAATAAAGGGAACACTCAAATAACACATCCTAGATCTAAATGAATGAAATATTCTCATTGAATACTTTGTTCTGTTCAAAGTTGAATGTGCTGTCAACATAATTACACAAAAATCATCAATGGAAATCAAATTTTTTAACCAATGGAGGCATGGATTTGGAGAGACCCCCAAAATGAAGATGGAAACAAGTCTAAATGAAAATCAAAACAAGACTAAATTAAAGTGGAAACAAGTCAAAATGATGCTCAGTATTGTGTGTGGTCTCCACGTGCCTGCATGACCTCCGTACAACGCCTGGGCATGCTCCTGATGAGGTTGTGGATATTCTCCTGAAGGATTTCCTCCCAGACCTGGACTAAAGCACTGCACTCTTTTCCCTTGGGCAGAGGGTAAAACAGTGTGGTAAAAATGTAATTAACCACCAACAGACAACAATAGATAGAACAGTTTGAGCAAATGCACGAGATGGTGCAAAAGACAGAGCCTCACCCTTCCGTTGGCTTGGCAGGATTAGAGCAGCTGCAACTTCGGGGTATCCATTACCTACTTTCACAGCCAGTAGCACCCAGCTTTTTGTGAGCACCCTCAGAGAGGAGGCATCAGCAAGCTTAGGAAGCTGAGTGAGTGCAGTGAGGTATGTGGTCAGGTGACCTGAATGTCTCAACTTGGATTCTCTGAACATATTTGAAGGATAAATGATGGTCAATGGAGCAGATCTGTATTCCTCCAGCCAGGGCCATGGTCTCTTAAGTAGGCATCCTGGAGAATCTCTCTGGGAATAGAGACAGATCCCCCTTTTATCGTTCACAACTGTCCTTCAGGCCATCATCCACAGATCAGGGGGTGGTGGGATGAGGTAATCTCTCATTGTTTGAGTATTCAATCAATTTGCATAGTTTATCCTTCAGTGTGTTAGGGTCTGCGGAACGCACCAAATATATGATGTAAAAAGGTGCGTTCGCAGCCCGGGGTCCACCGCGCAGGCGGAGTCTGCTGCTAGTAAAATGGCGCAAGAAGAAACTCTGTTATCCTGCAGAGTCGCCAAAATAAATGCCGTAACGCGCTGTGGCAATATGTGCGAACTCTGTTATTCCACAGAGCCGCTAGAAGGAGTGCTGCAGCGCTATATGGCGATGTGTGCGAAGTCACTTAACACCACTGAGTCGCAAAATAAACACACTAGGGCGCTGTCTAGCATTGAAAGCAAACCCTGTTATATCACAGAGCCGCTGAGACAAACTTCTGTGTCCTGTCAGGCACCCAGGTGACTGCTAAGCGAACATAGAACGTGATTATGCGCTAATGTCAGGAATCGAACCCAGTGTCTCTTGTCCACCGGCCAGCAGCTCTACCATCTGAGCTATTCTGCTGGCTACAAAGTTCCTTGCTGAACCTGGATACCACTGACTGTTCTTCCTGATCGGCTTCACCCAGTGCTCTCTCGTTTGGCCTCTGATTGCCAATTACACGCCCTATATAAACCTGGCCCTGTGGGTGTGTCATTGGAGATTATTGTGCTTCCAGCCTTTAGTCAAGCTCTTTCTCCTGCTGTTCCTGCTGCTACAAACACTGCTCTCCTGTGAACTGACCTCGGCCTGCCACCTGACTACGTTATCTGCCTGCTCCTCTGCTACCGAACTGCCTTTCCTGTGTACCGACCTCCGGCTGCCACCTGACTACGTTATCTGCCTGCTCCTCTGCTACAAACACTGCTCTCCTGTGAACTGACCTCGGCCTGCCACCTGACTACGCTACCTGCCTCTGCTTCCCCTAGTGTTTGCAGTAACATCGGCTCCAACCCAGACGGGATCCTGACAGAATAATCTCGCGCCAAAATGGAGTTCGCTGTGAACACCCTGAGGCGGCAAGTTACGGAGCTTCAAAGTTTTTGTACTGATTCTCAAGGAAAATATTTCAAGTTACAAACTGATTTCACGGTGATACAACAGGAAGTAATTGAGCTACAAAAACAACTTCTGGACGTGCGCAATTCAGGGTCCGAATCAAACGCGCGGCTGCCGCTGCCTGCAAAGTTCAGTGGGGATCGCCAGCAGTACCGAGGATTGCTCAATCAATGCCGCATATACTTCCAGATGCAACCTGCTCCCTTTGCCAGTGAGAGGAAGAAAGTTTTTTTCATGATAAATCTCCTGACAGATGAAGCTCTTGCTTGGGCTTCACCTTATGTAGAAAAAGGACTATGACCTCCTTAATGACCTGGAAGCCTTCACCGCATCTATGAATCAAGTTTTTGATGACCCAAACCGCTGTGCCACAGCAGAAACCAAATTACATAATTTGCACCAAGGACGTCGCTCTGTTGCGGAATATACATCGGAATTCCGTCGCTGGGTGGCCGACACCACCTGGAATCCAGCGGCCCAGAGAAGTCAATTTCGACGAGGGTTATCAGAACCAGTGAAAGACGAGCTTGCCAGGGTTGAGACCCCTGATCAGTTGGAGGACTTTATTCAACTATGTATCCGGATTGACCAAAGACTTACTGAAAGGAGAAAGGAGAGACTGCGAGCACTTGGGAATAGCCCTGGCTTCTCATTTTCAGCATCAGACCACCAAGAAAAGACGCAAGGCGTGTCTGAACCGATGCAGATCGACGTCATCCGAAGACCACTCTCTGCACAGGAGAAGGAGAGGCGACGTGCAGAACATCTCTGCCTCTATTGTGGGGACCCTGGACACTATGCCATCAACTGTCCTAACCAAAGGACTATAGCCTTTACCAACAACAGGTCTGCCAGCAATATGGACCTTTCTCAGCAGTCGGATTCCATCTTGCTGACTATCTCATCAGTAACGCCAGAAATAGACAAAATACATACTACATCATCTTATTTTGTAATCCCCATTCAGGTTGTAATGGGCACCCAAAAAATACAATGCTCTGCCCTGTTGGATTCGGGAGCAGGAGGAAATTTTATGGACTTAAAATTTACACGTGATAATAATATTTCCAGTAGGACCAAATCCACACCAATTGAAATGGAAACTGTGGATGGATCACCTTTGTCTTCTGGACCTGTCACGCATGAGACAATCGAACTGGAGATTTGTATCGAACCGGATCATCATGAAGCTGTCAGTTTCCACCTTATTTCATCTCCGAAATTTCCGGTTATTCTAGGGATCCCCTGGTTTTCAGTCCATAACCCTTCTATCAACTGGGCATCAAGGACCATCACCTTTCCATCTGACTACTGTAAGAATAATTGTCATAAGGAACCCCCTTGTCTTCCAACAAGTCCAAATCTCTGAGATTTCACATGAGAAGGAAGAGAAACTACCACCTCAATATCAGCAGTTCTCTGATGTCTGCAGTAAGAAGAAAGCAGATCAATTACCTCCTCACCGTCCTTACGACTGTCCCATTGAATTGCTGCCAGGAGCAACCATTCCATTTGGACGGATTTACAATCTTTCCGAACCTGAATTGAAGGTATTAAGAAAGTTCCTGGATGAAAATTTAGAGAAAGGCTTTATTCGACCTTCCACATCTCCAGCTGGGGCACCCCTGTTCTTTGTTGAAAAGAAAGACTCCACTCTGCGGCCATGTATTGACTACAGAGAGATGAATAATATCACTGTCAAGAATCGCTACCCGCTACCCTTGATTCCTGAACTATTTGAGAGACTCCGTTCTGCGAAAATCTTTACGAAGCTGGATCTTAGAGGGGCTTACAACCTCATACGGATTCGCCCAGGAGATGAGTGGAAGACCGCCTTCAGAATGAGATATGGACATTTTGAATCTCTGGTTATGACCTTTGGCCTTAGCAATGCCCCAGCCACTTTTCAACATTTTATTAATGATGTATTTCGAGATTTCTTGGACCAATTCGTTGTGGCTTATCTCGATGACATTCTTATATTTTCAGACACCTTGGAAGAGCATCGCAGGCACGTCCAGTTAGTCCTGGAACGACTACAGGAGAACCATCTTTACATTAAACTTGAAAAATGTGAGTTTGAACAAACCAGTATCCAATTTCTGGGATATATCATCTCCCCAGAAGGTCTGAGCATGGATCCCGGCAAAATCAATGCTGTAGTGGACTGGCCTGTTCCAAGAAATTTAAAAGACGTCCAGCGTTTCATAGGATTTGCAAATTTTTACCGAAAATTTATAAAGAACTTTTCACGGATCATACTACCAATTACTACACTAACAAAATAGACCAAAGCATTTTTCTGGTCTCTGGAGGCACAGGAGGCTTTTGACAAGTTGAAAACTCTTTTTACGTCTGCTCCATTGTTAGTACACCCAAATCCTGAATTGCCATTTACTGTCGAAGTGGATGCCTCGGACTCTGCAGTGGGAGCCATTCTGTCTCAGCGAGTTGAGGACAAGATGCAACTTCACCCATGTGCGTTTCATTCCCACACCATGTCATCTGCAGAAAAGAACTACGACATCGGTAATAAAGAACTGTTAGCCATTAAAGTTGCCTTCTCCGAGTGGAGACATCTTCTGGAAGGTGCCAATCACCCTGTGACTGTCCTCACGGACCACAAGAATCTTGAATTCCTCCGTACAGCAAAAAGATTGTCTGCAAGACAAGCACGATGGGCCTTATTTTTCTCAAGATTCAATTTTATAATTTCTTACCGGCCTGGTTCAAGAAATGGCAAGGCTGACGCCCTGTCCAGGATGTGTTCGGAACCTCAGGAGAGGTCTAGTAATGACGATACAATTCTAGGCCCTAAAAATTTTTTGGGAATATTGCACTCTAGAGGACTATGTAATAGAATTAAAGATGGATATCAAGAGGACTCTTTCCTTAACCATCCTTCGGAAGACGTCGATCTTTCATTCAAAGAGGGGTTTTGGATGCAGAAACACAAAATATATGTACCTGAATCTTCTCGCCTTGAAGTCCTCAAAAGTGTCTATGATTCTAAACTGGCAGGACATCCTGGAGTTGCAAAAACACAAGACTTACTACTTTGTTTCTTTTGGTGGCCTAATTGTAGGAAGGATGTGAGGAAATATGTTTCAACCTGTTTAACATGCGCATGAAACAAGACCCCACGATCGTCTCCTCTAGGACTCTTGCAACCACTCCCAGTTCCATCCAGGCCTTGGGGATCTATTTCCATGGATTTTATTGTGGAACTACCCCCTTCCAAACAGATGACCGTCATCCTTGTCATAGTGGACCGACTCACAAAAATGGCCCACTTTATTCCAACTGAAGGAATTCCTACTGCTGAAAAAACAGCAGAACTGACGATCAAACAGGTATTCAGGTTACATGGAATTCCTGACAACGTGGTGTCTGACAGAGGCGTTCAGTTTACGTCAAAATTTTGGAAGAGTTTCTGTACAGCCTTGGGAGTCACGGTGAATCTTTCTACCGCTTTCCATGCTCAGTCCAATGGCCAGACGGAGAGAACGAACCAGACTTTGGAGCAATACCTCCATTGCTTCATTTCCTATTTTCAGGATGACTGGGTGGACTATTTACCAACAGCAGAGTTTGCCTACAACAACTCCATACATAGCGCTACATCTCAAGCCCCATTTTTTGCTAATTATGGAGTACATCCAGTATTTATCCCTAATCTGCCAGTGAACACTCCCATTCCTGCTGTTAATGACAGGCTTGCAAAATTACAGGAATCCCAGAAGGAATTATCAGAGATATTACTCAAGACCCAGGAAGTATATAAGGAAGCAGCAGATAAACATCGGAGAGTGCCCCCTGCTCTTCAGGTTGGAGACAAAGTTTGGCTGTCCACTAAAAACCTTAAGACACATGTGCCATCCTCCAAATTGGGTCAGAAATTCATTGGACCTTTTCAAATTTCTGCAAAAATTAACCAGGTTGCTTTTCGTTTAAAACTTCCCAACAATCTAAAGATTCATCCAGTATTTCACATATCCTTGCTCAAACCCTTCTGTGAAAACCCGTTTCCAGGAAGAATTCAGCCACCTCCTCCACCAGAAAGGATCCGTGGTGAAGAAGAATACATTGTGAATAAGATTCTGGACTCCCGAAAATTCAGAGGTAAACTGCAGTATCTGGTGCAGTGGGAAGGTTACGGACCAGAGGAAAATTCATGGGAACCAAAGGACAATGTCCATGCTCCTGGACTTATAAGAGCCTTCCATCAGAGGTACCCAGATAGGCCAGCTCCTGAGATATCCAGAGGCCATCCTGGAAGGAGGGGAGTACTGTCAGGAATCGAACCCAGTGTCTCTTGTCCACCGGCCAGCAGCTCTACCATCTGAGCTATTCTGCTGGCTACAAAGTTCCTTGCTGAACCCGGATACCATTGACTGTTCTTCCTGATCGGCTTCACCCAGTGCTCTCTCGTTTGGCCTCTGATTGCCAATTACACGCCCTATATAAACCTGGCCCTGTGGGTGTGTCATTGCGAGATTATTGTGCTTCCAGCCTTTAGTCAAGCTCTTTCTCCTGCTGTTCCTGCTGCTACAAACACTGCTCTCCTGTGAACTGACCTCGGCCTGCCACCTGACTACGTTATCTGCCTGCTCCTCTGCTACCGAACTGCCTTTCCTGTGTACCGACCTCCGGCTGCCACCTGACTACGTTATCTGCCTGCTCCTCTGCTACAAACACTGCTCTCCTGTGAACTGACCTCGGCCTGCCACCTGACTACGCTACCTGCCTCTGCTTCCCCTAGTGTTTGCAGTAACAACGGCTCCAACCCAGACGGGATCCTGACAGCTAATGTCCTCGCGAGAGACAGGCCCTGAATACGGCAATCAAACTCCTCACCGGTTATGCCGGTAATCTAGGGCATCTAGGACACCGACCCTGACCAGCTAGCATACCAAACTCCTCACCGATTAAATCAGTATTCTAGGGGCTTATTTCAGCCGGGCCCTAACCACACACACGCATGACCACACTGGCGCAAAGTATATGACAATTGATACTAGCGCATGGCGGCCCAGCCATGCTACCCTTTTATAGTAACAGCTACAGGACCTGCCAGAAACAAGGACCAATGAAACTTGTTCCAGAACACGAGTAGTCACAGGACCTTCCTGGCGGACCAATAGGAGCTGCTGCAGTACCTGAGCATGTGACCCCTGATCTCCAATGAGAGATCTCACTCTGGGCATGCTCCGAAGGGAAAAACAAGGACTTTGTCCTAAAGACGTCTGCTCGCCGCTAACCAGTACTGGCCACAATAGCAGAGCCTGGAGGAGCTGCAGTAATCCTCTGCACACTGTTAGACTGGGTGAGACGCTGGGACTGACGTCTAAGCTGAGCAGGCTCCACTGCGGACGGAGATGAATGGGAAACCGCATCGGGACTGGTTTGAGACTCCCCTTGTGCAGCAGCGGGAACTCAAACCCTAACATTACCCCTCCTCCTAGGACCCCCCCTTCTTTGGACCTCGCTGCTCTCAAAGGCAGCGATGAGCTGCGGAGCGTGAACATGCTCCCAGGACCTATCCTCAGGCCCATAACCCCTCCAATCCACCAAATAACATTTTTTGCCTCGTACCACCTTGCACCCAACAATAGCGTTCACCTCATGATCATCGGTAGATGAACCCGACGTCCCGGCAGATGACTCGGAAAACCGGGAAAATGGTAATGGGTTTCAGGAGGGACACGTGAAAGGTGTCAGTGATACCAAGGCGAGGCGGAAGGTCAAGGCGGTAAACCACCGCGTTCACCTGCTCAAGAACTTTAAAAGGACCCAAAAAGCGAGGTGCCAACTTGGTGGACTCTACACGTAGCCTGATGTTTCGGGCAGAGAGCCACACTAGGTCACCCGGTGCAAATGTAGGAGCGGGGCGCCGATGGCATCGGCCGAAGACCTCATCCTCTCCTTGGAGGCCTGAATGGCATCCTGGGTGCGGTCCCAAATGTCCCGTGCCTCCACAGCCCAGTCTGCCACCCTGGAATCGGCGGAAGACACGGGCATGGGCACTGGTACCTGCGGATGCTGACCGTAGTTCAGGAGGAATGGGGTCTGTCCGGTGGAGTCAGACACAGCATTATTTAGAGCGAACTCAGCCCACGGTAGCAAGGATGCCCAGTCATCCTGCCTGGCAGAGACAAAATGTCGCAAATATGTGACCAAGGTCTGGTTGGCCCTCTCTACCAACCCATTCGTCTCAGGATGGTATGCAGAGGAGAGATTCAACTCAATGCTGAGTAAACGACACAGCTCTCTCCAGAACAGAGACGCAAACTGGGGATCTCGATCACTGACAACTTTGTCTGGCATACCGTGTAGGCGGAAAATATGCCTAATGAATAATGCTGCCAAGGCCCGTGCAGACGGTAACCGTGGTAATGGCACCAAGTGCACCATTTTGGTGAAGTGGTCGGTTATCACCCAGATGATGGTGCAGCCCCGAGACTTGGGAAAGCCCATCACAAAATCCATCCCGACCATCTCCCAGGGTCTGTCTGCCACAGGTAAAGGAAAGAGTAACCCAGCTGGCCGTTGTCGAGGGGACTTATTCTTGGCGCAGGAGACGCACGCCTGAACATATTCCGTGACGTCACGGACCATATGTGGCCACCAGTATGTCCTCGCCAGCAACTCAGATGTCCTCTTTGCCCCAAAATGTCCATCCACCCTGGATGAGTGTGCCCAAGAGAGTACCTCCAGTCGCAAATTGATGGGCACAAAAGTCTTGCCCGGAGGCACAGACTCAAGCGAAATCGGGGCCACAGTTCATAGGCTCTCTGTGGGGACAATCAGCCGAGGCTCCTCCTCCACCTCCTCAGAGGACACCACAGAGCGAGACAGAGCATCAGCACGAATGTTCTTCTCCCCTGAGAGAAAATGGAGGGTGAAATGGAACCGGGAGAAGAACAGGGACCATCTGGCCTGACGGGAATTTAGCCGCTGGGCGGTCTGTAAGTAGACCAAATTTTTGTGGTCAGTGAACACTTGAAAGGGAAAGCGAGCCCCCTCCAGGAGATGTCTCCACTCGGAAAAGGCCAACTTCATGGCTAGCAACTCCCTATCCCCAATGGAATAATTCCTCTCCGCTGGTGTGAAGGTCTTGGAGAAGAAGAAACAAGGATGTTTACGACCTTGAGCATCCTTTTGAAAAAGGACTGCTCCAGCATCAACAGACGAGGCATCTACCTCCAATATAAAAGGCTTATCAACCTCGGGACGATGTAGGATAGGAGCGCTAGCAAAATGGGACTTGATTGAAGTAAAGGCCTTGAAGACCTCCTCTGACCACAATTTGGGATTGGCTCCTTTCTTGGTGAGGGCTACCAAGGGAGCAACCAAAGTAGAGAAGTGGGGAATGAATTGGCGATAGTAATTAATGAACCCCATGAAGCACTGCACCGCTTTAAGAGAGTGGGGTTCTTGCCAATCCATTACAGCCTGTAGTTTGGCAGGATCAGTAGCCAATCCCTGAGTGGAGATGATATAGCCCAGGAATGGAAAAGATTCCTGCTCAAACACACACTTCTCCAACTTCTCCGCAAGAGGTCGAAGACCCTGCAAACATCTCTCCGGTGGGTGTCCATATCTGGAGAAAAGATGAGAATGTCATCCAGATAGACTGCCACAGAGGTGGCAAGCATGTCCCGGAAGATGTCATTTACGAAATCTTGGAAAATGGCTGGAGCATTACAGAGCCCGAAGGGCATCACAAGATATTCGTAATGTCCATCTCTGGTATTGAACGCAGTCTTCCATTCGTCCCCCTCACGGATGCGGATCAGGTTATAGGCACCACGAAGATCCAGCTTAGTAAATACCCTTGCTCCCCGGAGCCTATCAAAGAGCTCAGATATTAGGGGCAAATGATATTTGTTCTTAATGGTAAAGGCATTAAGACTAGGGTTGAGCATTCCGATACTGCAAATATTGGGTATCGGCCGATATTGGCTGTATCGGAATTCCGATTCCGAGTTCCGATATTTTCGTCATATCGGATACCGGAATCGGGATTGTCACTGTCACTGTCAGTGTCCGTCGGTCGGGTCTGTCAGGAGTCAGCGGCACTTACCTGGCAGAAGATCTCCGGCGGTCACGGGCTGGACTGCTTCATGGCCGCAATCTTCTTTCCCCGGCGGTCACATGCAGTTTCTCGCGATAACTGCAGTGACTGCTGGGTAATCCCGGCCGTAAAGCAGTCAGTCCGATGACGTCACCGCCGGGGAAGCAGGTAATCAGCTGTGCTGCGTCGCGATGACAGGCTCTGCCTGTCATTGCGATGTAGCAGAGCTGGATCGTCGTGGGACTGTCGTTATGGACTGCGTCGGACAGGTGGTATACTGTTGGTTTGTTTTTTTTATTTTTTTACAGGAGATCGATGGCGTCGCAGGAATGAGAGTATAATAAAATTAATGAAAACTGTGTTGTCTCTTTTATTTCATTAAAAGACTTTTTTCTTGCTGTGTCTTTTTTTTATACATTTAAAAACTTTGGGATTAATAATGGATCGGTGTCTAATTGACGCCTATCCATTATTAACCGGGCTTATTGTCACCGTGCAATCAACGGTGACATTAACCCCTTATTACCCCGCTTGCCACCGCTACAGGGCAAGTGGGAAGAGCCGGGTAAAGTGCCACAATTGGCACATCTTTTGATGCGCCAAATGTGGGGCTGCTGTAGCCTGGTATTATCAGGCTGTTGAGGGCCAAAATCCATGGGCCTTGACAGTCTTTTAATACCAGGCCGCAGCAGTCTGCATTTTACTTGGCTGGTTAACAAAAATAGGGGGGATCCCCACACCGTTTTTTTTTCGAGGGGATCCCCTATTTTTGTTAACCAGCCAAGCTAAGCAGACTGCTGTGGCCTGGTATTATCAGGCTGGCAAGGTCCATGGATATTGGATCCTTACCAGCCTGAAAAACCAGGCCTCAGCGGTCTGCTTCATCTGGCTGGTTAACAAAAATAGGGGGGACCCCACGCCAATTTTTTTCGAGGGGATCCCCTATTTTTGTTAATCAGCCAAGATATGCAGACTGCTGTGGCCTGGTATTATCAGGCTGGCAAGGTCCATGGATCTTGGCTCCTTAACAGCCTGAAAATCCAGGCCTCAGCGGTCTGCTTCATCTGGCTGGTTAACAAAAATAGGGGGGACCCCACGCCAATTTTTTTCGAGGGGATCCCCTATTTTTGTTAATCAGCCAAGATATGCAGACTGCTGTGGCCTGGTATTATCAGGCTGGCAAGGTCCATGGATCTTGGCTCCTTAACAGCCTGAAAATCCAGGCCTCAGCGGTCTGCTTCATCTGGCTGGTTAACAAAAATAGGGGGGACCTCACGCCATTTTTTTTTCGAAGGGAACCCCTATTTTTGTTAATCAGTTCCCTCTGACGTCACTGATTGTGTCCCTGGCTGACCTGAAGTGAAAGTGGAAAGCAATCAATTAAGCTTTCCACTTAAGGGCCCGTCTCACATAGCGATATCGCTACCGAGATCGCTGCTGAGTCACTAGTTTTGTGACGCAGCAGCGAGCTCACCAGCAATATCGCTGTGTGTGACATTCAGCGACGATCAGCCCCCCTGCCGGGTATCGCTGATCGTCGCTGAAATGTCAGGACCTTTTTTTGATCGCTGGTTTCCCGCTGACAGGCACACATCGCTGCGTGTGACAGGCGGGAGACCAGCGATCCGCTGGTAACCAAGGTACACAGCGGGTTTCCAGGCGCGGGGCTGTGCCTAGAAACCCGCTGTGTACCTTGGATACCAGCGCCCTGATGCAGGGAGCTGGTATCCAAGGTACACAGCGGGTTTCCAAGCGCTGCGCGGTGCCTGGAAACCCGCTGTGTACCTTGGTTACCAGCGGATCGCTGGTCTCCCGCCTGTCACACGCAGCGATGCGTGCCTGTCAGAGGGAAACCAGCGATCAAAAAAAGGTCCTGACATTTCTGCGACGATCAGCGATACCCGGCAGGGGGGCTGATCGTCGCTGAATGTCACACACAGCGATATCTTTGGTGAGCTCGCTGCTGCGTCACAAAACTAGTGACTCAGCAGCGATCTCGGTAGCGATATCGCTATGTGAGACGGGCCCTTAAGCGATGTTACCCGCAGTGTCGCTGTCCCAGATCGCTGCCTGAGCTGCCTGTTTGGCAGCTCAGCAGCGATCATGTAGCGATACACCAGCGATCCTGACAAGTGCATATCGTTGTCGGGATCGCTAGTGTATCGTTATGTGACACCCAGCGTTTACTCTCCTGTCAGCCAGGAGAGGAACTCATTCATTTGGGGGTTTACTGTGAGGCTGCAGCATTAGCTGCGGTCCCTGCAGTAAACATTAACCCTTTCTGAAGGATCACACCGTGGGACCTGACTGTGCATGGGATAGGTAAGAATAATTTTGCTTTTTTATTTTATTTTTATTACAGGAAATGGTTTTTGCAGTAAAATAAAAGATGGTCAAAAACATGTGTCTTTATTTCATTAAAATGATTTTTAATTAAAGTGTGTGTGTTTTATTTTTATTTCATGCAATAGGATTAATAATTGATAGTTGTCTAATTGACAGCTCTCAATTATTAACCTGGCTTAAGGTCACCTTTCAATAGCAAGGTGGCTTTAACCCCATATTAACCCATTCGCCACCGCTACAGGGCAATGGGAATAGACGGGCAAAGTGCCAGAAAGGGCGAATCTAATTATAGATTTGTCTTTCCTGGGGTGTCTGGGGGCAGATGTTAGTAGCCGGGGGGGGGCCAAAAATAATGGTCCCTCTCTGGGCTATTATTATCTGCCCCCACTCACTGGCTTTGTCTGTCCGGTTGCGAAAATAGGGTGGGAGCCCACGCATTTTTTTTCAGCAATTTTACACCTCATATATATATATATACATGTCATTGAATTTGTGACACATATATATATATATATTTATATTTGTAGTTCATACACTTCTACATAGTATAATAGCCGCTAATTCAATTGCCGGCTTTTGTGAAAATGCAGAACCCGACATGAAATGACACTTGGTGTACATAGGGTTAACCATGTCCTTTGCTATCTGATTTGCACAAACAATTACATCAGTCTATGTGTGCAAAATTTCACACCTGTAGGGGTTAATTAAAGGTGTAAATTCGTAGCAAAAAAGTCCGTTTTTTTTACAACGAATTTACACCTTTAATTAACCCCTACAGGTTAATTAATCCCAGTGCCTTCTGGGATAAGTGAAGAGTCTCCGCGAGCTCAAGGAACACTGGATTTTGGCTGTTGCAGCTGAAAGGAGGACATCAGTAAACCAGGGGAGGAGTCCCGAGGAGATAATTTGCATATTCCCAGTGCCTTCTGGATAAGTGAAGAGTCTCCGCGAGCTCAAGGAACACTGGATTTTGGCTGTTGCAGCTGAAAGGAGGACATCAGTAAACCAGGGGAGGAGTCCCGAGGAGATAATTTGCATATTCCCAGTGCCTTCTGGGATAAGTGAAGAGTCTCCGCGAGCTCAAGGAACACTGGATTTTGGCTGTTGCAGCTGAAAGGAGGACATCAGTAAACCAGGGGAGGAGTCCCGAGGAGATAATTTGCATATTCCCAGTGCCTTCTGGGATAAGTGAAGAGTCTCCGCGAGCTCAAGGAACACTGGATTTTGGCTGTTGCAGCTGAAAGGAGGACATCAGTAAACCAGGGGAGGAGTCCCGAGGAGATAATTTGCATATTCCCAGTGCCTTCTGGGATAAGTGAAGAGTCTCCGCGAGCTCAAGGAACACTGGATTTTGGCTGTTGCAGCTGAAAGGAGGACATCAGTAAACCAGGGGAGGAGTCCCGAGGAGATAATTTGCATATTCCCAGTGCCTTCTGGGATAAGTGAAGAGTCTCCGCGAGCTCAAGGAACACTGGATTTTGGCTGTTGCAGCTGAAAGGAGGACATCAGTAAACCAGGGGAGGAGTCCCGAGGAGATAATTTGCATATTCCCAGTGCCTTCTGGGATAAGTGAAGAGTCTCCGCGAGCTCAAGGAACACTGGATTTTGGCTGTTGCAGCTGAAAGGAGGACATCAGTAAACCAGGGGAGGAGTCCCGAGGAGATAATTTGCATATTCCCAGTGCCTTCTGGGATAAGTGAAGAGTCTCCGCGAGCTCAAGGAACACTGGATTTTGGCTGTTGCAGCTGAAAGGAGGACATCAGTAAACCGCGCGCCGCCAGGCGCGCGAGTTTTGGCTTATATTTCACCGCTTGATTATCTCTTGAACAATAAGAACATGGAAGAGGCCAGGAGCCATGTGGTGAGCTGCATTTCTTGCTACATGTTCATAGACTTACCAGTGGAAAAGCCAAATTTCACATGCCACAAATGCAAGCTTGTGTCCCTGTTGGAGGAAAAGTTGCAAAATCTGGAAGAGAGGTTATCTACATTGAAGACCATTAAGGAAGGTGAAGAGTTCTTAGATAGAGCAGAATTATCTCTTCATGGTACAGAAAGAGAAGAAATTCGAAGTGCAACTGAAGAAACAGAGGAATGGAAGCATGTGACCCAAAGAAGCAGGAGGATCAGGAGGCAGTCAGCACCAATTCTGCTCAGAAACCAGTACCAGGCTCTTACACAGGAGAACGATGAAGAAATACATCAGGATAAGACTTTGCCCACAAAGAGTAACCTTGTACGCCCTCAGAGTCCTCCTGAATGGAGAAAGAAAAATGTTGTGAAGAAGAAACGGAGAGTTGTTGTCATGGGGGATTCCCTGTTGAGAGGAACAGAGGCTGCTATCTGCAGACCAGATATAACCTCAAGAGAAATGTGCTGTCTTCCAGGTGCAAAAATTAAAGATGTGTCTGACAGGATATCAGGACTCTTCAGACCTAAAGATGACTACCCATTCCTGCTAATACATGTGGGGACAAATGACACCACAAGAAGTGACCTGGAAACCATCTGCAGTGACTTTGAAAACTTAGGTAAGAAAGTGAAAGAACTGGGAGCGCAGGTGGTCTTCTCCTCCATCCTTCCAGTGGATGGCCATGGAACAAGGAGGTGGAATAAGATTCTGCAGGTGAACAACTGGCTACGTCGATGGTGCCGTCAGCAAGGATTTGGATTTCTGGATCACGGAGTGGATTACCTGTACGATGGACTACTTGCTAGAGATGGGGTGCACCTTACGAAGACTGGAAAACATGTATTTGGAAGTCGCCTTGCTACACTCATCAGGAGAGCTTTAAACTAGAACAATGTGGGAAGGGAAGCAAAACGCCAGCAAAAGCCATACACCTGACAAATGCTATTGAGAACTCTGCTATTAGAAGTGAAGGGGAAGAACAAAGACAAAAAAATCTACATAATAAAAATATTGAAGAAAGAGAAACCAATCACAAACTAAAGTGTTTCTATACGAATGCACAAAGCATGGGCAACAAACAAGGAGAACTGGAGCTACTAACGCAGGAGAAGAAATATGATGTCATTGGAATCACTGAGACTTGGTGGGATGATACACATGATTGGAATACAAGGCTAGAAGGTTACAACTTATTTGCAAGAAACAGACTTGATAAACGAGGAGGAGGTGTTGCATTGTATGTTAGAAAAGCGTATATCTGCACAGAGATTGAAGCTTCAGAGAATGGGAGTTCTGTGGAAACTGTTTGGGTAAGAATACAAGGACAGAACAATGGAAAGGACACCATTGTAGGCATTTACTACAGGCCGCCTGTGCAAGCTGAAGATATGGATGAACTCTTTATGCATCAAATGGCCAAGTTCTCCAAAAAATATGACATAGTGGTCATGGGAGATTTCAACTATCCAGACATTTGTTGGGAATCTCTCTCAGGCAAAACTAACAGGTCCAGGAAATTCTTATCCTCTCTTGCTGACAACTTTATCTTCCAAAAGGTAATGGAGAAAACAAGGGGATCTGCTACCTTGGATCTAATCCTCATAAACAGGGAGGAAATGGTGGAGGAGGTAAGAGTGGCTGGGACCCTAGGAGGTAGTGACCATGCTATTTTAGAATTTTGGATAACAAGAGGAGGAAGACCTGTGAAGACTCAGACGTCAAGGTTAGATTTCAGAAAGGCAGATTTTAAGGAACTCAGAAAGAGAATTGGAGGGATCCAATGGCTGGATATCCTTAAGGACAAAAATGTCCAGGAAGGATGGAAAATCTTGAAAAATGAGATTCTCAAAGCACAATCGTTAACAATTCCGAAAAGAGGGAAGAATGGGAAGCATTTAAGGAAACCAGGATGGATGAACATAGAACTTAAACACATGCTAAAAAGGAAGAAAGAAATGTTTATCAAATGGAAAGAGGGAGGCATATCTAAAGAAGAATATAATGCCGTCTGCAGAACCTGCAGGGCACAAATCAGATTATCTAAAGCTGACAATGAATTAAGGCTTGCAAGTGACGTCAAAAGCAACAAAAAAGGATTTTGGGGATAC
This sequence comes from Oophaga sylvatica, assembly GCA_033576555.1. NCBI lineage: Eukaryota > Metazoa > Chordata > Amphibia > Anura > Dendrobatidae > Oophaga > Oophaga sylvatica. The sequence goes on from JARQOD010000002.1 coordinate 217,499,926, forward strand.
GTCAAAAGTAAAAGAAAAGTCAAAGATGCTATAGGATTTTTACAGGATGAAAATGATGAAATGGTAAGTCAGGATGTTGAGAAGGCTGAACTTTTAAATTCCTATTTTGCATCTGTTTTCTCTCAGAAAGGAAATGTAACATCAACTGATCTTCACTGTCCTATTAAAGGAATAGAAGAATCCAGGATATCTATAAACAGAAAGACAGTGAGGAAACACTTAGCTAACCTAAATGAATTCAAGTCTCCAGGTCCAGATGAATTACACCCCAGGGTACTGAAGGAGATAGCAGAAGAAATTCTTGAACCACTGTCCATAATCTTTGAAAATTCTTGGAGAACAGGAGAAGTCCCAGAAGACTGGAGAAGAGCAAATGTTGTTCCTATCTTCAAAAAGGGGAAGAAGGTGGACCCAGGGAACTACAGGCCGGTGAGTCTGACTTCTATACCAGGAAAGATCTTTGAACAAATTATTAAAGAACATGTATGCAAGTACCTGGATAAGAATGAAGTGATTAAACAGAGTCAGCATGGGTTTGTAACTAATAAGTCATGTCAGACTAACTTAATTTCCTTCTATGACAGAATCACTGACTGGGTGGATCAGGGAAATGCTGTAGATATAGTATATCTTGACTTCAGCAAAGCATTTGACAAAGTATCTCACACAATCCTTATTGAAAAAATGACTAAGTATGGAATGGACAAGGCAACTGTTAGGTGGATTCATAACTGGCTTAGTGATCGGACCCAAAGAGTGGTTGTAAATGGCTGCACATCCAGTTGGAAGAATGTCTCAAGTGGGGTACCACAAGGCTCTGTTTTGGGCCCTGTATTGTTCAACATCTTTATCAATGATTTAGATGAAGGAATTGAGGGTAAACTGATCAAATTTGCTGATGACACAAAGCTAGGAGGGGTAGCTAATACTAGAGAAGAGAGAGAGAGGATTCAAAAAGATATACATCAACTGGAGCAGTGGGCAGCAACTAACAGAATGGATTTTAACAGGGAAAAATGCAAAGTACTACATCTGGGCAATAAAAATGAAAAAAGCATATACAAAATGGGAGGAATAGGGCTAAGTAACAGCACATGTGAAAAAGACTTGGGTATACTAATTGATCACAGACTTAACATGAGTCAACAGTGTGATGCAGCAGCAAAAAAGGCAAATGCAATTCTAGGATGTATCAACAGAAGCATACAGTCTAGATCACGTGAGGTCATTATTGCCCTCTACTCCTCTTTGGTCAGACCTCATCTGGAATACTGTGTCCAGTTTTGGGCACCACATTTTAAAAAAGACATCAACAAACTGGAGCAAGTTCAGAGAAGAGCCACCAGAATGGTGACCGGTCTGAAAACCATGTCCTATGAGGAACGGTTGCAGGATTTGGGAATGTTTAGCTTGCAAAAAAGAAGACTGAGAGGAGACTTAATAGCTGTCTACAAATATCTCAAGGGCTGTCACATTGTAGAAGGATCATCTTTATTCTCATTTGCGCAAGGAAAGACTAGAAGCAATGGGATGAAACTGAATGGGAGGAGACACAGATTAGATATTAGAAAAAACTTTTTGACAGTTAGGGTGATCAATGAGTGGAACAGGCTGCCACAAGAGGTGGTGAGTTCTCCTTCAATGGAAGTCTTCAAACAGAGGCTGGATAGACATCTGTCTGGGATGATTTAGAGAATCCTGCTTTGAGCAGGGGGTTGGACCAGATGACCCAGGAGGTCCCTTCCAACTCTACCATTCTATGATTCTATGATTCTATGATTCTATGAAATTTTGCACACATAGACTGATTTAATTGTTTGTGCAAATTAGATAGCAAAGGACATGAAAAGACATGGTTAACCCTATGTACACCAAGTGTCATTTCATGTCGGGTGACCCGACATGAAATGACTAGTGTTGAGCATTCCGATACCGCAAGTATCGGGTATCGGCCGATATTCGCGTTATCGGAATTCCGATACTTAATTCCGATACTTTTTCAATATCGTATACCGGAATCGGAAGTTCCCATAATTCTTTGAGAGGCAATGTGATTTTAGTCAGCCAATGAGGAATCCTACGAAGTGTGGGCACATCCTGTAATGCTGCGGTCATCTTAACTAATGGCATGGCTGTGATTGGCTGCTGAAATGATGTCAGAATGCACTATAAAGGCGCCGCCGCCATTTTAGCGTCACTGTGCTGTGAATTCAGATAGGGACAGAACGCTACTCTGCTGACTCTGAGGGACAGTTAGAGATTGCGATTTAGTGTACTGTGCTGTAGGCAGGCTAGCACCAACCGCTGTGTAAAGCTTCCTTTTGCCTGCAGTGTTGTTTTAACAGCTCTGCAAGGTGTGTGTGAGTGCAGGTGACGCTGCAGTTTGCTCTGCATCCAACGCTGTCTGTAGGCATCTGCACGTGTCACTCACAGACTCTTTTTTTTTTCTTCAGTGTAATTCTTGCAGCTCCATGCAATTTAACTATTAGTGTGACGCGCTTCCATCCGTATCCAATACATTGGTTGCAAACACTATAGAAGTAGACAAAGGAGTAGCCTTTCACAGATTGTGGACAGTTGTGTTTCAGTGTTCACTTCAGTCTGTGTTTTTTATTTTTGGAGTGCATATCACGCTCCAGTTACTTGTTCAAGCACTGCTGCTTGTACTCTGCTGAGCGTGTCTCAGTGGCTCATCCTTTTCATTTTTCTCCAACTGGTGCTTCTCCATTATATTTGAAAAAAATCTAATCTATTACTGTGACGCGCTTCCATCCGTATACAATACATTGGTTGCAAACACTATAGAAGTAGACAAAGGAGTAGCCTTTCACAGATTGTGAATAGTTGTGTTTCAGTGTTCACTGCAGTCTGTGAGGTATTTTTTTTTTTTTTTTTTTTTTAAATGCAGATCACGCTCCATTTACTTCTTCAACCACCGCTGCGTGTACTCTGCTGAGTGTCTGTCACTGGCTCATCCTTGTCATTTTTCTAAAATTGGTGCTGCTTTATTCTATTTAAAATAATTCAAATCTATTACAGTGACGTGCTTCCATCCGTATACAATACATTGGTTGCAAACAATATAGAAGTACACAAACGGGCCTTTCACAGCTACTGAACATGGGTTTTTAATTTTTAACTAAAATATGTATTTTTTCAAATGACACAAATATAAGTAATGTTGAAGAGGAATAGTCCTACATCCATTGTTTGCACAATATTACAGGTGTACATCATGTCCCTTAATCAACAATGTATTATTATATTTACTTGTATGCTTTTATTTAAAAGCCAAGAACACAGAAGGATAACCTTCGCACTGCAGCTGTTGTCAAAGTTCAACCCACATTATGCACTTCCAACATTGCAGCATTTGAGGCATGATGTGAGTTGGATTTGTCAAAGTTATGGAGTGAGAAGGTTCACCATCAGTACCCTATAGCATAAGTATGCTTTTGTGTTAGCATTTGTGTTAGACATGTGGATATCTGCCATAATATGTCACAATTATTTAGTTACAGATTTGTTACCAACACTAATCATTGAATGGTTTTAAATTTGACGTTTCACTTGTTTACAGCTTAGAAATAAGGGTGTAGCCTGATATCTATGTGTAGCACTAGCCACTTTAACATGTCATGTTTTTTTCAACATGTGTAGCTAGGTAGCAGTAATTTTTGCCGGACACACAGCAGGGGAACAGCAGGCGTTACTGAACCCCACAAACACATCATCGATTGTTTTGATCTGTGCATCCAACACTTCTGAGCCCAGGGTCAAGGAGGGTGTAGCCTGAGGCCTAGTATGAGATGTTTGAACTTTAATTTGAACTTTAATTTGGAGTTAGCAGCATTAATTTTTGTCAGACACGCAGCAGGGGAACAGCAGGCGTTACTGAACCCCACTATCACTATAGCTTGTGTATTGGTCTGTGGACACGACACTTCTGAGCAGCAACTGGCAGTGTTGTAGCCCAGGGAGTATAGCTCAGGTGGTAGAAAGATGAACATAACAGGAGACATGGAAAACGTTGCCAACCAGTTAGTTAATCTGAAACCGGACAGGCAAATTCAGGCGAGATCCATGCCTAGTTAATTTTCAGAAAAGTAAGCCGTTCTACATTATCGGAGGATAGTCGCATGCAACGGTCTGTTAGTACACCACCTGCAGCAGTAAAGATGCGCTCCGATAATACACTGGCAGCAGGGCAAGCCAGCACCTCCAATGCATACTGGCTAAGCTCTGGCCATGTATCCAGCTTAGAGACACAAAACTTGAATGGGGAAGAGCCATCTGGGAGTACACTGAGAGGGCAAGACATGTAGTCTGTCACCATCTTACGGAAATGTTGCCTCCTGCTGACTGGAGCCGTCTCGGATGGTGTAGACATTGGTGGCGCTGCCACAAAACTTCGACACATTTGGAACATACTGTTCTTGCCCTGTGCAGAGGCGCTGCTTGTGCTCCCTCTTGTTGCAGAGCTGTCTCCACTGCCTCGACGCACAGAGCTGCTTTGTAAAGCAGTAGCAGCAGCGCTCTCGGCTGGAATGGAGAACATTATGGATTGCACCAGTGTGTCTTGGTACTTCCGCATTTTACACTCCCGGTTCAACGGTGTGATGAGGCTTTGTAAGTTGTCCCGGTAGCGAGGGTCTAGGAGGGTGTACACCCAATAATCAGACGTGGTGTGAATGTGTTCGATGCGGCGGTTGTTTCTCAGCCACTGCAGCATGAAATCAACCATGTGCTGCAGACTCCCAACTGGCCAAGAAACATTGTCCCCTGCAAGAGGCGTCATCTCTGCCTGCTGTGCATCACCCCACCCTTGGTCTACATACTGACTAGAGCATTGTCTACCTCCCTCTGGAGCGATGTCTTCCTCCTCCATTGACTCCTCCTCATCCTCCTCACAAAGTCCTTCAAATACATATAAATTTACAAAATTTAAAACTCAAAATTTAAAAACTTTGTATCATAATTCTGTAACATCAGTTTATGGAAACACAATAGCATTACAAAAGGATAGACAAAAAATGTACATTATGTGCTTTGTAAATACATTAAAAGTTTGTAATGGTTATGAAAATATAGACAGCGACTCTGGAGGTTCAATTGTTGATACAGCATGGTACTTTGAAAGTCCTCCAGCCCTTTGTGAGGAACCACGTTGCGCTGACTGTCCAGAAGGTGATGGAATTTGTGACTCCTCATCCTCCACCTCTTCCAAAACCTCATGCCTTAGTGCTTGCAGTGTTTTTTGAAGCAGGCAGATAAGGGGGACAGTCAGGCTGACTAGTGCATCATCTGCACTCGCCATCCGCGTTGACTCATCAAATGCACGCAAAACGTGGCAGATATCCTTCATAGAGTTATTCGCCACTCATTACACTGGCAGTGGCTGCCCATTCATTATAGGATCCAATTCTAATTACTGGTTCTCACCAACAAAGCTCTCCACAGCGCAGCACCCCCCTACATCTCCTCCCTTATTTATATTTATCGGCCTAACCGACTGCTGCACTCTGCAAACGACCTTCGACTAACCTCTGCACTAATCCGTACCTCCCACTCCCAACTCCAAGACTTCTCCCGCGCTGCGCCAATCCTCTGGAATGCTCTACCCCAAGAAATTAGGACTATCCGCAATTTGGATGGTTTCAGGCGCTCCCTCAAAACACATTTGTTCACAGTGGCCTATCACATTCACTAATCAAAGTCATTCTATGTGTAATTCTGTGTGTGTAGCCCATTCACTATCTCCATGCATCCCTCACTCCCTTAAAATGGCTGGACCATCATTGTAAAAACACCATTGTATATAAACACCTGTACTTTGTATCTCCCCCACCTCATTGTAGATTGTAAGCTTTCACCAGCAGGGGCGGCTGATTTTGCTTTAATTATTGTATTGTTAACGTTGTTACTTATGACTTGTGTTTTGAAACTGTTAAACTGTAAAGCACTGCGGAATATTATGGCGCTATATAAATAAATAATATTATTATTCTTATTATAGAGGCCCACTCAGTAGTGGTGAAGTGTGAACGGCGCAAATTGCGAGTTGACTGCGCCTGATGCAGCTGATACTCCATTACTGTTGGCTGCTGCTCACACAACCGCTCCAACATATGTAACGAGGAATTCCACCTGGTGGGTACGTCACATATGATGCGATGTTCATGAAGGTGAAATCTGCGTTGCAGAGCTGCAATCAGCGATCTGGCCATGCTGGAACGTCGCAAGTGAGCGCACTCTAGGCGGACCTTGTGCAGCAGTGCATCAAGATCCGGATAGTCCCTCAAAAAACTCTGCACGACCAAGTTGAGCACATATGACAGACATGGTATGTGAGTGAGGTTGCCAAGGCCCAGAGCTGACACCAGATTTCGGCCATTGTCACACACTACCAAGCCTGCCTGTAGATTCTCTTCCAAAAACCACACGTCGCTCTCCTGCTTTATGGCATTACAGAGCTCCTGCGCTGTGTGGCTAAGATTCCCCATGGAAATTAATTTCAGGACGGCCTGTTGACATTTGGACACGGCTGTGCTCATATCGGTCGCAACAGGTAAACGTTCACGGGTCCATGTGGAGGTAGACCGTGACGGCTCCTGCAGCGATGATTCTGAGGAACTGGAGTAGGAGGAGGAATCAATGTGTACAGACTTGATTCCTGCAATCCTTGGAGTTGGCAGAACACGTACAGCGCCACTCGCAAGATCAGTACCCGGCTGCACAACATTGACCCAATGGGCAGTGAGGGAAAGGTATTGTCCCTGGCCATGGGTGTTAGAACCCTCTTGTTAGGTTTTGTTTCAGTTTGCTGGTCACATGACCTTTTTTCCCTATTTAGTCTGGCTCCGCCCTTCTGGCTTTGCTTGACTTCATTGTATTATCTACTGTTAAGCTAGCCGGGTGCTTAGGTGCCTTAATCTGTGAGTTTTGCTTGATGTTAGGATCACAAAGTATTTATTTTTCTGTTTAATTATCCATGCTACAATTTATGTTAGGAGGTGTCCACCTTTTCTCCCAGTCCCTAGATCTTGTAGGGATTACTCCCTCGCAACTATAGGTCTTCGTTCACACTAGATGAGGACTTTAGCGGGTCTGGTCGCAGGATCAGGTTCCCCGTTACATCGTAGGGATTCAGCTTAGTTGTATTGTAGGGACAGAATTCCCTTCTTTCCTTACTGGTTGTAGCAGATCATAACAATGGGTAGTGGTCCACGCATCGGTGGTCAGGTGGACCTTGCTACTGAGGGCTTTTAGTAGCGCATGTTTAATTTTTCCCTCAACATGCTTTTGCAGACCAGGGACGGCTTGCCTGCTGAAATGAAATCGGCTTGGCACATTGTATTGTGGGACTGACAATGATATTCAGTTACGGAAACTGTCTGTCTCCACCAGCCTGAATCACAGCATTTCAAGGGACAGGAGTTTTGCAATGCCAGCATTCAGAGCCTGTGCTCGTGCATGGTTTGCGGAGTATGGCCGTCTTTTATCCCATGCCTGTGCTACCGATGGCTGTTTTGTGGCCTGGGAGTGTGAGGATGACAGGGAACTTGCTGCTGTGTGTGGAATAACAGTTTGTCTCTGGACAACAGTGGCCGAGGTTCTTCCATGGCGATCCTGTGAGGAAGCAGAACCAGCTGTGTGTGAGCTCGATGAAGAGGCTTCAACACAACCTGAAGATGTAGGTGCTGCTGTAGGTTGGCCTACATCTCCAGTGTGTCTTTGTAACTCAACTACGTGCTTTGTCCGCACATGTTTCCACATATTTGTGGTATTGAGGTGACTGACACTTTTAGCTATTTTTAATTTTTGATTACACAGCTTGCATTTCACATAGCAAATATCATGTGCAAGTGTGTGAAAAAAGGACCACGCAGTGCAAGTCCTGGGAGCGCACGTTTTGACTTTTGGAAGACAACTGCTCCGAACAGGTGCCAAACTGGAGGCTACAGGCAACCGAGTCTGCAGCCTAACTCTCCCTCCTGTTTGTACCGTTGGGGCAATGTCTTCCTCTATCTTCCTTCTATCACTAACCATTTCTCTAGGCCTCTCCCAGCTTTCAACCAAAGTACTGGTTCTCAGCCACAAAGCTATCCACAGTGCAGCACCCCTCCTACATCTCCTCCCTCATTTCTATCTATCGGCCTAACCGACTGCTGCGCTCTGCAAACGACTTTCGACTAACCTCTGCACTAATACGTACCTCCCACTCCCGACTCCAAGACTTCTCCTGCTCTACGCCAATCCTCTGGAATGCTGTCCCCCAAGAAATTAGGACTATCCACAATTTGCATGGTTTCAGGCGCTCCCTCAAAACACATTTGTTCAGAGCGGCCTATCACATTCACTAATCAAAGTCATTCTATGTATTCTGTGTAACTGTGTGTGTGTCTCTAGCCCATTCACTATCTCCATCCCTCAGTCCCTTAAGATGGCTGGAACATCATTGTAAATGCACCATTGTATATAAACACCTATACTTTGTATCTCCCCCATCTCATTGTACATTGTAAGCTGTCACGAGCAGGGGCGACTTATTTAGCTTAAATTATTGTATTGTTAACGTTACTTATGACTTGTGTTCTGAAACTGCTAAACTGTAAAGCGCTGCGGAATATGATGGCGCTATATAAATAAATATTATTATTATTCCTCTGAGCTGCTCCCACCACCTTCCTGTTCCTCATGCCATGTTGGGTCTTGGACCTCATCATCTCCACTACCCTCTTCCAACACCTGCTGTTGGGTGGTCTGGCCAGCACCATGCTCAACAGAAACTGGCACCTGGGTCTCATCATCATCAGATGCGTTCTGCGGTGTGCTGACCATCGGCACTGTCTCACCCGCCTCTTCAGATTCAGAGAGACACAGCTGTTGCGCATCACTGCATACTCCCTCTTCACATTACAGAATGCTGCTTGGCTGGGCCCCTGTTTGCAAGCCAATAGATTCTGAGAACAGAAGCAGACACTCAGCTGGCTCCTGTACAGAACTCTCTGACTGCCTGGGCAATTTGCCAGGCGGTGAAGAGACAGATGGTTGCCCAACAGTGCTGTGGTCCTGAGAGGAGGTGGAAGCAATTGAAGTCGATGCATTGGCTGACATCCAAACAACAACGGCTTCAATTTGTTCTTCCCGCAGCAGGGGGGTACTCCGAGCTCCTACAAAAGTGCGCATAAAGGAACGCTCACGGGGAAAACTGGTGGATGCTGTGTCACTGGGGGCCGCAGCAGCCACAGAATCCCCACGTCCTCTCCCTGAAGAAACTCCACGACCACGTGCCTTACTCCCTGCCTTCTTCATCTTGGTAGATTGATAAAGAAAGTCTGAAAAGTTATAAGGTCTAAGTGTGGTTATTCCGCAGAGACTGCAGTGAACACTGCACACAACTGTTCACTACCCAATGCGTCTCAGCAGGAAGGCAGTCTGTGCGTCAAAACAAAGGCACAAGCATACATCCATGTACCCTGTTTATAAAGCTATATAAAAAAAATTATGTAGTAGTGACGCACACTTTATTGAGGTACAGTATTACATCGCCATTCACCATCTGTGGCTATGCAGTCTCATCTATATATACCTTATCTATCTGTTGTCATGCTTCCAAGTCGACAGTCAGCCATAAATAGCAATTTTCACTATGCACTATGCACTTTTTAAAGGTTATGTTTGTTAATAAAAATGATTATTGCCACATATTATGAGTATTACATGATGGAAATTGTATAATTTTGTATAAAATATTTAGTGACATTATTCAGCAAATGGAACGTTTTAGTAATATCACAGATAACTTGTAATGCTGATGATGTTTTGAAGTCAGACATTCATTGTCTATACAATAAAAATGGTGTACATACTGTTACTTATCCATCATTAATGGATTCAGATATATACTTGTATGCTTTTATGTACAACCGTATAGCAGATTCCTTAACTAATTTATTTTGTGGTTTGCATTGCTGTTCAACATGTTAATGTATGTGTTTATGTTTGTCAATTCTTTATTTATCTAGATATTAGTTTAAATGAAATCATCATCTTATGGTAGTAAAGGTTATCTTTCTCTTGTTTGAAGTATAGACATTTAAAATTGACAGGTAACAAGGAAATTACTTGATCTAGTATTTAAACATCCTCCTTGACCCTGGGCTCCAACACCGCCAGTTGTTGCTCGGAAGTGCTGTTAGCACAGTCAACACTTGCTCCTGTGTTACTGGGGTTCAGTAACGTCAGCTGGTCCTCGGTTGTGCCATTGGCTCTTTTCCTTCTGCTGCCCCTCCGGGTTCCAGTACCGTCAGCTGGTTCTCCGCAGTGCCTTTGGCCTAGGTGCCTCCATCTCGGTATCCGAGTTCCAGCAACGTCTGCTGGTCCTTGGTAGTGCTTTGGAGCACAGGTACCTCCTGCTTAGTAACCGTGTCCCAGTAACGTCAGCTGGTCCTCGGTTGTGCCATTGGCTCTTTTCCTTCTGCTGCCCCTCCGGGTTCCAGTACCGTCAGCTGGTTCTCCACAGTGCCTTTGGCCTAGGTGCCTCCATCTCGGTATCCGAGTTCCAGCAACGTCTGCTGGTCCTTGGTAGTGCTTTGGAGCACAGGTACCTCCTGCTTAGTAACCGTGTCCCAGTAACATCAGCTGGTACAAGATTGTGCTACAAATACAAGATACGGAACAAGAGACACAAGAACAATAAGCAGAAGATCTAAAAGCAGAAGAACATGAAGTATAAGACCAAAATGAAGAGCAAAATATATGCTCTAAATTCTAAGCAGAAGAAGACTAAGCAGTGTATGGGGGTGAGTCCGTTCCTCCTCGTGATGCCCCTGGAAAATGCCTGCTGCTGCAGGCTAAACTGAACACGGACAAATACTGTTGTAATTTAAATCTTTTGTGACAGCAAGAACGGAAGGATGAAAAATTCATACTTTGACAGATTACAAGTACAGGATTCTCTGTCACAAATAAGAATATGATGAAGAAGATGAAGCAGAATATGAATAAGAATAATAGTTTAATAAGAAGAATATGAGTAATGTTAACAAAGATGAATAGCAAGAAGTTTAAGAAGAAGATAAAGAAGGTGAAGATGAAGAATAATTTGATGAAAAAGATGATGCTGCAGAAGATTATGAAGGAGAAAGTGTGTGAAAAGTTAAAAAGGTGAAGATGAAGAGCATGGAAGTTGTGTAATATACATATTTTCCAAAATAGAAAAAACGTTAACAACATTGTCAATTTCTTCGTCAATCCGAACATCTTTAAAAAAAAAAATATTTATGCTATTCCATTTGATTGGGTTAAACATCTATGCCTTTAATGTCTCCTCAACCTTCCCCAATACATTCTACATTACTCTTTCTTGTTTTCCTTCATGTACAATTAACCAACAAGGCAAGAATGGGGTTTTTTTAATTTCGATATTTTGTTCCCATAGACTTACATGGGACTTCCGGTATCGGTATCGGGTATCGCCGATATTTTAATGTTATCGGCGATACCATTCCGATTCCGATACTTTTGGATATCGGAAAGTATCGCTCAACTCTAGAAATGACACTTGGTGTACATAGGGTTAACCATGTCTTTTCATGTCCTTTGCTATCTAATTTGTACAAACAATTGAATCAGTCTATGTGTGCAAAATTTCACACCTGTAGGGGTTAATTAAAGGTGTAAATTCGAAGCAAAAAAGTCCGTTTTTTTTACAACGAATTTACACCTTTAATTAACCCCTACAGGTGTGAAATTTTGCACACATAGACTGATTTAATTGTTTGTGCAAATCAGATAGCAAACGACATGAAAAGACATGGTTAACCCTATGTACACCAAGTGTCATTTCATGTCGGGTGCTTCTGTCTTTTCACTGAAGCCGGCTTTACCCGGCAATTGAATCAGAGGATATTTTACTATGTAGAAGTGTATAAACTATACATATATGTATATATATATGTCACAATGACATGTATATATATATATATATATATGTATTCTATGTGTGTATATTTAGTGTTTACAAGGAAAGAATGGGGTTTTTTTAGTTACGATATTTTGTTCCCATAGACTTACATGGGACTTCCGGTATCGGTATCGGGTATCGCCGATATTTTAATGATATCGGCGATACCATTCCGATTCCGATACTTTTGGATATCGGAAAGTATCGCTCAACTCTAATTAAGACCCCTATAGTCTATATACGGTCGTAATTCTCCATTCTTCTTCTGCACAAAGAAACATCCTGCCCCTGCTGATGACACTGACTTCCTAAAAAACCCTCTTGCCAAATATTTCTGGATGTATTGTGACATGGCCTCCGTCTCAGGAAGAGAGAGAGGATACACTCTTCCCAGAGGGGGCTCCGTTCCAAGCAAGAGGTCTATAGGACAGTCATAGGGGCGATGAGGTGGAAGAGTCTCCGCCTCCTTTTTGGAGAATGCGTCCGCGTATTACCGATAAACCTTGGGAAGAGAATCAAGATCTATGGGTATCTCTGTTGTGGAAACCTGAACGTCCTCTCTGAGACATCTGTCTCTGCAATGATCACCCCAACCCAGTATTCTCCCAGAGGACACTCAATATGGGGGGAGTGGAGATGAAGTCAGGGTAATTCCAACAAAACCTCATCTATTCCCTCAGGAAGAACAAAAAGGGATATATTCTCCTGATGTGAAGGAGACATAGACAGAGGTAGAGAGACAGTCTGTGGGTGATTTGTGAGGGCAGGATTGCTCCATTCAACACTCTCACCGATATTGGCTCGGCGAGCATCACCAGCGGTATGGAATGGCGAGAGGCAAAGGAGGAGGACATAAAATTCCCCTCTGCCCCAAATTCCACACAAAGCTTGGCAGGAAGAGTGGATGAACCTAGAGAGATTAACCCTTTAAGGAGCACTTTCGGAGCAAAATCCCTCGCGTCTAATGACCCTGCACCCATGGTCACGGAACATGACCGTTTACTCATTCGCTGGGGACATCGGTTGGCATAATGTCCTGGCTGCTGACACACTCTACAGAAAACGGATACTCGAGTGGTCCGAGACTTAGATGCCACTCGAGTAGTCTCCACGGTCTCTGGGGAGTCGGACGCCCGAACGGGAAATTCCAGAGGTTTGGCAAAGGTGGGTGCCAGCCGAAACCTCTGCCTACACTGGGTCCGCTCTAACCTCCGCTCGTGAAAACGGAGGTCGATGCGGGTAGATATAGAAATGAGTTTCTCCAGTGTGGCAGGAATCTCCCTGGTAGCCAAAGCGTCCTTTTCATGTCCTGCCAGTCCTCTCCAGAACACTGGAATAAGAACTTTATCTGGCCACTCTAATTCAGAGGCCAAAGTCCGAAATTGGACTGAGAACTGGCTGACCATGGACAAGCCCTGTGACATTGCCAGCAGTTGGAGTGCCGTATCGTGCGTGACCTGAGGTCCTAATAAGACCTTTTTCAGAGCCTCCAAAAACCGAGGAGCACTCCGCACCACACGATCGTCAAGCTCCTACAGCGGTGTTGCCCACTCCAACGCTCAGCCCGAGAGTAGAGACAGTACAAAACCCACTTGTGACCGATACGTGGGGAAACGTGCAGCCAGAAGCTCGAGCTGTATAGAGCACTGACTCACGAATCCCCGACATTGCTTGCTGTCACCGGCAAACTTGTCAGGAAGCGGGAGGTGGGATAATGTAGGGGCAGAGGTGGCAGAGAACAAACTGGCTGCAGCCATGCTAGCAGCCTGAACAGCGACTGCGGTAACATCCACAGCTGAGGTTGTGCGCTCAAGAGCCGCCAACCTACCCTCCAGCTGCTGGATGTACTGCAGTACACGCTGGTCATCCGCCATTTTACTAGCCAGACCCTGGCACTAGTATTATGTTATGGTCTGCGGAACGCACCAAATATATGATGTAAAAAGGTGCGTTCGCAGCCCGGGGTCCACCATGCAGGCGGAGTCTGCTGCTAGTAAAATGGCGCAAGAAGCGAACTCTGTTATCCCGCAGAGTCGCCAAAATAAATGCCGTAACGCGCTGTGGCAATATGTGCGAACTCTGTTATTCCACAGAGCCGCTAGAAGGAGTGCCGCAGCACTATATGGCGATGTGTGCGAACTCACTTAACACTACTGAGTCGCAAAATAAACACACTAGGGCGCTGTCTAGCGTTGAAAGTGAACCCTGTTACGTCACAGAGCCGCTGAGACAAACTTCTGTATCCTGTCAGGCACCCAGGTACACAGTTGACTGCTAAGCGAACATAGAACGTGATCATGCACTAATGTCCTCGCGGGAGACACCCGCAATCTATGGCGTCTGAACGCCAGGCCTTGAATATGGCAATCAAACTCCTCACCGGTTATGCCAGTAATCTAGGGCATCTAGGACACCGACCCTGACCAGCTAGCATACCAAACTCCTCACCGATTAAGTTGGTATTCTAGGGGCTTATTTCAGCCGGGCCCTAACCACACACACGCATGACCACACAGGCACAAAGCATATGACAATTGATACTAGCGCATTGCAGCCCAGCCATGCTACCCTTTTATAGTAACAGGACCTGCCAGAAACAAGGACCAATGAAACTTGTTCCAGAACACCAGTAGTCACAGGACCTTCCTGGCGGATGAATGTAACCCCTGATCTTCAATGAGAGATCTCACTCTGGGCATGCTCCGAAGGGAAAAACAAGGACTTTGTCCTAAAGACGTCTGCTCACCGCTAACCAGTACTGGCCACAATAGCAGAGCCTGGAGGAGCAGCAGTAATCCTCTGCACACTGTTAGACTGGGCAAGACGCTGGGACTGATGTTTAAGCTGAGCAGGCTCCACTGCGGACGGAGATGAATGAGAGACTGCAGCGGGACTGGTTCAAGACTTCCCTTGTGCAGCAGTGGGAACTTGAACTCTAACACAATGTTTGCAGGTCATTGTAGGTATTCAACATATTAGTAAACATCAATTGTTCATTTACCAAGCATCCCTGTCCTCCAAGCATAGCTACACATTAATCAATTCAAGAGTCAATGTTCAGGCTCACATAAACAATGGCCTATGTCTTTTGACCAAATGAAGAAAAACACATCTAACCTAATCAAGAACAAAGGATGTGTCCTCACAATTACTTATCAAAAAACTGACCGGCACACTCCACCTGGTGGTCACAGGCCTTTTAATTACAGCAGGTTCATCACCCCTCCACAGAGATGTAGATTTTAGTCTGAAAAGAGGATTCATAGGTTCCCATGCAGACAGACTTTTCTAAAGCGAGGATAGGCATTAGTTAGGGACCTGATATATGAGAAGAGCCTTGACGTGGCTATCAGGCTCACATAATTTGGCCATCTTATGCGCTAAGACTTCTCAATTTTTCATATTTCTAAGGTAATGATGTAATTCATTTTTCATATTTTTCATATTTCGTGTTTGCAAGCTATAGCGCTACAGTGTGCTACCTTTTCTTCTTGTATGTATATGAGTTGGTGACTCTAGGTTTAGCACCTGTTCACACTGAATCTAAGTTTGGATGTGCCGGTCAGTTTTTTGATATGTATTCATTTACCTTCTGCCTGAGCACTCCACCTGGTGGTCACAGGCCTTTTAATTACAGCAGGTTCATCACCCCTCCACAGAGATGTAGATTTTAGTCTGAAAAGAGGATTCATAGGTTCCCATGCAGACAGACTTTTCTAAAGCGAGGATAGGCATTAGTTAGGGACCTGATATACGAGAAGAGCCTTGACGTGGCTATCAGGCTCACATAATTTAACCATCTTATGCGCTAAGACTTCTCAATTTTTCATATTTCTAAGGTAATGATGTAATTCATTTTTCATATTTTTCATATTTCGTGTTTGCAAGCTATAGCGCTACAGTGTGCTACCTTTTCTTCTTGTATGTATATGAGTTGGTGACTCTAGGTTTAGCACCTGTTCACACTGAATCTAAGTTTGGATGTGCCGGTCAGTTTTTTGATATGTATTCATTTACCTTCTGCCTGAGCACTCCACCTGGTGGTCACAGGCCTTTTAATTACAGCAGGTTCATCACCCCTCCACAGAGATGTAGATTTTAGTCTGAAAAGAGGATTCATAGGTTCCCATGCAGACAGACTTTTCTAAAGCGAGGATAGGCATTAGTTAGGGACCTGATATACGAGAAGAGCCTTGACGTGGCTATCAGGCTCACATAATTTGGCCATCTAATGCGCTAAGACTTCTCAATTTTTCATATTTCTAAGGTAATGATGTAATTCATTTTTCATATTTTTCATATTTCGTGTTTGCAAGCTATAGCGCTACAGTGTGCTACCTTTTCTTCTTGTATGTATATGAGTTGGTGACTCTAGGTTTAGCACCTGTTCACACTGAATCTAAGTTTGGATGTGCCGGTCAGTTTTTTGATATGTATTCATTTACCTTCTGCCTGAGCACTCCACCTGGTGGTCACAGGCCTTTTAATTACAGCAGGTTCATCACCCCTCCACAGAGATGTAGATTTTAGTCTGAAAAGAGGATTCATAGGTTCCCATGCAGACAGACTTTTCTAAAGCGAGGATAGGCATTAGTTAGGGACCTGATATACGAGAAGAGCCTTGACGTGGCTATCAGGCTCACATAATTTGGCCATCTTATGCGCCAAGACTTCTCAATTTTTCATATTTCTAAGGTAATGATGTAATTCATTTTTCATATTTTTCATATTTC
This sequence comes from Oophaga sylvatica, assembly GCA_033576555.1. Classification (NCBI taxonomy): domain Eukaryota; kingdom Metazoa; phylum Chordata; class Amphibia; order Anura; family Dendrobatidae; genus Oophaga; species Oophaga sylvatica. Next base: position 217,516,627 of record JARQOD010000002.1, read on the forward strand.
GTGTTTGCAAGCTATAGCGCTACAGTGTGCTACCTTTTCTTCCTCACAATTACTATCCTGGGCATGAAAAACAACCATCAAAGCGAAGAAATGACATTAAACCATTGGGGTCCTCAGACTTGCTGGAATACATGGAAGCTGTATGTTGCAATGCTTTTAGGAGGAAAGGGATATTTTAAACTTGAAATAAAGTGCTATGTGTTGGCTAGCCATGCTTTTTGACCTTTGCTATCAAAACTTTTTACCAAAATAAGCTCTGTTACCTGTTCTTCAACACTTTTGCCAATGGAACACCTGCCATCAGCACAACAGACCTCATTGAAATCTATGCAGACACAACATTTCTCTGCCTGTGCTAGTGTTAGGGCTCTGTCCTGATTGCACTGTCATATCCAGCCTCCAGTGTCATGTCAGAAATAGTATACAGTATGGCCAGTGGATTTGTCACAGAAAAGGGATCAGATTATCTGTCCACATGCATGAAAAGTAGGGATGAGCGATATTGCCCGAAATCGTATAGGAATTCTGATTTCCGATATTGTAAAAATATCGGATATCGGAATTTCCGATATCAATGCAAGTCAATGGGAGAAAAAAATTGGAATTACAAAATGACCACTACAGTGCTATATAATGGATAAAATGGAGGGTAAACACCTCAGGATAATGGGAAGGAGTATGCAGAGGCATAGGAGCAAAAAAATCGCTAGAAAAATGCACGGAGCGAAAACTGTAGCAGGAAAACTGGTCGCCATCTTCTTAACAGTGGTGTTTTTTCTTTGGGTTAGGATTTGGGCACTCCCGAGAGCCAGCTGGCGATGCTGGAACTCGGTTTACCCTTTGGGGGAGGCACCTGTGTCCGCACTTCATTGCCACGAAACAGTCAGCGTGGCTGTATCCCTCGTCTTGTGCTTCTGCCTATAGGTGTTTGGCATCTGTCGTCCTTTTTTTCCACTTTGGTCTAACGTGGTACAGCTGGCGGTACTGTTGCCCAGAAACACAGCATGCTGTGAATGTGGCAGTCACGGAAATGGGCACTAGCTGGCGGTACTAGAGCCAATGGAAAACAGTATGAGGTGAAAGAGTCAGTCACAGAACCAGGTGCTACCAAGTAGAGGCCAGAGCATGGGCATATCAGATTACGTTGTGTGCAACATAGGCACATGACAGAGCATGCATACTGCTACCAACCATGCATGTAGCCTGTGTACTGTGGCCCAGGGCAGCAAAAGTCACCAGAAATCCAGGCCTGGTTCATTTTTAGGAATGTAAGCCGGTCCACATTTGCAGCTGATAGTCTGGTATGTTGGTCTGTTAGTACATTGCCAGCTGCACTAAAGACTCATTCAGAAATCACACTGGCACCAGGACAAGCCAGGACCTCCAAGGCATGCTGGCTAAGCTCAGGCCATGTATCCAACTTGGAGACCCAAAACTTGAAGGGGGCAGATCCATCCTGAAGCCCACTGACAGGGGTGAAGAGGTATTGTGCCACCATGTCACGGTAACGTTGCCTCCTAGTGCATTGCACTGTCTGTGCTGATGGTGCCCGAACTGTTTGCGGGTTCAGAAACCGTTGGAACGGGTTGGGTATACTGAACCTGTCAGTAGCAGATGTACTGCTTCTGCTACTGGCTTCTGAACGAATTCCGCTGGGCCCAGGACGCACTGAGGTGCCTGCTAGTGCACGCACATCATTTCTATGCGGTGGAAAAGAGTACATGAGTGAATTAACCAGTGCTTCTTGGTACTCCTGCATTTTATACGCCCAGTTCAACGGTGTAATTAGGCTTTCAAGGCTGTCCCGGTAATGTGTATCTAAGAGGGTGGCCACCCAGTAGTCATTTGTGTGGAGAATACGAGCCATGCGTGAGTCTTTTCTCAGACACTGCAACATGAAGTCACTCGTGCTGAAGGCTGCCAACTGGCCATGCATCACTGTCACCAGCTGGAGGAATGTGCTCTGGCTGATCTGCATCACCCCATCCACGCTCTATCTGGTGACTACTAGTAGAACGCTGTGTACTTTCCTCTTCTAGCTCATCCTCATAGTCCTCCTCATCCTCCTCGCTTGCTTTGTCCTGCCTGGACATTTGTGATACACCCACAGAGCTTTGTACCAACCGGGCCGATGAAGATTGCCTGGTTGGTGCAAGTGTCTCATCATACTCCTCCTCCTCCTGAGAAACCTCATCCATTAGTCCTTTAAGTGATGATTCTATAAGGCATATAAGGCTGAGTAGGCAGCATCCGCGCTCACCATCAGAGTTGAGTCCTCGAAGCACTTCAAAATGGTGCATATGTCCTTCATGGTTGCCCACTATGTGGTTGTAAAGTGGGAGGGCTGAGATGTGTGTCGCCTACTTTGCGCCTGCTGCAGCTGCAACTCCATAATTGCAGGTTGCTGCTCACACAACCTCCGCAGCATATGCAAAGTCGAATTCCACCTGGTGGGGAGGTCAACAATGATGTGGTGCTCAGGCAGGCCCAATCTGCGCTGCATGGCTGAAAGGCGCGATGCAGCCATGCTTGAACGCCGCAAATGAGAGCACTCATATCTGACTTTGTGCAGCAGCTGCTCAAGGTCAGGATAGTTCCTAAGGAAACTCTGCACCACTAAGTTTAGGACATGGGCAAGGCATGGAATGTGAGTCAGACCACCTAGGCCCAGAGCCGTGACCAGGTTTCGGCAGTTTTCACACACCACCATACCTGGCTGGAGGTTGAGCGGCGCAAGCCACATGTCGCTCTGCTTCTTGAGCGTGTTCCACAGCTCGGTTTGTGGTGTGGCTAACATTACCCAAATAAACCAGTTTCAACACGGCCTGTTGATGTTTTGCCGAGGCAGTGCTGAAATCGGTTTTTGTGGTACTTCTGGGTGCAGGCGAGTCTGACGAGGAGTATGAGGAGTCAATTTGTATGGAGGAGAGGCCTGCAAACTTTTCAAACTTTGAATTTTTATTCCCTTAAAATAGAGTAATATGTCACACAAAATAGTTAATAAATAACATTTCCCACATGTCTACTTTACATCAGCACAATTTTGGAACCAAAATTTTCTTTTGTTAGGAAATTATAAAGGGTTAAAAGTTGACAGCGATTTCTCATTTTTACAACAAAATTTACAATCCCATTTTTTTAGGGACCACCTCACATTTGAAGTCACTTTGAAAGGTCTATATGGCAGAAAATACCAAAATGTGACACCATTCTTAAAACTGCACCCCTCAAGGTACTCAAAACCACATTCAAGAAGTTTATTAACCCTTCAGGTGCTTCACAGGAGCTGAAGCAACGAGAAAGGAAAAAATTAACAATTAACTTTTTAGTCACCAAAATGATCTTTTACAAACTTTTTTTTTATTTTTACAAGGGTAAAAGGAGAAAATGGACAGATAAAGTTGTTTTGCAATTTCTCCTGAGTACGACAATTTACCATATGTGGGGGAAAACCACTGTTTGGGCACACGGCAGAGCTCGTAAGGGAAAGAGCGCCGTTTGACTTTTTCAAACCAAAATTGGCAAGAATTGAGATTGGACGCCATGTTGCGTTGGGAGAGCCGCTGATGCACCTAAACAGTGGAAACACCCAACAAGTGACATTATTTGGGAAACTAGACCCCCTATTGAACTTTTCTAGATCTGTTGAGAGCACTTTCAACCCCCAAGTGTTTCACAAAAGTTTATAATGCCTGGGTGTGAAAAAAAAAATTTCCACAAAAATGATTTTTTAGTCCCAAATTTTTGATTTTTCCCAAGGAAATTGGACCCCAAAAGTTGTTGTCCAATTTTTCCTGAGTACGCTGATACCCCATATGTGGGGGGAAACTGTTTGGGTGCACGGCAGGGTTTGGAAAGTAAGTAAGAACGTTTTTGGAATGCAGACGTTGATGGGGGTCATGTTCAGTCTGCAGAGCCCCTGATGTGCCTAAACAGTGGAAACCCCCACAAGTGACCCCATTTTGGAAACTAGACCCCCTAAGGAACTTATCTAGATCTGTGGTGAGCACTTTGAACCCCTAGGTGCTTCACACAAGTTTATAATGCCCGAGCATGAAAATAAAAAATCCTATTTTTTTCCCACAAAAATTATATTTTAGTCACCAATTTTTTATTTTCCCAAAGGTAACAGGAGAAATTGGACCACAAAAGTTGTTGTCCAATCTGTCCTGAGTACGTTGATACCCCATTTGTGGGGGGAACCACTGTTTGGGTGCACGGCAGAGCTCAGAATGGAAGGAGCACCATTTGACTTTTTCCAACCAAAATTGGCTGGAATTGAGATTGGACGTCATGTTGCATTTGGAGAGCCTCTGATGTGCCTAAACAGTTGAAACCCCCAACAAGTGTCCCCATTTTGGAAACTAGACCCCCTAAGGAACTTATCTAGATCTGTGGTGAGCACTTTGAACCCTTAGGTGCTTCACACAAGTTTATAATGCCCGGGCATGAAAATAAAAAATCTTATTTTTTTCCCACAAAAATTATATTTTAGTCACCAATTTTTTATTTTCCCAAAGGTAACAGGAGAAATTGGACCACAAAAGTTGTTGTCCAATCTGTCCTGAGTACGTTGTACCCCATTTGTGGGGGGAACCACTGTTTGGGCACGGCAGAGCTCAAAATGGAAGGAGCACCATTTGACTTTTTCCAACCAAAATTGGCTGGAATTGAGATTGGACTTGCATTTGGAGAGCCTCTGATGTGCCTAAACAGTGGAAACCCCCAACAAGTGACCCCATTTTGGAAACTAGACCCCCTAAGGAACTTATCTAGATCTGTGGTGAGCAATTTGAACCCCCGAGTGCTTCACACAAGTTTATAACGTAGAGCCGTAAAATTAAAAACTCAAATTTTTTCCACAAAAATGATCTTTTCACCCCAATTTTTATTTTCCCAAGGGTAACAAGACATCAAAAGTTATTGCGCAATTTGTCCTGAGTACGCTGATACCCCAAATGTGGGGGTAAAACACTGTTTGGGTGCATGGCAGAGCTCGGAAGGGAAGGAGCGCCGCTTGACTTTTTCAACGTAGAATTAGCTGGACGCCATGTCGTGTTTGGAGAGCTCCTGATCTGCCTAAACAGTGGAAACCCCCCACAAATGACACCATTTTGGAAACTAGACCCCTCAAGGAACTTTTCTAGATGTGTGGTGAGAACTTTGAACCCCCAGGTGTTTCACTAAAGTTTATAACGCCCGAGCATGAAAAGAAAAAATCATATTTTTTCCACAAACATGATCTTTTAGTCCCCAACTTTTTATTTTCCCAAGGTTAACAGGAGAAATTGGACCCCAAAAGTTGTTGTCCAATTTGCCTTGAGTAAGCTCATACCCCATATGTGGGAGAAAACTACTGTATGGGCACACGTTGGGGCTCGGAAGGGAAGTAGTGACGTTTTGGATTGCAGACTTTGATGGAATGGTCTGCGAGTGTCATGTCGCGTTTGGAGAGCCCCTTATGTGCCTAAACAGTGGAAACCCCCACAAGTGATCCCATTTTGGAAAATAGACCCCCATGGAACTTATCTATATCTGTGGTGAGCACTTTGAACCCCTAGGTGCTTCACACAAGTTTATAATGCCCGGGCATGAAAATAAAAAATCCTATTTTTTTCCCACAAAAATTATATTTTAGTCACCAATTTTTTATTTTCCCAAAGGTAACAGGAGAAATTGGACCACAAAAGTTGTTGTCCAATCTGTCCTGAGTACGTTGATACCCCATTTGTGGGGGGAACCACTGTTTGGGCGCACGGCAGAGCTCAGAATGGAAGGAGCACCATTTGACTTTTTCCAACCAAAATTGGCTGGAATTGAGATTGGACTTGCATTTGGAGAGCCTCTGATGTGCCTAAACAGTGGAAACCCCCAACAAGTGACCCCATTTTGGAAACTAGACCCCCTAAGGAACTTATCTAGATCTTTGGTGAGCAATTTGAACCCCCGAGTGCTTCACACAAGTTTATAACGTAGAGCCGTAAAATTAAAAAATCATATTTTTCCACAAAAATGATCTTTTCACCCCAATTTTTATTTTCCCAAGGGTAACAAGACCTCAAAAGTTATTGCGCAATTTGTCCTGAGTACGCTGATACCCCAAATGTGGGGGTAAAACACTGTTTGGGTGCATGGCAGAGCTCGGAAGGGAAGGAGCGCCGCTTGACTTTTTCAACGTAGAATTGGCTGGACGCCATGTCGTGTTTGGAGAGCTACTGATCTGTCTAAACAGTGGAAACCCCCACAAATGACACCATTTTGGAAACTAGACCCCTCAAGGAACTTTTCTAGATGTGTGGTGAGAACTTTGAACCCCAGGTGTTTCACTAAAGTTTATAACGCCCGAGAATTAAAAGAAAAAATCATATTTTTTCCACAAACATGATCTTTTAGTCCCCAACTTTTTATTTTCCCAAGGGTAACAGGAGAAATTGGACCCCAAAAGTTGTTGTCCAATTTGCCCTGAGTAAGCTGATACCCCATATGTGGGAGAAAACTACTGTATGGGCACACGTTGGGGCTCGGAAAGGAAGTAGTGACGTTTTGGATTGCAGACTTTGATGGAATGGTCTGCGAGTGTCATGTCGCGTTTGGAGAGCCCCTTATGTGCCTAAACAGTGGAAACCCCCACAAGTGATCCCATTTTGGAAAATAGACCCCCATGGAACTTATCTAGATCTGTGTTGAGCACTTTGAACCCCTAGGTGCTTCACACAAGTTTATAATGCCCGGGCATGAAAATAAAAAATCCTATTTTTTTCCCACAAAAATTATATTTTAGTCACCAATTTTTTATTTTCCCAAAGGTAACAGGAGAAATTGGACCACAAAAGTTGTTGTCCAATCTGTCCTGAGTACGTTGTTACCCCATTTGTGGGGGAACCACTGTTTGGGCACACGTTGGGGCTCGGAAGGGAAGTAGTGACGTTTTGGATTGCAGACTTTGATGGAATGGTCTGCGAGTGTCATGTCGCGTTTGGAGAGCCCCTTATGTGCCTAAACAGTGGAAACTCCCACAAGTGATCCCATTTTGAAAAATATACCCCCATGGAACTGATCTAGATGTGTGGTGAGCACTTTTAACCCCGAAGTGCTTCACAGAAGTTTATAACATACAGCCGTAAAAATAAAAAATCCTTTTTTTTATTACAAAAATGATATTTCGCCCCCATTATTTTATTTTCACAAAGGTAACAGGAGAAATTGGACCCCAAAAGTTGTTGTCCAATTTGCCCTGTGTACGCTGATACCCGATATGTGGGGGTAAACTACTGTTTGGGCGCATGGCAGAGCTCAGAAGTGAAGGAGCACCGTTTAACTTTTTTCAATGCAGAATTGGCTGGAATTAAGATCAGACGCCATGTCACATTTGGAGAGCCCCTGATGTGCCTAGACAGTGGAAAACCCCCAATTCTAACTCCAACCCTAATGCCAACACAACTCTAACCCTAGTCCCAACCCTAACCATAACCCTAACCACAAACCTAACCCTAACACACCCCTAACCCTAATACCAACCCTAACCCTAATCCTAACTTTAGCCGCGACCCTAACCCTAACTTTAGCCGCAACCCTAACCCTAAGGTCCGTGCAGACATTGTGGATTTACTTGCAGATTTTTCGCGAAGATTTTGCTAAAACCGCAGGTAAAACGACCTGCGTTTTACGTGCGGTTTTAGCGCAGATTTACTGCGGTTTTTCAGTGGCTTTTTGAGGATTTGCCTGCGGTTTTACACCTATAATGGAATAGGTGTAAAACTGCTGCGGATCCCGCACAAAGAATTGACATGCTGCAGTTTTAAAACCGCACCAAATCCGCGCGGAAAATTCCGCATCATGTGCACAGCTTTTTTTTTCCCTTCATTAACATTGTACTGTACATGGCGTCCGGTTCTGCTGCGGATCCGCAGAGCTAAAACCGCTGCGTATCCACAGCACAAGCCACAACGTGTGCACAGAGTCTAACTCTAATGGGAAAATGGAAATAAATATATTTTTTTAATTTTATTATTTTTCCATAACTAAGGGTGTGATAAAGGGGGTTTGATTTACTATTCATAGCGGGTTTTAATGATTGGCAGCTGTCACGCTAAAAGACGCTTTTTATTGCAAAAAATAGTTTTGCATCACCACATTTTGAGAGCTATAATTTTTGCATATTTTGGCCCACAGAGTCATGTGAGATCTTATTTTTTGCGGTACGAGTTGACGTTTTTATTGGTACCATGTTTAGCATGTGACATTTTTTGATCGCTTTTTATTCCGATTTTTGGGAAGTTAGAATGAACAAAAATCAGCAATTCATGAATTTATTTTGGGGGGGGCGTTTATACCGTTCCGCGTGTGGTAAAATTGATAAAGAAGTTTTATTCTTTGGGTTAGTGCGATTATGGCGATACCTCATTTATATCATTTTTTATGTTTAGGCGCTTTTATACAATAAAAACAATTTTATATAAAAAATAATTATTTTTGCATCTCTTTATTCTGCGAGCTATAACTTTTTTATTGTTACGCTGATGATGCTCTATGGTGGCTTGTTTTTTGCAGGATAAGATAACGTTTTCAGCGGTACCATGATTATTTATATCTGTCTTTTTGATCGTGTGTTATTCCACTTTTTGTTCGGCGGTATGATGATAAAGCATTGATTTATTGCTTTATTTTTGTTTTTTTTAAGGGGTTCACTAAAGGGGTTAACTTATGGCACAGGTTTATAAGACGGGTTGTTACGGACGCGGCGATACCAAATATGTGTACTTTTATTGTTTTGGTTTTTTATTTACATGAAGAAATGAATTTATTGGGGAATATATATTTTTTTTCCTTTTATTTTGGATTTTTTTTTTACACATGTTTATTTTTATTTTTTTTACTTTTATTTTTTTTACTTTTTTACTTTGTCCCAGGTGGGACATTACTGTATAATGCCAGATCGCTGGTCTCACAGTGTGCACAGCACACTGTGAGACCAGCGATCTAACAGGCAGTGCTGCAGGCTTCCCTGCAGGACCCAGCTGCCATCTTGGATCTGGGGCCTTGCAGGGAGGAAGGCCTCAGAACAGCACGATCACATCGCGCTGTTCTGAGGGCCTCAGGGGAGCACGCAGGATGCCCCCTCCATGCGCGATGCTTCCCTGTGCCCCCGGTACACCGCGATCATGTTTGATCGCGGTGTGCCAGGGGTTAATGTGCCAGGAGCAGTCCGTGACCGCTCCTGACACATAGTGCCGGGTGTCAGCTGTGTTAATCAGCTGATCGCATGTGACGTACTATTCCGTCCATGGGAATAAGGTCCAGGGTCACATGGACGGAATAGTACGTCGGATGGAATAAAGGGGTTAAATAGGCTGCTGGTTACCACCGCTTACCTCCCTAGTCAGATATGTTGAGGACACTTGGACATTAAAAAGGCTTTGTTTGCATTACAGAGATTAAAACAGGTCCAATAGAATCCAAAGTTAAAACATAGTGTTATACAAATATTTTTGAATCAATGAAAGTCTCTATTTATGTGATTTGAGGTAAATTCATTCAAATTCTTTATGGAAAATTCAGCAATGGCGGGAAATTTGATTTGATAACATCCGCAGATCTCTAGTCTTCACTGTATTTTATACCAAAATTCAAAAAATGAGCTAAATGTATATATATCTTTAAAAAAGAGTTATTATTTTCCTTATCCATGAATAGTTTCATGATGACATGTCTCTGCTATCAGTCTTTGCTTAAAGCACTCAGTTACTGGGAGAAGGAACCTGATTAGATCCCTTAAAACTTTAATGCTCTGTCAGTCTGAGTGATTTACTAGTATGTGTACCAAACTTTCTCATAAGTTCCTTAAGTTAACATAAATCATTAAAGCTTGATTAACACCAAAGTGTGTTTAATGTTTAATTAATGGTTAACTTAAGAACAATAAAACTTAGGCTTGAATTCCATCTACTCATACACATATTATACATTCTAGGTTCTTAGTGATGTGGGCATCTGATATATAACTTTTACTTAATTATAGCTACCTTATTTGTATTCAAAATAATACTAATGAATTCTTAAATGTTATTATTCACATGAATGTTTGTTTTGAGATTAGCAAGTGAGAAAGAAGTTGGTACTGGAAGGTAAATTATTTTCTGGCAGAAAGCAAAATTCATTCAATATTATACAGTGGGAACTGAAAGTATTCAAACCCCTTTAAATTTTCCATTCTTTGATTCTTTGCAGCCATTTGGTAAATTCAAAAAAAGTTCATTTTTTCTCATTAACGTACACTCTGCACCCCATCTTTCAGTCAGAAAAAAAAACCAGAAATGTAGACATTTTTGCAAATTTATTAAATAACAAAAACTGAAATATCACATGGTCATAAGTATTCAGACCCTTTCTCAGTATTGAGTAGAAGCATCCTTTTGAGCTAGTTTAGCCGTGAGTCTTCTTGGAAATGATGCATCAAGTTTTCACACCTGGATTTGGGGATCCTTTGCCATTCAATGTTGGTGGAGAGCCCTTTTCAGGTCTCTCCAGAGATGCTTAATTGGGTTTAGGTCAGGGTTCTGGCTGGGCCAGTCAAGAATGGTCACAGGGTTGTTCTGAAGCCACTCCTTTGTTATTTTAGCTGTGTGCTTAGGATCATTGTCTTGTTGGAAGGTGTACCTTCGGCCAAGTCTGAGGTCCAGAGCACTCTTGAAGAGGTTTTCATCCAGGATATCTCTGAACTTGGCCGCATTCATGTTTCCTTCAATTGCAACCAGTCGCGTCCTCTTCCGCAGCAGAGAAACACCCCCATAGCATGATGCTGCCACCACTATGTTTCACTGTTGGGATTTTATTGGGCAGGTGATGAGCAGTGTCTGGTTAGCTCCACATATACCACTTAGGTTAATCACCAAAAAGTTCTTTCTTCGTCTCATCAGACCAGAGAATCTCATTTCTCATAGTCTTGGAGTCCTTCATTTGTTTTTTAGAAAACTCTATGTGGGCTTTCATATGTCTGGCACTGAGGAGAGGCTTCCGTTGGGCCACTCTGCCATAAAGGCCCGACTGGTGGAGGGCTGCAGTGATAGTTGACTTTGTGAAACTTTCTCCTATCTCCCTACTGCATCTGTGGAGCTCAACCACATTGATCTTGGGTTTCTTCTTTACCTCTCTCACCAAGGCTCTTCTCCCAGCTTGGCTGGACAGCCAGGTCTAGGAAGACTTCTGGTGGTCCCAAACATCTTCCATTTAAGGATTATAGAGGCCACTGTGCTCTTAGGAACCTTGAGTACTGCAGAAATTCTTTTGTAACCTTGACCAGATGTGTGTGTCTTGCCACAATTCTGTCTCTGAGCTCCTTAGAAAGTTCCTTTGACCTCATGATTCTCATTTGGTCTGACATGCACTGTGAGTTGAGAAGTCTTATATAGACAGGTGTGTGCCTTTATAAATCAAGTCCTATCAGTTTAATTAAACACAGCTGGACTCCAATGAAGGAATAGAACCATCTCAAGGAGGATGATAAGGAAATGGACAGCATGTGACTTAAATATGAGTGTCTGAGCAAAGGGTCTGAATACTTATGACCATGTGTTATTTCAGTTTCTCTTTTTTAATAAATTTGCAAAAATTTCTACATTTATGTTTTTTCAGTCAAGATAGGCTGCAGAGTGTACATTAATGAGAAAAAAATGAACTGTTTTGAATTTACCAAATGGCTGCAATAAAACAAAAAGTGAAAAATGTAAAGGGGTCTGAATAATTTCTATACCCACTGTATATTTTTGGAAATTGTAATTTTCCTTTGCACTCAGTATTTGAACAGAGACTCTACATCTCTGACCTATGGAGCTAAAGGGACTCAATATGCTAAAGTAGGGTTTCTGAAAAACAACATTATGGAGACATTAAGTTGGAAGCAAAGCTTCTATTGTAGACTACCACAAAAATAGATCATCTGATGCAACATGCCTTGATTCCCAAAAGACATGTGCCTCCATAGGAGATCAATACTTTTCAGAGTATACATACTATATCTCATACAGGTATATACAGTAGTTGTTACAATGACTTTGTACAGCTTCAATTTATTATAATAAAAATATGAAATAAATCTAATCTAATAAGTGCAATTAAGTGCCATTGACTTGGGGACAGAGATGTAATGCTATCACTCAAGAGAGCATTATTGCAACCTCACCAGGAATATGCAGTTCAGTTCTGAAAACAGACCCTACAGAATTTTTTTTTGTAATATGGAGAGATAGTGTGAACTTCTGATTTGTTGTAAATTTCTAAAATGTTATTAGCTTTAGAATTCTCTTGCTTTACTCTTATTGAATATAAAATTTTCAGTTTTATGCTTTGACTGTTTCATATTGTGCGGTATTTAATGCCTGTGGTCATTGTAATCTTCTAAATTGGCATTGGCATAGGTATCTGAAGAAATTTTTTTTACATTTTTTTTCCTTTTTTTGCTATTCTTAAAATATGTACATTAATTTTCAAAGAATAATAAGTGACTAAACTGCAGCCAATGATTTGGAAAGTGGTCAAATGCCATAAATGTAAAATGCAATGCTTACAGAATTAATTACCTATTAAATACAAAATGGGCACCACTTAGTAAACATCTGTAACTTAGTTAACTCACAATAAAAGCTAAAAGCTAGTTGTAATAGAACTGCTGCCAAAAAAACACATTTACAACAATTTCAGGAATATGCTACTTCTAAGGTAATATGCACAAATGTTTGTTGTGTGCTCTGTTAAAATCAAGATGAAGATTTATTTCGTTAATTTTTGGGTAGACTTATAGGACAGCTGGACTGAGTGTACAGGCAGTGGTGTCCAGGCTGGAGTTTATCCTTATCAAGAATATAGGAGGTGCGATCAGCATGTAAAAGAGGTATATGAGAGTAGAAATAAGGGACCACTTTTTTTCCGGCACATTGCCACTCTTGTTCCTTGGATTCGACTTGGATTACAGCTTAATTTCTACTTTGAAACTCCAAGATATGTACCATAGAGATAGTTTATTTGTCTGCTTTGTGATTGAGAGAAAGCCTTCCTGTCTTTGTTAGTCCCATTGACTCTACCAAGAGGAAAGAGCTTGTGCAGTGTTCTAGTCTTTAAGAGAATTGAATATTCACCCAAAAAGTTGTAGGAAATTCATAGTAAAGCTTTGAAGGAGCAAAGTAAACATCATGACCTTATGTCATATGTGATAAATCCCCTATGAAGAGCCTATGTGATGATTTCTCTTCTGCGTCCGTCACCATTGAGAACTCCAATCTTGCATATTCTTGTCTTGGATTTAGGACTCAAAAACAAAAGAGCTTTATGTTGCTTTCTTACTGTAGATATTTTTTTTTAAATTGAAAAAAAATTTGACCCACTTGTATAAAAAGAAAAGTTTGTCGGTTTATTGAATATGACTACAATATTTACCTAAAGACTATTACACTATTACTGTTGACCATAAAGCTAACTTGGAAATAGCAATGGATTTGGACACAAGATAAACTACTGTGTAGATATAGGCAAAATTAAAAGCTTTATCTTTTTCGGGAATAAACGTTTAAATTGAAGTATGTCATTCCTTACAATAATAACTGAACACATCATTTTATACATAAAAAAAAAGATAAACTACTGTGTACATATAGTTAAAATTAAAGAGTTCATATTTTTCAGAAATAAACGTTTAAGTTGAAGTATGTCATTCCTTATAATAATAACTGAACACATAATTTTATATATAAAAAAAATTCTAAGTTTATGACAAACTATTTTGGTGAAAATGCCTGTGATAGCAGTTTTAATGTGCATAATTTTATTCCTATTCTCTAATAAGCAGGTTTATGTTGTACCATAATGTACAAGGAATGTTACTATGTAATTTCAATTTCAGATGCTAAAACTGATGACATTTAAAATTGTCACTTAGGATGGAAAACAAAAGCTACAGTAAGTTTAGAATTTTCATACAGAAGTATACATGTCAATTATTAAATATGGTGTGATGCAGTGACCCATGCTGCAGCCAGGGGGCGCTGTATGCGCTCCTCAAGATATGCATAGAGGCGTGATTATGATGGTGAGACAGTGACCGGCATGATCGTGAATGGCCGGTATGTGTCGCAGAAGTCCTCTTCGCTGTAAGCCAGTAATGTTCAGGACTTGTAGTGCCACAAGAATTGTGTTTACTTTACTAGGGTGGCTTACAGGGTTAGTCAGAGAGAGCTGGGCGAGATTGGCTAACCACACATACACCGCCCACTTGTCGTTGTGAGTTTGAGGACATGACGTGTGGTCATGACCATGTGACCAGCCCAGGTGATCCATACCTCACCAGTGGGTGTGGTTACAGCTATGTAGTGGAGGTGTGTTTGGCACATGGATACAGTGGCTGGGAGTCTGTCAGTGTGGACAGATCTCCATGTGTCCAGGCTGGACACCCACAGAGTAGTCTGTGTGCAGTGAAGGAGAAGTCTTCCTGCATGTGTGTGGCTCCAGAACAAAACTGTTTGTTGAACATCGCACAGCCTGAGGAGGGCTGGCTAGTCTGAGCTAGAGGAAGGAAGGTCTGTGAGAAACCTCCGAAGTGAACGGTCCAGGAATCGTGAGTTATGCTGACCGAGGTCAGTGAGAGACTGTATTTGTGCTATGTTATGGGATACCTCTGAAGATAAAAGGAATATGGGAACCTGTGTGGCCAACACCAACAGGTAACGGACAGGAGTCAGAGTTATGCTGACCAGGGTCAGTGAGAGACTGTGTATTTCCTATAGAGCTGAATGGTTAACGGACATTGTACCAGTGGCTGTATACTACTTGGTTCCGGAGGTGCGGTTTATGCTGTTTATTAATAAACCCAATGGACTGTGTTTAATCATGAGTGTCCCAGTGTATTCCTCTGTGACCAGCAAAGCGAGTGTCCCCAAAGCCGTGCAGTGAGTGCAGCACTACATATGGTGCTAGTCTGCAGGCAACGGTCCTGAAGCACGTGTGCAGAGTATTAGGTCCTGGATGACCTGTGTGTGGAGAGGTCCTGGGAGTAGGACCAGATCCTTGAAGAGCAAATGGTGAGACCTTGGACCTGGAGGCCTGTGTGTTGGATGGTCCTAAGGGGGGACAGATGTACTGAAGAGCACATGGAGAGGCTGTGTATGTAGAGTCTGAGATGGCACTGAATTGGGGGAGCTACAGTCCTTCTGAGGATCTGGAACTGTCAGGTGGCCTGGTGAGCAAGGCATTGTCCTTGATGGTGATCCCAGTTCGGCAGCTTGCCTGGGAAAACTGACAGGAGTCAGGGTATGGAGCAGGTGCTCCTGGAAATTTTTTGTCCCTCAAGTCAGCTTGCTGTGGCTCGGCGGTGCTACGAAGACCACAAGCGTCTGGCTGTAAGTCGCCAGGGTTATGAAACTCTTGTGGCATCCAGAAGGTCCACAGAGCCGTCTGGAGGTTCTACAGCAGAAAGAGCTGCAGTTGCAGCAGCGGTGGCAGCATTAGGTTCTGCAACAGCAGTAGCTGCAGTAGCACTCATGGGAGCCTCGCTGTGAGAAACAGTTGGGGCAGATAGACTGCCGTACACAGCTGGTGAGGTGTCGTGGAGACAATTTTTGGTGTACTGTGCAATCTGGGACTGAGAGTGTCATGGGGAATCCACAGGGTGTACCCCAAGGAGGGGGCAGAGACTCAAACAGGGATGGTTGCCAACAAGGGGGTGGAATCCGAAAAGGGGCAGTAACCCAACCAGGGATGGTGACCCAAAAAGGGGTGGAGACCCAAAAGGTGATGGAGTCCCAGGTAATGGTAGTTGCACAAAAGGGTTGGAGTTCAAAAAGGGGGCGGTAACCCAATAAGAGGCGGCGGTGAAGGTGCCATTGGACTGTGGCCGGAAACAACTTAGTTCTTGCTACATAGGTTCCTGCTTTACGGTGGATTGCTCGGCCAATAAGTCGTCAGAACAGTGTCTCTTTTTGCTGGATGGAGAAAGTGTGATGGGATTGATAGACCTGGGGAGGGGAGTATCTGTGCTGAGGATCCCTCCTAAGCATTCTGTGTTGCCTGGAAAAGGGTCGAGAGTGAATGGCTCCGGTTATGACATTAAAGGATGTTTGACAGCCTACCGCTACATTGACATGACTGAGGTGTCCACGTACCACGAAGTGACTGTAGTCCCTGACTTGCTCTACACTATGGTAATAGGGCGGGACTTGGAGGCCCTGTGGGTAAAAGGAAAAGTGTCTGTAGAGGTAATATGTATAGGTGGCAATATGTAATGCGCCCCCTAGAGTGAACAGTCCTAAGTTAGGCATGACCAAGGATAGTGGTGCGTCTGCCCAACTTACGAACATGATGTCACCTGACGTGTACCACAAAATGACGGTTAGTGATGTGGCAGATAAACCATGTGGAGCTGACACCCAGCTAAAGAGCAATTGGAGGATTCATCATGTTGTGGGGTGTGAGACAGACTCTGGGGGTGACTGTGACGTGTCATTTCCAGTAGCAACCGCTAGAGCTGAGTACAATGTTGTGATGACAGAAGCACTGACCCAGTGGAAAGACAGTGCTCCACCGGGTGATGTCAGGATGCTGATGGTAGCCATACCAGAACGTATGACCGGACGGAAGTGTGGGTTGACCAACTCTGGGACTTGGCAGAGGTGATCAAAGGTGTGACCATTGAAGATGGGGAAGCTACTGGAATGAGGTCCAACACCGTTAAAAATGGGGACCGCTGGTTCCAGTATGACCGAGCGGGTGGTGGTGACTCCAATTCAGATGGTGACGAAAGCGGAAAGGAGTGCAGTAAGGCTGTCGTGGATACAAACGGCAAGTCTTCCTCCTGTCGCTGGAAACATAAAGGGCGAAAAGGGCTGAGCAAATTGCATCCTCTGAGAAGATAGAGGAAGAAAAGACAGGGACATGTCCCAACAAGGTTAATGTCCTTGATAAAGAGGTCTGTCATCAGCTTGCAAATGAGAAGTTGAAGGGGTCGAGTGTGGAAGCTGCCAACTCTGCACAGTTGTATCAAGTGCGTCGCCTGGAGTCTGAGTTCTTGGCAGTCAAGTCGCAGCTGGAAATAACCTGCTGCAACAATGAACAGAATTCTGATTAAAACGCTACTCTGGAATCCGGGAGCGAGAACAGCGGTTCTTCAGAGAGTCCAGCAGCGACCGTAGAGGTGGTCAAGGATGATGGACAGAAGACCCAAGAGAAAGTGAAACCTGTTGAGGAAGGAACAGGTCAAACTCTGAAGCGGCAGAGTGTGGGTGGGCAAGCTGGCCCCTCTGAAAATGTATTTAAAGAAGTGATGCTGTGCGACACGTGCTGTCCAAAAGAGAACAGGATCATGAAATAGAGCTACTTAAAGAGACAATAAAAGAGCATATCGAACGAGAAAGGGTCCTGAGACAAGCGGCTGAGCACAGAGTGGAAGAGCTGGAGAAAGAAGTCTCTGAGCTCAGAAGTCACCTGTTAAAGTGTCAAATTGTGAACAAAACCATATTGGAAGATATGGAGGTGCTCAGAGAAGCAGTAGGAGGTCTTCTACAAGAGAAGAAGTTAGTGGTCGCAGATTTACAGCAGCAGTGCCAGAATGGTAACGAGGAGGAGCTACAAATGCCCATCTTGGCGGGGCATCTTGACGAGTGTAAAGCTGAGCAAGACTTGGCTCTAAGAGCAGAACAAGACAGTCACCCGGTCGTGGCAGATGCCATGATGGAAAGGTCCAAGGCAAAGCAAGACCCATCTCTCCATGAAGAGAGTGAGATCTCTCTCTTCAAGTGCGTGATGGAAGACGTGTGAGAAGCATGTACCAGTGAGGTTGTGTAAGAGGCCTTTTAAAAGGCAGTAGTATCGTGCAGTGTGCATTGGGTGCCTGAGACTCAGCAGTTTGTGATACTGTCGACAAGGGAAGTCACAGAAAAGCGGGTCGCTATCCTGAGGAAAATGCATCAACAATGCCTCCACATGAAACAGATGATCCTGGTGAGGAATAAGGATGCCGCTCGACGTTTGGAGCATGCCAGGGAAGCTCACTATAATTCATTCTCTCACCAGCAATGCTGGGTGAGAAAATTCCCAAGCAGCATTGCCATAAAATGAGAGAATGAACTCAGTGATGCACAGCAGGAGCCTTTGTCTCCTGTCAGTGCATCACTGGGAGGCCCTACAGAGCAGTGGCATCACCTGATGTCACTGTTCTAAAGGGGAGACCGTCGTGGGACATTCGTAATTAATTGGACTGCGTCAGACAGGGAGTATACGGTTGTTTCATTTTTTACGTTTTATTACAGGAGATCGAGGCCGTCGCTTGACATCAGGTGATGCCACTGCTCTGTAGGGCCTCCCAGTGATGCACTGACAGGAGACAATGACTCTGCAGTGCATCACTGAGTTCATTCTCTCACTTTATGGCAATGCTGTTTGGGAATTTTCTCACCCAGCATTGCCGGTGAGAGAATGAACTGTAGTGACGTCATTCTCTCCCGGTGTCTGAGCGATACACAGCAGTGTATTGCAGGGGTGGTATAGAGCGCTGACATCACCCGATGTCAGCGTTCTAGACCGGAGATCGTCGTGGGACACTTGTTAATCACTGGACTACGGCGGACAGGTGATGTATAGTTTGCTTTATTATTTTATTTTTATTACAGGAGACAATGGCATCGGGGAATAGGTGATTGGTGAGTATGTACTCTATGTTATGTGTTGTATGTTATGTGTATGTTCTGTATGTTAATGTGTGTATGTTTAATGTATGTTCTGTATATTATGTGTTTGTATGTGATATGTATGTTATGTTTGTTATGTGTTGCATGTCATGTGTATGTTCTGTATGTTATGTGTTATATGTATGTACTGTATGTTATGTGTTATATGTACAGTACAGACCAAAAGTTTGGACACACCTTCTCATTCAAGATTTTTCTGTATTTTCATGACTGTGAAAATTGTAGAATGGCTACTACAGCATCTTGCAGCAGCATGCTATTCCATCCAGTTTGCGTTTAGTTGGACCATCATTTATTTTTCAACAGTACAATGACCCCAAACACACCT
The DNA here is from genome assembly GCA_033576555.1 of Oophaga sylvatica. Classification (NCBI taxonomy): domain Eukaryota; kingdom Metazoa; phylum Chordata; class Amphibia; order Anura; family Dendrobatidae; genus Oophaga; species Oophaga sylvatica. The sequence continues at coordinate 217,535,680 of JARQOD010000002.1, forward strand.
CCAGACTGGTAAGGGCTATTTGACCAAGAAGGAGAGTGTTGGGGTGCGATGCCAGATGACCTGGCCTCCACAGTCACCAGACCTGAACCCAATCGAGATGGTTTGGGGTGAGCTGGACCGCTCACCGCTTTAATTTGAATTAAATCCCCAACAGTGTCACCAGCAAAGCACCCCCACACCATCACACCACCTCCTCCATGCTTCACGGTGGGAACTAGGCATGTAGAGTCCAGCCGTTCACCTTTTCTGCGTGAAAAGCAGTAATCAAAGCAAAAGGTGGCTACCTTGAAGAACCTAGAATATAAGACATATTTTCAGTTGTTTCACACTTTTTTGTAAAGTGTAATGTATATTTCCACATGTGTTAATTCTAGTTTGATGCCTTCAGTGTGATTCTACAATTTTCATAGTCAGGAAATACAGAAAAATCTTTGAATGAGGTCGTGTCCAAACTTTTGGTCTGTACGTATGTTATGTGTTTATGTTAATGTATGTACGTGTTGTTGTATATGTATGTACTTATGTTGTGTTGTATGTTATATGTATGTTACGTGTTGTATGTTAATTATTTCTGATGTTTGTGTTATATGTATGTTCTGTATGTTAGTGTTGTATGTTATATGTATGTTATGTGTTGTATGTTATATGTATGTTATGTGTTGTATGTTATATGTATGTGCTGTATGTTATGTGTTATATGTATGTTATATGTATTTTACGTGTTGTATGTTATATGTATATTCTGTGTTATATGCATGTTATGTGTTAATATGTTATTGTTCTGTATGTTGTGTATGTAATGTATGTTTTTTTTACATTCAACACATTAGCCGGATGATGGGACTACTACTGTCCCATCATTGGCTAATGTGTCACTCACTGACAGTGTAGCAGGCATAGCCGGATGGGACTTGTAGTCCCATCGGACGATGCCTGCATACACGCACACACAGACTGACAGTGTAGCAGGCATAAGCCGGATGGGACTTGTAGTCCCATCGGACGATGCCTGCATACATACACACACACACAAAGCCGGGCGGCACCGCTCAGCCAATGGCGGGGGATTTGAATCCCGCACCGCTCATTGGCTGAGCCGCCCGCTGGCTCTGCCAATGAGCTGCGCCGCTTTGGCGGGGTGGTATTTGAATCCCGCGCCAACTCATTGGTTTGAGCCGGTGGGCGGCTCAGCCAATGACGCGTCTTGGGTGGGGAATTTGAAGCGGCAAAACCCGCCCCGACTTCTTTGCCAAATTGAATCGCCAAGCGTTCGGCCGACTGCACGCCCACGGTCGGGTTTCGTTTGATGAAACCTGACTTTGGCGAAAATCGGCGATTTTTGAAATTTAACGACCTGTTTCGCTCAACCCTACTGCTCACCTGATAGGTCTGTAGTTAGCAAAATCCTGCTGACAGCTTTGCTTTACGCTTGTTTAAGGAGGTGTTCCCTTGATGGTAGTGCATTATATAATTGCTTGTGTGTTATAGAATTTGTTTTTTATAATAGAAAATGGTTAAAGCCATTGTTGCATTGATATTTCCCAATGGTGATGATGCTCAATGTGTCTAAGATTTCTTTCAATGGTATAGGTTACAGAATGGTTCACTTTTGAGAAATATTCATTTGAAGTAGTTGAATTGAAGGTAGAAAAGTTTCTATGCAATTTATTGTCCGTACATGTCCCCGATTAATAATAAAGTGCTGGTGACTCTGTTGGTGCAATACAGTGCCTTGCAAAAGTATTCGGCCCCCTGGAACTTTTCAACCTTTTCCCACATATCATGCTTCAAACATAAAGATACCAAATGTAAATTTTTGATGGAGAGTCAACAACAAATGGAACACAATTGTGAAGTTAAGCGAAATTTATTGGTTACTTATTTTAAATTTTTGTGGAAATACAAAAACTGAAAAGTGGGGTGTGCAATATTATTTGGCCCTTTACTTTCAGTGCAGCAAACTCACTCCAGAAGTTCATTGTGGATCTCTGAATTGTCCAATGTTGTCCTAAATCACTACTGATGATAAATATAATCCACCTGTGTGTAATCAAGTCTACATATAAATGCACCTGCTCTGTGATATTCTCAGGGTTCTGTTTGAAGCACAGAGAGCATCATGAAGACCAAGGAACACAACAGGCAGGTCCGTGATACTGTTATGGAGAAGTTTAAAGCCGGATTTGGATACCAAATCATTTCCAAAACTTTAAACATCCCAAGGAGCACTGTGCAAACGATCTATATGAAATGGAAGGAGTATCATAACACTGCAAATCCTGCAAGACCCGGCCGTCCCTCTAAACTTTCATTTCAAACAAGGAGAAGACTGATTAAAGATGCAGCCAAGAGATCTACAGCCCAGGTGGGACAGCCTGTCCATAGGACAACAATCAGTCGTTAGACTGCACAAATCTGGCCTTTATGGAAGAGTGGGCAAGAAGAAAGCCATTTCTCAAAGATATCCATACAAAGCATTGTTTAAAGTTTGCAACAAGTCACCTGGGAGACACACCAAACATGTGTTAGAATGTGCTCTGGTCAGATGAAACCAAAATCAAACTTTTTGGCAACAATGGCAAAAGATTTGTTTTGCGTAAAGGCAACACAGCTCATCTCGCTGAACACACCATCCCCACTGTCAAACATGGTGCCGGCAGCATCATGGTTTGGGCCAGCTTTTCTTCAGCAGGGACTGGGAAGATGGTTAAAATTGATGGGAAGATGGATGGAGCCAAATACAGGAACATTCTTGAAAACCTGTTGGAGTCTGCAAAAGACCTGAGACTGGACGGAGTTTTTATCTTCCAACAAGAGAATGATCCCAAACATAAAGCAAAAATCTACAATGGAACGGTTCACAAATAAAAGTATCCAGGTGTTAGAATGACCAAGTCAAAGTCCAGACCTGAACCCCATTGAGAATCTGTGGAAAGAGCTGAAAATGCTGTTCACAAACGATCTCCATTCAACATCACTGAGCTCGAGCTGTTTGCCAAGGAAGTCGGGGGCAAGAATTTCAGTCTCTCGATGTACAAAACTGATAAATACCCCAAGTGACTTGCAGCTGTAATCGCAGCAAAAGGTGTACAACAAAGTATTAAGTTAAAGGGGCCAAATAATATTGCACGCCCCACTTTAAGTTTTTGTATTTCCACAAAAATTTTAATAACTAGAGTTGAGCAAAACAGGTCATTCCTTTTCAAAAGTCGTGATTTTCATGAAACAAAAACCCGACCGTGGAGTGAGTTCGGTCACGTGTTCGGCGCCATTTTGCTGGAGTCGGTTTTCCCCTACACTTTTAAGCGCCTTTTCTCGGTCAATGAGCAAGGACACAGGCTGTGGGCAACGGGATGACATAGCCAGCCGCCAGCACCATCTTAGAGAAGGGCATTGCAGCGTTGGCTGGCTTTCAGTGGCATCACAGTGCATAATAAAATCCCTCAGCGCCGACCGCCATTTTACATCTGCCGAACTCAGTGTAGGGACAGGTTGCTGGAGGTGCGTCTGAGCAGGGAGTGTTAGGCAGTGCCTAAAAAAAATTACTTTCTTCTGATAGCGATTAGCTGTACAGTGACTGTGCAGTGAGAGGAAGGATTTTGCTGTGTGCGCAACGCTGGTTCTTAGGCTGCCTGCCTGCCAGTGACGCTGTAGAAATTGCTAGTGTGGAGCATCAGATTTGATTAGTAGGCTGCCTGCCCGTGATAATGGGGCAATTAATTTGGTGGAGTAGCTGAGCTGCCTGCCAGTGACAGTGTACAAATTGCTTGTGTGGAGCATCACATCTGATTAGTAGGTTGCCTGACTGTGATAAGGGGGCAATAATTTAGTGGAGTAGCAAGAGCAGCCTGCTATGACAGTGAACAAATTGCTTGTGTGGAGCATCACATCTGATTTAGTAGGTTGCCTGACTGTGATAAGGGGGCAATTTATTCCCCATTGACTTGCATTGGGGTCGGATTTTCGACTCTGACCCACCATTTCCGTTAGTCGGCCGACTTCGTTCGACTCAACTTTTGAGAAAGTCAGGTTTCACGAAACCCGACTCGGCCCGAAAAAAAGGCACTAGTCGCTCATCTCTAAAAATAACCAATAAATTTCGTACAACTTCATAATTGTGTCCCACTTGATGATTCTTCACCAAAAATTTACATTTGGTATCTTTATGTTTGAAGCATATGTGGGAAAAGGTTGAAAAGTTCCAGGGGCCGAATACTTTCGCAATGCACTGTATAAATACTATTATTAGTTCAAATGTTTTTCTATCCTGAATTAAACTTTACAGGGAGTAATAATATTAATTGAATGCCCATTTAATTCCTCATGGGTACGAAACTAAGCAATTGGAGTAGTTTATAATCTGACAAATTAATCTACTTTCATCACCAAATGTATGACATTTATGTTTCCATCTAGCATATGAGTTGATATTTAATTAAAAAGGTTTTCAAGTTGTACATAGGGAAGCCCGATCTTTCTGTGTTATTTGTTGTTGTAGGGAATAAAAGAATTGTGTGACAAAAAACCTTCATTTTATTGCAGGAATTCAGTTTAAATTTTGTATTTAATGATTGCATGATATTATCATGCACAATGTGCTTCTGTAGTCTTTAGTTTGTATACAGTAAAATTACATTCACAGAATCTTGCACTGTTCTCACTTGCATTATATTGTTAGGAGGTGGTGGTTCATTTTTGTTTCTTTTGTAGCATGCAGTTGAGAGCCTTATTTTGATGGCTGAGCACTTCTTCCATCAGACTAAAGGGTATGCCACACTAAGCAAGATCGCAAACGGGGATTTGCTAAAAGAGTCGCAATTGCGTCACCATTTATGACGCAGTAGCGATTCGTTAGCGACTTAACTGTGTGTGACATGTAGCAGTGATGTGGCCCCTGCTGAGATGTCGCTGACGTTTGTAAACGTTCTGAGCCGTTTTTTTTGATCGTTGGTGTCCCGCTGGTGAGCCTGAATCGCTGAGTGTGACACCCTTTATGAACGACTTCCCCCACATTGCAGGTGGGACTAGATTTTCCCAACGACCGCAGAGATCGTTATAAGATCGCTGATGAGATGTGTTTGGAAATCACACAGCTAAGTCGCTAACGAGATCGCTACTGGTCATAAAAAGGTGACCGCAGTAGTGATCTCGTTTGCGATCTCGCTTGCGATCTCGTTTAGTGTGGCAGACCCTTAAGGCTGTTTAAATTAGCATGCAATACTAATCTGCTATTTCAATTTGTAGACTTTTTGGCTCCGGAGAGGTAAATCTAAAAGAAATGTTCAGAGCCCTATCACCAAGAAAGGCAGATTGTGTGTGTTGTGTGTAGATTCTATTTGGCAGTAATGCAGCTTACATTTTTAAACCCTTTTTGGCCATCTGACATTACTATTCCGTCCATGTGCCCTGTGACTTAATTCCCAAAGACGGAATAGTACTTCATATGCGATCAGCTGCGCTCTGGGGGGGTGCGCAACTGATGGCGGACGGGTGTCAGCTGATTATCACAGCTGACATCCGGCACTATGTGCCAGGAGCGGTCACGGATGGCTCCCGGCATATTAACCCCCCAGCACACCTGCGATCAAACATGATCACAGTGTTCCAGCTGTTATAGGGAAGCATCGCACAGGGAGTGGGCTCCCTGCATGATTCCCTGAGACCCTCAGAGCAGCACGATGTGAGGGCCTCCTCCCTGCAGGAAACCCGGATCCAGATGGCCACAGGGGTCCCTCCGGGTCATGCAGAGGTGACTTCTCAGTGCCAGCTGAGAGCAGGCTGTGAGAAAGCCTCCCTGCACTGCCTGTCAGATGCCCAATTGGACAGTGCTGTGCACAGTGTCAGATTGGGGTCTAACACTATACAGTGATGTCCCACATGGACAAAGTAAAAAAGTAAAAAAAAAATTTAAAATAACATGTTGTAAAAAAAAAAAGCTAAACAAAGAAAAAAAAATTCCCCCAATAAATTCATTTCTTTATGTAAATAAAAAAAAAACAATAAAAACTCACAATATTTAGTATCGGCGCATCTGTAACGACCCGCCCCATAAAACTGTCCCACTAGTTCAGGGGTCTTCAAAATGCATTCCTCGAGGGCCGCAAACCATGCGTGTTTTCAAGATTTCCTTAGCATTGCACTAGGTGCTGGAATATCTTTGCAGGTGATTAAATTATACCAGTTGCATTACAAGAAAATCCTGAAAAATGACCTGTTTGCGGCCTTGAGGAATGCAGTTTGAGACCTCTGCACTAGTTGAACCCCCAAAAAAGAGAAAAAAAACAAGGGCAAAAAACAAAGATTTATCATCCATACCGCCGAACAAAAAGTGGAAATAACCACGCAATCAAAAATACGATATAAATAAGCATGGTAGCACTGAAAAACGTCATTTTGTCCCAGAAAAAATGAGCCACCATTACAGCATCACTAGCGAAAAAATAAAGTTATAGTTCGCAGAATAATGCGATGCAAAAAAAATTATTTTTATATATAATTGGTTTTATAGTATAAAAGCACCAAAACATAAAAAATGATATAAATGAGCTCATCACTGTAATTGTACTAACCCGAATAATAAAAATGCTTTATCAATTTTACCACACACAAAACTGTATAAATGCCCCCCCAAAAAAGAAATTCATGAATTGCTGTTTTTTGTCATTCTGCCTCCCAAAATCATAATAAAAAGCGATCAAAAAATGTCATGTTTCCCGAAACGGCAATAAAAAACATCAACTCTCCGCAAAAAAAATAAGACCTCAATGGGCTCTGTGGGGCAAAAAAAAAAAAATATTGCCCCTCAAAAATTTTGATGATCCCAAAAAATAATTTTTGCATAAAAAGCGTTTTTATCATGTTCAATGCCCAAAAAATTAAAAACCCACTATTAAATAGTAAATAACCAAACCGCACTTTGCACCCCCTTGTTAGAAAAAATATTTAAATTGAAAAAAAATTTATTTATTTCCTTTTCCCCCTTAGGGTTAGGGGTTGGGGAAACTAAAGTTGGATTGGGTTAAGGGTTGGGATTAGGGTTAGGGGGTGTTAGGGTTAGGTTTGTGGTTAAGGGTTAGGGTTTGGTTAGGGTTGGGGGTTGGGGTGTGTTGGGGGTTTTGGGTTGGAGTTAAAAATTGGGGGGTTTCCACTGTTAGGCACATCAGGGGTCTCCAAACGTACATGGCGTCTTTATCTCAATTCCCCCCTAATTCTGCGTTGAAAAAGTCAAACGGTAATCCTTCCCTTCTGAGCTCTGCCATGCGCCCAAACAGGGAGTTTACCCCCCACATGGGGGGATCAGCGTACTTTAAAAAAATTGACAATTTCTATTGGGGTCCAAATTTACCCCTTACCCTTGAGAAAATAAAAAACTGGGGACTAAAAGATCATTTTTGTGGAAAAAATATGATTTTTTTTATTTTCCCCGCCAGGGCGTTTTAAAAGTCTATGAAGCCTTTGGGGCTCAAAGTGATCCCACACACTAATAATACCTTTGGGGGTTATTTTTTCCCAAAATGGGGTCCTTGTAGGATTTCCCCTGTTTAGGCACATCAGGACTCCCAAAGCGACCCTGAACCCCGAGACCAATTACAAACAAAGACTGCATAAAAAAACATCAAACTTCTATCTGGCCCCGACATTGCCTACACCGTGTTTCCACCCACATATGGGGATCACATACTCAGGAGAAATTGGGGCAACTTTTGGGGTCCAATTTCTCCTGTTTAAAACCCTTGGGGGAAAAAAAAAAATTGGTTTACTAAAAAGAGTTTTTTGGGAAAAAAAAAATCAGATTTTTTATTTTCATGACCCGGGGGATTTTAAAATTGTGTGAAGACTTGGGGGTTCAACCTGCCACCACAGATTAGATAAGTTCTTAGGGGGTTTTGTTTCCAAAAAGGGGTCCTTGGGGGGGGGTTTTCCACTGCTTAAGGCACATCGGGGCTCGCAAACGAACATGACAGCCTGAAAGGCTGATTCCAAACGTCATTACTTCCTTTTGAGCCCGCCGTGCCCCCCAAACAGTATTTCCCACCCAATATGTGTATAAAGGGGTCCTCAGGACAAAATTGGACAAAACTTTTGGGGTCCAATTTCCTTGGGAAAAAAATCAAAATTTTGAGGACTAAAAAATCATTTTTGTGGAAAAAATTTTTTTTTCACCCTAGGATTATAACTTTATGAAACACTTGGGGGTTTGGGAAAGGTACAAAAAGAATCGAGAAATTTCCCTTTAGGGGGTCTATTTTTCCCAAAATATGCCCTTGTGGGGGTTTCCACTGTTTGGCACATCAGGGCTCTTCAAACGCGCATGGTTTCCAACCATTCTGGTTGAAAAAGTCAAAAGCGCTCCTTCCCTTCCAAAGCTCTGCCATCACCCAGTTACCCACTATGGGTTATAGCGTATCGGGGCCCAAATTGCACAATAATTTTGAGGTCTTTTACATTTGGGAAAAAAAAATTGGGGTGAAAAGATCATTTTTGTGAAAAAAATATGATTTTTTAATTTTACGGCCTACGTTAAAAAATAGTGTAAAGCATTTTGGGGGTTCCAAGATTAACCAACAGATCTAGATATTCCCTTAGGGTGTTTTGTTTCTAAAATGGGGTCATTGTGGGGGTTCCCACGGTTTAAAGCAATCAGGGGCTATCCAATGGGGGCATGGCGTCCTCTCGATTCCACCCAACTTTGTTTTGAAAAGTCAAATGGAGTCCTTTCCTTCCAGACTTTTCCCGGAAACCCAAACATGATTTCTCCCCCCACATATGGGGTATCGCGTACTCAGGAAAAATTGGACAACTTTTTGGGTCCAATTTCCTTGGGGGAAAAAAATCAAAAATCGGGGACAAAAAATAATTTTTGTGGGATTTTCACACCCAGGTTTTTAAAAACCCTTAGTGAAAACTTGGGGGTTTTTTATTTGCTCACAACAGTCTAGATAAATTCCTTATGGGTTTTGTTCCAAATTGGTTCAATGTGGGGGACGTTTAGGCACATCAGGGTGTTAGGGTTGCGGAACGCACCAAAAATATATGTGAGAGGTGCGTTCCCCGCACGAGGTCCACCGGCAAGCGGAGCCGTGCAAATAAAATGCGCAAGAAGCGAACTTCTTTAAACCCGCAAAGTCGCAAAATAAACGCCGAAAAGGCTGTGGAAAAATGTGGGTAACTCTGTTAATCCACAAGCCGCTAGAAAGGCCCCCAGCCTTTTTGGCGATGTGTACGAACTCATTAACACAATGATTTGCCAAAAAAATACGCTGGGGGGGCTGTTCCAGGTTGAAAGCGAACCCTGTTACGTCACAGAGCCGCTTGAGACAAACTTCTGTTTCGTGTCCCGGCACCCGGTAAAACAGTGAAAAAGCTAAGCGAACATTGAACGGATCATGCGTAATTTTTCCTTGCGGGGGTCACCCAACTATGGCGTCTGAAGCCAGAAACCCCCGAATACGGCAAACAACACCTCACGTATTCCGGCCCCTTTCTAGGGCATTAGGACACCCACCCTGACCAGCTAGCCCCCAAACTCCTCACCTAAAAGGCGGTAATTCAAGGGGCTTATTTCAGCGGGCCAACCACACACACGAAAAGACCACACCGGTGCTAACCCTCAAGATTGATATTAGCGCCTGGACCCAGCCCATTCCACCCTTTTATAACAACCCGTCAGGACCTGCCAAAACAAGGCCAATGAGAAACTGTTCCAAAACAAATGTGTTTCATGACCTTCCTTTGGGGACCAATAGGAGCTGCTGCCGTACCTGAACATGTGACCCCAGATCCCAAAAAGGGGATCCCTTTCCGGGATGCTTTAGAAGGGGAAACGAGGACTTCAACCAAAGAGGCCCGCTCCAAATGGTTAAAAACAGATCCAGGGAGGGGGCAGCCCCAAAAAAATCTGCCACAGAAAAGGAATTTTGGGAAGACGCTGGGACCCCCGGCTCTGTGAAAAAAGGGGCCCCCGCGGCCGGGGGAAGAATTGGGGGGGCCCCAGCGGGACCGTTTTAAAATTCCCTTTTGGGCGCAGCGGGGGAATCGGAAAACCAAAAATTTTCCCCCCCTCCCCGGGTCCCCCCTTCCCCTTTGGGGCCCGCTGCAAAACAAAAAGGAGGAAAAACGCGGAAAAAGGGGGGAAAAAACCCCGGCCCCCCAGGGGCCAATCAGGCCCTAACCCCCCCAATCCACCCCAAAAAAAAATTTTTTGCCTCCTACCACCTTCAAACCCCCCAAGGCCCCTTTACCTCATGATCGTGGTTTTATGAAAACCCAACTTCCCGGCAGATGACTCGGAAAACCGGGGGGAAAGGGGCCCGGGGGTTTAGGGGGGACACGGGGAAAGGGGTTTGTGTACCCCAAAGGGAGGCGGAAGGGCTAGGGGGTAAACCCCGGGTTCCCCTGCTCCCCAAAAAAATTTAAAGGGGCCCAAAAAAAGAGGGCCAAAATTTTGGGGACCCAACCCCACCTGATGTTTGGGCAGAAAGCCCCCCCAAAAGGCATTTTCCAGAAATGTGGGTAGGGGCCCGATGGGCATCGGCCCAAAAACCCCCAAAACCCCTCTTTTTGGGGCCCCTTAAAAGGGGTCCTTTTGGTGGGGGTCCCAAATGTCCCTTTCCTTCCCCCAGCCCATCTGCCACCCGGGAATCGGGGGGAAGACAGGGGCCCCTGGGCACTGGTTCTGGGGGGTGCTGCCCGGGGTTTTTTGGGAAAAGGAAGGGGTCGTCCGGAGGGGTCAACCACAGCAAAAAATTGAGCGAACTCACCCCCGGTAGAAAGGGGCCCATCACCCTCCCCGGCAGAGAAAAAATGTCGAAGAAAATTCCCAAAAAGGCTTTTTTCCCCCTCTACCCCCATTGTTTGGGGGGGTTTAGAGGGAGATTAAACTAAAGCTGGAAAAAAGACCGCCTCCCAAACCCCAAAAAGCCAAACGGGGAAATCGATAAAATGAAATTTTTTTCCCCTACCGTGTAGGCGGAAAAATGCCAAAAGAAAAGTCCCAAAGGGCCCCCTGCAAAAAGGAAACCCCCGGGGGTTAAAAGGGACAAAGGCCCCTTTTTTGGGAGAAGTGGTCGGTTATCACCCAAATGAGGGTTTTGGGCCCCCAGATTGGGGGAAGCGACCCCCCAAAACCCTTCCCGGGGCCATCCCCCCGGGCCTGTCTGCCCCGAAAAAGGGGAAAAAATCCCCCGCGGCCTTTGTGAGGGGACTTATTCTTGGCGCAGGAGACCCCCCTTTAACGTATTCCCGAGCCCCGGGCCCCTCTGCGGCCCCAGTATGTCCTCCCCCAAAAAAAAAATCAGAAGCCCCTTTTTTCCCCCAAAAATTTCCACCCCCCGGGAAGAATTTGGCCCCAAAGAGTTTTTTCCGGCCCAAAAAATTGGGGGGCCCCAAAAGTTTCCCCCCGGGGCAGACTAAGCGAAACCGGGGGGCCCCCCGTTTTTTAGGCTTTTGGGGGGGAAAAAAAGGGGCCAGGCCCTCCTCCACCTCCCCAGAGGACACCCCGGGGGGGGGGGGTAGAGCTTTTTCGGGGGTGTTTTCTCACCGGGGGGGGAAATGGGGGGTTTTAAATGGAACCGGGAAAAAAAAAGGGCCTTTGGGCCCCGAGGGTTTTTCCGCTGGGCTGTCGAAAAAACCCCCCTTTTTTGGGGCCCCCTTGGAAAAGGGGAAGGGGGGAAGCGCCCCTCCAGAAATTTCCCCCGGAAAGGGCCCCAATTCATACCCCCAAAACCCCCCCTTCCCCCCTGGAAAATTCCTCTTGCTGGGAAAAAGTTTGGGGAAAAAAAAAAGGGGTGCTTCCCCCCCTTTTGGGACCCTTTTTAAAAGGACTGCCCCCGCCCCCAAAGAAGAGGATCCCCCCTCAAAAATAAAGGTTTACGACATCGGGGCGTTTTTAAGATGGGGCACGGCGAAAGGGGCCCTTGGGGTGGAGGAAAACGCCTTTGTGCCTCCTTGACCCCCCAACCCCTTGGGAAAAGCTTCCTTCTTTTTGGGGTACCAAGGGAGTACCAAAAAAGGGGGAATGGGGGGTGAATTGGGGAAAAATATTAATGAAAACCCCTTTTAAACCTGCAACCCCCCTTAAAAGGGTGGGTTTTGCCAAAAAATCAAGCCTGTGGGGTTTGGTTTGGGGCCATAGCCAAACCCTGGGTGGGAAGAAATAGCCCAGGGGGAAAAGGAAAAAACTCCCCCTCAAACATGCACTTCCCCAATTCGGATTAGGGGAAATTTTTCGCAAAAAATTAAGACCTTGAGACAAACCCCTTCCCCGGTTGGGGGCCAAAACCGGGAAAAGATGGGAATGTTTTAACCCATAGATTCCACCGAGGGGGTCAACTTTCCCGGGGGATGTCGTTCCAAAAAAATCTTGGAAACACTGGGGCTTAAAAGGCCCCAAAGGGGCATTCCCCAAAATTTTTTAATCCCACCCCCGGGTTTTTAAAAGCCGTCTCCATTTGCCCCCTCAGGTTTAAAAGGGGTTTTAAGCACCCCCAGCTATTAAAAATAACTGCTCCCCGAACCCCCTCAAAGAGCTCAGGGATTATGGAAAAAAATACAAAATTTTTACGGTGATAGGTTGAGCCCCCAAAATAATCACGACGTAATTCCCATTCTTTTTCTGCCAAAAAGAACTCACTCCCCCCGGTGCCCCAAAAACCTAAGAACCCCCTGCCAATTTTTTCCGAATATTTGGGACATGGCCCTGTCCAGGAAAAGAGAGGGGATAAACCTTCCCTAGGAGGCTAGCTTTGGGGAAAGGGCGATAGGACAGTCATAGGGGCGATGAGGCGGAAGAGTCTCCGCAGCCTTTTCGGAAAAAGTGGCCCCTAAGACCAAAAGACCTTTGGAAAAAGGAAGAGGTCTTGGGTATCTCAGTGGTTTGGGGCCTGAGCTGTCCCCAATGATCTCCTTTACATAAATTACCCCAACCCAAATTCCCCTGAAGACCACTCAATATGGGGGAGTGGTGGCGGAGCCGGGTAATCCCAACAAAACCTCATCTAACCCTCGGGGGATAAAAATGTTATTCTCCCGATGGGGGGGAGCTAGCAAGGTGATGGGACGACTGATGGGGATTTGTGAGGGCAGAATTCCCCAGTTCAACACCCTACCGATATGGTTCAGCCCGCAACACAAAAAGGGATGGTGTGGCGGAAGCAAAAGAGGAGACATAAAATTCCCTCTGCCCAGAAACCAACCCCCGCTTACGGGTAGGGGGGTAGAACCGTAGGTAATTTCCCCCTTTGGGGGGCACTTTAGGGGGAAAACCATGGGTCCAGGCCCCGTTTAGGTTTTGGGGGGTGACCCTTTATTCACCGCTGGGACATGGGTTTTCAAAATGTCCCCGCTCGGCAAATAAAAAAAAGTCGGGGTGGCGAGTACCTGAGATTTGATCCTGAGGACAACCTCCGAAGGCGGGCGCCTGAACAGGGGACTCCAGAGGGGTCGAAGTAGGAGCCAACGGACACTCTGCCTACACGGGGACGTTCCAGCCTCCGCTTGTGGAAACGGAGGTCGAAGCGTGTGGAAAAAAGCGATAAGCTTCTCCAGTGTGGCAGGAATCTCCCTGGTAGCCAAGGCGTCTTTCACATGACCCCCAGTCCTCTCCAGAACACGGGAATGAGGACTTTAATCTGGCCACTCTAATTCCGAGCCAGAGTCCGAAATTGGACAGCAAAATGGCTGACCAAAGCCAAACCCTGGTACTTGCCAGCAGTTTGAGCGCCGTATCGTGGGTGACCTGAGGTCCTAGAAAACCTTTTTCAGAGCCTCCAGAAAACGAGAAGCGCTCCGCACCACACGGTCGTCACGCTCCCACAGCGGCGTTGCCCACTCCAACGCTCTGCCCGACAGAAGAGCTATCACAAAGCCCACTTGTGCCCGATCCGTGGGGAAAACGTGCAGCCAGAAGCTCGAGGTGTATGGAGCACTGACTCACCAATCCCCGACATTGCTTGCTGTCACCAGCAAACTTGTCTGGAAGCGGGAGGTGGGACAATGTAGGGACAGAGGTGGCAGAGGACAAACTGGCTGCAGCTACGCTAGCAGCCTGAACAGCGACTGCGGTAAAATCCACAGCTGAGGTTGTGCGCTCAAGAGCCGCCAACCTACCCTCCAGCTGTTGGATGTACAGCTGTAAACGCTGTTCATACCGCCATTTTACTAGCCAGACCCTGGCGCTAATATATGTTAGGGTCTGCGGAACGCACCAAATATAAGATGTGGAGAGGTGCGTTCGCAGCCCAGGGTCCACCGTGCAAGCGGAGCCTGCTGCTAGTAAAATGGCGCAAGAAGCGAACTCTGTTTATCCCGCAGAGTCGCCAAAATAAACGCCGTAACGCGCTGTGGCAATATGTGCGAACTCTGTTAATCCACAGAGCCGCTAGAAGGAGTGCCGCAGCGCTATATGGCGATGTGTACAAACTCACTTAACACAACTGAGTCGCAAAATAAACACGCTAGGGAGCTGTCTAGCGTTGAAAGCGAACCCTGTTACGTCACAGAGCCGCTGAGACAAACTTCTGTGTGTGTCAGACACCCAGGTACACAGTGAACAGCTAAGCGAACATAGAATGTGATCATGTGCTAATGTCCTCGCGGGAGTCACCCGCAATCTATGGCATCTGAACGCCAGACCCTGAATACAGCAATCAACCTCCTCACCGGTTATGCCGGCAATCTAGGGCATCTAGGACACCGACCCTGACCAGCTAGCAATACTAAACTCCTCACCGATTAAGTCGGTATTCTAGGGGCTTATTTCAGCTGGGCCCTAACCACACACACGCATGACCACACTGGCGCTAAGCATACAATGATTGATATTAGCGCATGGCGGCCCAGCCATGCCACCCCTTTTTTAGCAACAGCTACAGGACCTGCCAGAAACAAGGACCAATGAGAAACTGTTCCAAACACATGTAGTTTCATGACCTTCCTGGGAGGGCTGCTGCAGTACCTGAACATGTGACCCCAGATCTCCAATGAGAGATCTTACCCTGGGCATGCTCAGAAGGGGAAACGCAGGACTTCGTCTCAAAGACGTCTGCTCCACTACTGGCTATAATAGCAGATCCAGGAGAGGCAGCAGCAAGTCTCTGCACAGTACTGGAATGGGCAAGACGCTGGGACCGACGTCTCTGCTGAACAGGCTCCACTGCGGCCGGAGATGAATGGGGGACCGCAGCGGGACTGGTTCGAGACTCCCCTTGTGCAGCAGCGGGAACTCGAACCCTAACACAGGGGCTCTCCAAACGCGACATGGTGTCCAATCTCAATTCCAGCCAATTTTGGTTTGAAAAAGTCAAACAGAGCTTTTTCCCTTCCGAGCCCTGCCGTGCGCCCAGACAGTGGTTTTCCCCCACATATGGGGCATCGGCGTACTCAGAAGAAATTGCACAACTTTTTCCTGTCCATTTTCTCCTTTTACCCTTGTTAAAATAAAACATTGTTTGTAAAAGATCATTTTTGTGACTAAAAATTAAACGTTCATTTTTTCCTTACAAGTTGCTTCAGCTCCTATGAAGCACCTGAAGGGTTAATAAACTTCTTGAATGTGGTTTTGAGTACCTGGTGTCACTGTGTGGGGTGCAGTTTTGAGAATGGTGTCACTTTTGGATATTTCTTACATATAGACCCCTCAAAAGTGACTTCAAATGTGAGGTGGTCCCTAAAAAAAATGGTTTTGTACAATTTGTTGTAAAAATGAAAAATCGCTGGTCAACTTTTAACCCTTATAACTTCATAACAAAAAAAAAATTTTGGTTCCAAAATTGTGCTGATGTAAAGTAGACATGTGGAAATGTTGTTTAGTAAATATTTTGTGTGACATATTCTCTGTTTATATGTCAGAAAGGGTCAATAGTTTTTTCTTTTTCTTAGTTAAAATAGAATTTTATTAAACACAATAAAATTAAAATAGAGAAATTCCCAGTCGCAGCCTGCCGCAGTTGTTTTTGTATTTATTTATATTTATATTGGAATATTATTATCTCTATGCTGCTATTATTTATAAGATCAACTGCACATTAGCAATTTTTAATATATGGATTTAATAGCATGTATTCAGATTCGGTAATTTATTAATTTATTAATACCATATGTTTATATGATTTAATTTAATTAATTTTTTAATTGATATATTCATACCTTTTGTGTAATCAATTTACATATGTGAGAGAAAAATTGTTCCCTTTTCTCTGTCTGCTCGGTGTTGTTACTCTGTACTATTTTTAATTTTATTGTGTTTAATAAAATTCTATTTTAACTAAGAAAAAACTCTTGACCCTTTCTGA
>JARQOD010000002.1:217552068-217562895 GCA_033576555.1 Oophaga sylvatica
CCTCTCGCTCACATAGACGTCTGTCAATTTGAATGGCCAATGCCATAGAGTCATTGAGCCCAGAAGGAACAGAAATGACACCATAACGTCTTTTACAGTCTCTGCCAGACCCTTCCGAAAAAGAACTGCCAGGGCATCGTTATTCCATTTAGTAAGGACTGCCCACTTTCGGAATTTCTGACAGTATAGCTCTGCAGCTTCCTGACCCTGTTTCAATGCAACAAGGTTTTCTCAGCTTGATCAGTAACATTAGGTTCATCATTAGTGTTGAGCATTCGATACCGCAAGTATCGGGTATCGGCCGATATTCGCGTTATCGGAATTCCGATATTTAAATTTCCCGATACTTTTTCCATATCGTATACCGGAATCGGAAGTTCCCATAATTCTTTGAGAGGCAATGTGATTTTAGTCAGCCAATGAGGAATCCTACGAAGTGTGGGCACATCCTGTAATGCTGCGGTCATCTTAACTAATGGCATGGCTGTGATTGGCTGCTGAAATGATGTCAGAATGCACTATAAAAGGCGCCGCCGCCATTTTAGCGTCACTGTGCTGTGAACTCAGTAAGGGACAGAACGCTACTCTGCTCACTCTGAGGGACAGTTAGATATTGCGATTTTGTGTACTACTGTGCTTGAGGCAGGCTAGTTTACCAACCGCTGTGTAAAGCTTCATTTTGCCAGTGTTGTTTTAACAGCTCTGTGCAAGGTGTGTGTGTGACAGTGCAGGTGACGCTGCAGTTTGCTCTGCACCCAAACCGCTGTTTGTAGGCATCTGCACGTGTCACTGACTTTTTTTTTTTTTTTTTTTTTTTTTATTTTGTGGAATTGGTGCAGCTCCATTATATTAGAAAAAAAAATCAAATCTATTAGTGTGACTTGCTTCCATCCGTATACAATACATTGGTTGCAAACACTATAGAAGTACAGAAAGGAGCTTTTCACAGATTGTGGACAGTTGTGTTTCAGTGTTCACTTCAGTCTGTGTTTTTTACTTTTTTTAGTGCAGATCACGCTACAGTTACATGTTCAAGCACTGCTGCTTGTACTCTGCTGAGCGTGTCTCAGTGGCTCATCCTTTTCATTTATCTCCAATTGGTTCTGCTACATTCCATTTAAAATAAATCTAATCTATTACTAATCGGCCTAACCGACTGCTGCACTCTGCAAACGACTTTCGACTAACCTCTGCACTAATACGTACCTCCCACTCCCGACTCCAAGACTTCTCCTGCTCTACGCCAATCCTCTGGAATGCTGTACCCCAAGAAATTAGGACTATCCACAATTTGCATGGTTTCAGGCGCTCCCCAAAAACACATTTGTTCAGAGCGGCCTATCACATTCACTAATCAAAGTCATTCTATGTATTCTGTGTAAGTGTGTGTGTGTCTCTAGCCCATTCACTATCTCCATCCCTCAGTCCCTTAAGATGGCTGGAACATCATTGTAAATGCACCATTGTATATAAACACCTATACTTTGTATCTCCCCCATCTCATTGTACATTGTAAGCTGTCACGAGCAGGGGCGACTTATTTAGCTTAAATTATTGTATTGTTAACGTTGTTACTTATGACTTGTGTTCTGAAACTGCTAAACTGTAAAGCGCTGCGGAATATGATGGCGCTATATTAATAAATATTATTATTATTCCTCTGAGCTGCTCCACCACCTTCCTGTTCTTCATGCCATGTTGGGTATTGGACCTCATCATCTCCACTACCCTCTTCCAACACCTGCTGTTGGGTGGTCTGGCCAGCACCATGCTCAACAGAAACTGGCACCTGGGTCTCATCATCATCATCAGATGCGTTCTGCGGTGTGCTGACCATCGGCACTGTCTCACCCGCCTCTTCAGATTCAGAGAGACACAGCTGTTGCGCATCACTGCATACTCCCTCTTCTTCACATTACAGAATGCTGCTTGGCTGGGCCCCTGTTTGCAAGCCAATAGATTTGAGAACAGAAGCAGACACTCAGCTGGCTCTGTACAGAACTCTCTGACTGCCTGGGCAATTTGCCAGGCGGTGAAGAGACAGATGGTTGCCCAACAGTGCTGTGGTCCTGAGAGGAGGTGGAAGCAATTGAAGTCGATGCATTGGCTGAGATCCAAACAACAACGGCTTCAATTTGTTCTTCCCGCAGCAGGGGGGTACTCCGAGCTCCTACAAAAGTGCGCATAAAGGAACGCTCACGGCCCGGGGAAAACTGGTGGATGCTGTGTCACTGGGGGCCGCAGCAGCCACAGAATCCCCACGTCCTCTCCTGAAGAAACTCCACGACCACGTGCCTTACTCCCTGCCTTCTTCATCTTGGTAGATTGATAAAGAAAGTCTGAAAAGTTATAAGGCCTAAGTGTGGTTATTCCGCAGAGACTGCAGTGAACACTGCACACAACTGTTCAGTAGGTGTGAAAGGCCCCTTTGTGTACTTCTATAGTGTTTGCAACCAATGTATTGTATACGGATGGAAGCGCGTCACACTAATAGATTTTATTTATTTGTAATAGAGTGGAGCAGCAACAATTAGAGAAAAATTTCAAGGATGTGCCAGTGACACACGCTCAGCAGACTACAACCAGCAGTGGTTGAAGAACTAACTGGAGCGTGATCTGCACTCCAAAAAGGAAAACCTCAGACTACAGTGAACACTGCACACAACTGTTCACTACCCAACGCGTCTCAGCAGGAAGGCAGTCTGTGCGTCAAAACAAAGGCGCAAGCATACATCCACGTACCCTGTTTATAAAGCTATATAAAAAAAATTATGTAGTAGTGACGCACACTTTATTGAGGTACAGTATTACATCGCCATTCACCATCTGTGGCTATGCAGTCTCATCTATATATACCTTATCTATCCGTTGTCATGCTTGCAAGTCGACAGTCAGGCATAAATAGCAATTTTCACTATGCACTATGCACTTTTTAAAGGTTATGTTTGTTAATAAACATGATTATTGCCACATATTATGAGTATTACATGATGGAAATTGTATAATTTTGTATAAACTGTTTAGTGACATTATTCAGCAAATGTAACATTTTAGTAATGTCACAGATAACTTGTAATGCTGATGATGTTTTGAAGTCAGACATTCATTGTCTATACAATAAAAATGGTGTACATACTGTTACTTATCCATCATTAATGGATTCAGATATGTACTTGTATGCTTTTATGTACAACCGTATAGCAGATTCCTTAACTAATTTATTTTGTGGTTTGCATTGCTGTTCAACATGTTAATGTATGTGTTTATGTTTGTCAATTCTTTATTTATCTAGATATTAGTTTAAATGAAATCATCATCTTATGGTAGTAAAGGTTATCTTTCTCTTGTTTGAAGTATAGACATTTAAAATTGACAGGTAACAAGGAAATTACTTGATCTAGTATTTAAACATCCTCCTTGACCCTGGGCTCCAACACCGCCAGTTGTTGCTCGGAAGTGCTGTTAGCACAGTCAACACTTGCTCCTGTGTTACTGGGGTTCAGTAACGTCAGCTGGTCCTCGGTTGTGCCATTGGCTCTTTTCCTTCTGCTGCCCCTCCGGGTTCCAGTACCGTCAGCTGGTTCTCCGCAGTGCCTTTGGCCTAGGTGCCTCCATCTTGGTATCCGAGTTCCAGCAATGTCTGCTGGTCCTTGGTAGTGCTTTGGAGCACAGGTACCTCCTGCTTAGTAACCGTGTCCCAGTAACGTCAGCTGGTCCTCGGTTGTGCCATTGGCTCTTTTCCTTCTGCTGCCCCTCCGGGTTCCAGTACCGTCAGCTGGTTCTCCGCAGTGCCTTTGGCCTAGGTGCCTCCATCTTGGTATCCGAGTTCCAGCAACGTCTGCTGGTCCTTGGTAGTGCTTTGGAGCACAGGTACCTCCTGCTTAGTAAACCGTGTCCCAGTAACTTCAGCTGGTACAAGATTGTGCTACAAATACAAGATACGGAACAAGAGACACAAGAACAATAAGCAGAAGATCTAAAAGCAGAAGAACATGAAGTATAAGACCAAAATGAAGAGCAAAATATATGCTCTAAATTCTAAGCAGAAGAAGACTAAGCAGTGTATGGGGGTGAGTCCGTTCCTCCTCGTGGTGCCCTGGAAAATGCCTGCTGCTGCAGGCTAAACTGAACACGGACAAATACTGTTGTAATTTAAATCTTTTGTGACAGCAAGAACGGAAGGATGAAAAATTCATACTTTGACAGATTACAAGTACAGGATTCTCTGTCACAAATAAGAATATGATGAAGAAGATGAAGCAGAATATGAATAAGAATAATAGTTTAATAAGAAGAATATGAGTAATGTTAACAAAGATGAATAGCAAGAAGTTTAAGAAGAAGATAAAGAAGGTGAAGATGAAGAATAATTTGATGAAAAAGATGATGCTGCAGAAGATTATGAAGGAGAAAGTGTGTGAAAAGTTAAAAAGGTGAAGATGAAGAGCATGGAAGTTGTGTAATATACATATTTGCCAAAATATAAAAAACGTTAACATTGTCAATTTCTTCGTCAATCCGAACATCTTTAAAAAAAAAAAATATTTATGCTATTCCATTTGATTGGGTTAAACATCTATGCCTTTAATGTCTCCTCAACCTTCCCCAATACATTCTACATTACTCTTTCTTGTTTTCCTTCATGTACAATTAACCAACAAGGCAAGAATGGGTTTTTTTTAATTTCGATATTTTGTTCCCATAGACTTACATGGGACTTCCGGTATCGATATCGGGTATCGCCGATATTTTAGTGATATCGGCGATACCATTCCGATTCGATACTTTAGGATATCGGAAAGTATCGCTCAACTCTATTCATCATACAACAACCCCAGAGCCTGAAAAAACACATTAACATCAGTCAAGACAGGATCCCCAGGTGTCAGGGAAAAGGCCCAATCCTGAGGGTCACCGCCCAACAGGGAGATGACAATTTAAACCTGCTGTGTAACGTTCCCTGAGGACGTAGGCCTCAATGCAAAAAACAACTTACAGTTATTTTAAAAATTCAAAAATTTAGTGTGATCCCCAAAAAACAACTCGGGAGTAGGAATCCTAGGCTCTACAGCAGGCATCCGAGTGAGATAGATTGCCATACTCCGAACTTCAGCAGCAAGCTGCTCCACACGCTCAGACAAATGCTTGATTTTCATTGAGAAAAAATTCCTCCTCAGCCCCCAGAGAACAAGAGGGAAAAATGTATGTAAAAAAAAAAATTCTGACAACTTTTTTTTTCTGACAACTTTATTTTTTGACAACTTTATTTTTTTCCCTACTATTTTTCCCTTTCTATTGAGTACCATAGAATTTTCAGTAAGGCCGGTGATTCTGTTATGATTTGGTAACTGAGGAGGACAGGAGCAAAACAGCAAGGCTGCCAAACACCTGAGAGGTTGGAAACTAATGGGTTGCAGATCCCAAATCTAACCACACAACTAGAAGCAGCCGTGGAGCGTACCTACGTGGTCCTAGACGCCTCGGCACAGCCGGAGAGCCAGCTACACCTAAAGATAGAAACAGGAAAGCTAACTGCCCCGGAGTAGAGCCCCAAAGGAATAGGCAGCCCTCAAACATATAATGGCGGTTAGACAAGACAAAACACAAACGCAGGCAGAAAATAGAGTGAGCAAACGATGGGGTCAAACACTGCCTAATTAGGACAGGACAGAATACTATATGCAACCCAGCAAAACCCTAGCAAAACTTCCAACACTTCTGATTTCAAAAATGAATCACACGATCTCGCCACCCACTAAATCAGATCTCAGTGTGAACAAGGCTAATCCGCAGCCACTCAAAAAGCAGGAAAGAGCAATTGAACAAATAACAGTGGCTGCTGAAAAACAGAGAGGGGACCCGGCTAACCTCCACAAAGGTGCAGACAAAAATGGAAATAGCAAACACAATAGAAACAAGCAGAAAATATCTTATTTGAAGGTAGCAGACGAATGCAAGACACCAGAAGACTTCCAAATGAACCAGGAAACAACAATTAATCACCGGCCAGGATCATGGGAAGGCAGCTCCCTTATATCAGCCCAGTCAGTGACTCCTGATTGCAATTCATCGCTGGCAGGTGAGGAGGATCTGTCATTAGATACAGCCTCAGTACCGTCAGCAACCACCAGAGGGAGCCTCAGCTCAGAAATTGTCTTCAACACGTTCACAACAGTCTACACTCTTGATGGAATCTATTAATTTTTTTTATTCCAGTAAATTTTTGCAATCTTGAAAGCTGGATCATCTTTTTTCATTTCCACAAGTGGTTCCTTGCAGATCCGTGCCTCCTAGGATGCCTAGCTGGGGTTTCTAATTGTAAAGAAACACATAGCCAATAAAAAATCCTATATTTTGAAGAAAAGAACACCATTTTATTTTTTTATTTAAAATAACAAACACAGGTATAATCAACTAATGTACATTCCATTGAAGCCATCCTCTCCTGTAAAAAAACAGAAAATAATAAACAATAATACTCACCTAACACCAATTCCATTGAAACCATTGTCTCCTGTAAAGACCAAAAATAAAAAAACAACCATATGCTTCACCTGCCCGATGTTCTGTCCATACCGTAATGTTTGTCTGCGATAAAAAATTTTGAAAATGACTATCGCTGAAGTGATTGATTTTAAGTCAGGTCACTGTGTCTGCATTTCCAGTGAACTGTGGTGACCTTAGTGAGATTGCCACTAGCACTGTAAGAAAAGTCACACGGCACAGTGCTGAGTGAGTGAGTTCACCCAAAGTTCTCCGTCAGAATTTCTCATGAATTTATCATCAAGAAGAAACCTGCCTACAGGCCACCCCAAACACAAACAGTCAATTTTTTTTGTCTCCATGATGAGGAACATGTTAGTGCTTCGTGATGGTCCCATGGGCAGGTTTCTTCTTGGAGTCTATGGCCTAGAGCACTAAGATAAAGCTCTGCCTACAGTCCCCCCTGGACCTCGAGCATCTCACTGACCATCTCACTGAAAACTTCTAACACTGATTACACAGGATAGATTTCTTCACCCTCGGTATCATTTTAATCAGTGTAACAGTGACATCCTGACAATCACTTATTTAGCTGACAGGTTCACTTTAAGTAAAAAAAAATTGTCCCCAGAGGTGTTCAACCTTTTAACAATTGTGTTTTCTATTCCAGAAGGATATAATCTTTCTATTTTCTTATAAGAAAATGTACATACAATTGTAGAATAAACACTGATTCAGAATTTTTTTTTTACTTTATTTAGTTACTTCAGTGCAACAGCTCTAATGATATTAGGGCACGATGCCAAATAATCATTTCTCTGGATGCAATTTTTTCTGTATGTCTCTTTTCAAAAACCCTGAAAAGTTTCTGTGAAAAATACTTTTTAATGTAATCTGTCCTGGTAAGTCCAATGTGTATTCAAAGTAATTTTCTAAAGTAGTACTGACATTGAAATGAAATTGACATGTAAAATGGAAAATGTGCTTGGGTAATATGTGAGCTTTATATTTTCTTTGTTGTAATTTAGCAACATGTTTTTATTAAGCACTCAAGTTCTTTATTTTAAACTATCACATTCAATAAGAACAGTCACTTGTCAATAAAGAAGAAGAAAACCACTTTGGAATTGCTGGGTAAAACTTGATGCCTGGGGAAACATCAGGTCTCTGTAGAACATTACAATGTCCATTAACTTTAGTTTGTTTCCTCCGTTCTCCACCTCAACTTTACAGACAACTTCAATACATTTTTGTATAGAAATAAAACTTCATATTACACTGTGTGCTAAAGTGAGTATTTTGATAATATCTTCATTCTTATGCATTATTCCACCTCCAAGCTTTATTTAAGGTGAAAGCTTATTGCTTTGAAGAATGTAGGTGATGTGCATTTGTGTATTGGGGGAGAATGTGTCTTAGAGATGTCCATACTCATTACCGAAGTGTGCAGAATTATTAGGTAACTGGTTTTCTTCAGGCAAAAGGTAACTATGAAAATTTTTTTTTTAAGCTTACAGAATGATGCAGCACTCTTGATTTATACTAATATATTGGTATATGACACAAATCATCAAAATTTTTGCTGCAAATAGTCAACAGGGTGGCAAGAAATTGTTGAGGGAAAAAGATGCACATTAACTGCCAAAGCATTGAGCAAAAATAAAAAGTGAAGTTATTAAGAATGCATTACCTCCAAATCAGTGATTTTCAAGAACTGAACTTCCCTGGAGTGCCCAGTTCAAGATGTTCAGTGTTCAAAGACCTGACCAAGTCGAAAAGCGAAACCCAACCACCAGAACAAGAACACATAATTTGCAATGTTAAGACCAGAAAAAGAAATATCTGAAGACGATTTTTCAAAGATTTTTAAAATTATTGAGATGAGAGTGACTGTTGATGAACCAAAAGGAGGGGCCCCTCAGCTGTATCAGTAATGGGCACAGAACTCCTGTTTAAACCCCAAAATGCCCGCAAGGTGGGGTGTGGTACTGCTAAAAATCGTATCATTAAAGATGACCTAGTTGGACCTTTTTGGAGTTGAAAATAATCAATATCAACATCTAAACCAAACATTTACAATTTTTAGAAGACAAACTTTTTTTTGACCAGCGAACAAGAAAAATTCAGTATCTTTCAAGAAAACCATAAATTTTATGCAGCACAATGATCCATTGCATGCAGCTAAATCTCCAATGTTCAGCTAGAAAGAAAAAAACTTAAAGATAAAAGAAAAATGACATGGCCCCCTTCCTCACCCGACAAAAAAAAATATTACCCCGTAGTTACGACCCAAATTTTTGCAGCTTAATGACCGGGCCAATTTTACAATTCTGCCACTGTCACTTTATGGGGGTTATAACTCTGAAATGCTTTAATGGATTGCTGTTCTACTTTGGTTTTTTTCGTGACATATTGTACTTCACGTTAGTGGTAAAAAAATTTTTTTTATATGACTTGCGTTTATTTATGAAAAAAACGGAAATACAGTTAGGTCCATATATTTTTGGACAGAGACAACATTTATCTAATTTGGTTCTAGACATTACCACAATGAATTTGAAAAAAAAAACAATTCAGATGCAGTTGAAGTCCAGACTTTCAGCTTTCATTTGAGGGTATCCACATTAAAATTGGATAAAGGGGTTTTAGGATTTCATCTCCTTAACATGTGCCACCCTGTTTTTAAAGGGGACCAAAAGTAATTGGGACAAATGACTCCAAGGCTTTTTCATGGACAGGGTGGGCAATCCCTTTGTTATGTCATCTCAATTAGCAGATGAAAAGGGCGGAGTTGATTTGAGGTGTGGTGTTTGCACTTGGGAAGGGTTTTTTGTGAAGGAAACATGCGGTCACAGGGTTTCTCCATGCAGGTGAAACAAGCCATCCTTAAGCTGCAAGAACAGAAAAAAACCCATCCAAGAAATCTACAACATTAGAATGGAAAATCACAATTTGGAATCCTGAAAAAAAAAAAGCACTGGTGAATCATCAATCCAAAAAACCGGGAGCCCCGAAACAAAAAATGATGGGCCCATACTTTCTTTGGTAAGAAACCCAAACAATCAATGAAGCCAAACAAATTCAGTGAAATAGTGTATTTTCCAAGTAACGTAAGAAAGACTCCAAAGAAAGAAATAAAAGGGTACATCTAGATGCAAACATTCAACAATTCCAAAAATAAAAGGCAAAAAATTTGTGAAAAAACCTCCAGAAGCCAGCTCATTCTGGGAAAAAATATTCTATGGACAGATGAGACAAAAAAACAACCCCGTACCAAATGATTTGGGGAAACCAAAAAGTTTGGAGAAGAAAGGGAACGGCCAGATCCAAGGCACAACCACATCCTCTGTAAAACTGGTGGAGGCAACGTGATGGCAGGCATGCATGGCTTTCAATGGCACTGGGTCACTTGTGTTTCTTGATGACATAACAGCAGACAAATGCCGGATCTCTGAAGTGTCCGGGATTCTTTCAGCCAGATTACCAAAAGCTGCAAAGATTGGACGGGTTCATTACGATGGTAAAGCCCCCCAACTACGCAAAGTCCGGAGTTCTGGGAAAAAAGTGGAAATTTTAAGGCCCAAAAACAATCCAGATCTTCCCCAAAATTGGGATGCTTTTTTACTTCTGAAACCCGATTAAGGGGAAAGCCCCCCAAAAAAGCAAAACCCCAAAAGGCTGCGGGTAAAGGCCGGGAAAACATTAAAAGGAGGAAACCCAGCATTTGGTGTGTCCATGGGGTTCCCGACTTAAGGAGTGATTGCCTCCAAGGTTGCCCCAAAAATATTTTAAAAAAAAATTTTGTTTGGGTTTGTTTATTTTTCAATTTTTTTTACCCCCTAAAATGGGAGTGTTTGTAAAGAAAAATTAAATTCCCACATTTTTAAACTTTTTTGTTAACCCTTAAATTAAAGTTTCAATTGCACTTGAATTCTGTTTTAGAGGTTTCTTTCAAAAAACCAAGTGGGGCTGCAGGCCCAACTCGCGAAAAATTTTGTCACTGCCAAATATTTCTGGCCCAGATGGGAAAATTTTGAAAATTTTAAAAATTTCAAAAATTTTTAAATTTTTTTGCCCCTTAAAAACCAGATACGTTGTCTTTAAATTTCTTTAAAAATAAAATTTCCCCATTCATTTTGACAATTTTTAACAAATTTTTTTTTTTTCAAAGTTTAAGGGAAAAAAAGACCAGCGATTTTCATTTTTTAAAAACCCTTTTTTTTTGGACCCCAAACACATTTTAAGTACTTTGGGGGCTATATGAAGAAATACCCAAAAAAGACCCATTCTAAAAACTGCCCCCTCAAAGGGGCTCAAAACACATTCAAGGGTTTTTTTAACCCC
>JARQOD010000002.1:217562995-217607488 GCA_033576555.1 Oophaga sylvatica
CCCATTATCATCATGCCTGCCCATTATCATCATCTCCCCCAACATCATCAATGCCTCCCCAATACACATGCCTGCCCACATCACACACCAGACACACACAAGCACACACCCACAACAACATACACACACACACAACACACACCACAAAGCACCGCACTACATACACACAGACAAACACACGTCTCACCCGTCCAGCGTCCGCGCTCTCTGCCACAGCCGGCCGCTGAATAATGACGTCATTCAGCTGCGCTGCTGTGAGAGGAAGCGCCGGCGCCCCTGGAGCCCGGAGCTGCGGAGGCACGGGAGGGTAAGTATTGTGCCAGCTGATGCTGGGGCCCTGAGCAAGCGGGGGGGCCCAGTGGCGGCGCTGACACCGCTCTCCTCTGCTAACGGGCGCGGGGGTGCCAGACGGCGAGTGGGCCCCCCGCCTGCTCAGGGCCCCGGCACTTGCCCGGGTGTGCCGGGTGCTGACGCCGGCCCTGGTTCCCACGGTCACTAAATGCTACGATAAAGTAGACCCCTTAAGGAACTTATCTAGATGTGTGGTGAGCACTTTGAACCCCCAAGTGCTTAACAGAAGTTTATAACATAGAGCCGTAAAAAATAAAAATTTATTTTCACAAAAATGATATTTTCTCCCCCAATTTTTTATTTTCCCAAGAGCAAAAGGAGAAATTGGACCCCAAAAGTTGTTGTACAATTTGTCCAGAGTATGCTAACACCCCAATATGTGGGGGAACCACTGTTTTGGGCGCATGGCAGAGCTTGCAAAGGAAGGTGCAACCGTTTGACTTTTTCAACTCAGAATTGGCTGGAATTGAGATCAGACCCCATATCATGTTTGGAGAGCCCCTGATGTGCCTAAACAGTGGAAACCCCCCAATTCTAACTCCAACACACCCCTAACCATAACTATTGCCCCAACCCTAACAATAGCCCCAAGCCCAACCCTAATGGTAAAATGGAAATAAATTTTTTTGTTTTATTTTTTTTCCCTAACTAAGGGGGTGGTAAAGGGGTTTGATTTACTATTTATAGCGGGTTTTTATGTTTGGCAGCTGTCACATGCTAAAAGATGCTTTTAATAGCAAAACATTTTTTTTGGCATCACCACATTTGAGAGCTATAATTTTTCCATATTTTGGCCCACAGAGTCATGTGAGGTCTTGTTTTTTGCGGGAAGAGTTGACGTTTTTATTGGTACCATTTTGGGGGAAACTGACATTTTTTGATCGATTTTTATTCCAATTTTTGGGAGGCAGAATGAATAAAAACAAGCAATGAATGAATTTTTTTTTTTGGGGGGGTGCGTTTATACCGTTCCACGTGTGGTAAAATTGATAAGCAGTTTTATTCTTCGGCACTGTACTATTACATCAGTACCTCATTTATATATTTTTTTTATGTTTTGGTGATTTTATACAATAAATACTTTTATATAAAAAATAATTTTTGCATCGCTTTATTCTGAGACCTTTATTTTTTTCAATTTTTTCCAGTGATGGAGCTGTATGTCGGCTTTTTTTTGCGGGACAAGATGACGTTTTCAGTGGTACCACGTTTATTTATATCCATCTTTTTGATTGCGTATTATTACCCTTTTTTTTTTAGGCAGTATGATAAAGCATTGTTTTTTGGCCTTTTTTTTTAAGGGTGTTCACTAAAGGGGTTAAAGGGAATCTGTCACCCCTTTTTTGCCCTATGAGATAGGGCCACCGCCATCAGGGGCTTATCTACAGCATTCTGGAATGCTGTAGATAAGCCCCCGATGTAACCTGAAAGTGAAGAAAACCGAGTTATAAAATACTCACCCAGGGGCGTTCCGGGGGGATGTCGGGTCCGGAGGGAGTCGCGGTCCGGTGCATCCCATCTTGTAGCGAAGCCGGCCTTTTCTTTCCGTCCCGTCACAGCTCCTGCGCAGGCACACTGCTCTGCCCTGGTGAGGGCACAGTAAAGTACTGCAGTGCGCAGGCGCCGGGAAAGGTCAGAGAGGTCCGGAGCCTGTTCACTGTACAGTAGTACTGTGCTGGGCAGTGCAGTGCGCCTGCGCAGGAGCAGCGACGGGACATAAAGAAGAGGCCGGCTTCGCTACAAGACGGGAGGCGCCGATCCGGACCGCGACTCCCTCCGGACTGGACCGCCCCCGGACCGCCCCTGGGTGAGTATTTTATAACTCGTTTTTCTTCACTTTCAGGTAACATTGGGGGCTTATCTACAGCATTACAGAATGCTGTAGATAAGCCCCTGATGGCGGTGGCCCTATCTCATAGGGCAAAAAAGGGGTGACAGATTCCCTTTAACTAGTGGGACAATTCTATAGGTTGGGTCGTTGCGGACGCGGTGGTGATACTAAATATGTGTACTTTTAGTGTTGAGATTAATTTTTTTTCAAAGATTGATTTAATGATGGAATATTGTTTTTTTTTTATATATAATTTTACATTTATTTTTTTAAATTATATCTTTTACACTGTGTCCTGCTCTGAGGGCCCTGTTGGAATGCTGTGTGCGGCCCAGGGCAGGCAGGGGGGGCCAGCCACACGCAGCATTCCAACAGGGCCCCGGCCCACGGCAGGCGGGAGGGGCTCGCACCATCCACCAACAGGGTCCCCAGGACTCCTGTTGCAGGATGCTGCGCCTGCAGGCCCCGCCGCCAGCCCTGGGGAGGGCCCCTCCTGCCTGCCCTGGGGGCCCCATTGGTGGATGCTGCGGGCCCCTTCTGCATGCCCTGGGGAGGGCCCCTCCTGCCTGATCTGGGGGCCCTGTTGGTGGATGCTGCGGGCCCCTTCTGCATGCCCTGGGGAGGGCACCTCCTGCCTGCCCTGGGGGCCCTATTGGTGGATGCTGTGGGCCCTTTCTGCATGCCCTGGGGAGGGCCCCTCCTGCCTGCTCTGGGGCCCCGTTGGTGGATGCTGGCGGGCCCCTTCTGCATGCCCTGGGGAGGGCACCTCCTGCCTGCCCTGGGGGCCCTTTGGTGGATGCTGTGGGCCCCTTCTGCATGCCCTGGGGAGGGCCCCTCCTGCCTGCTCTGGGGCCCCGTTGGTGGATGCTGCGGGCCCCTTCTGCATGCCCTGGGGAGGGCACCTTCTGCCTGCCCTGAGGGCCCTGTTGGTGGATGCTGCGGGCCCCTTCTGCATGCCCTGGGGGCCTCGTTGGTGGATGCTGCGGGCCCCTTCTGCATGCCCTGGGAGGGCCTCTCCTGCCTGCTCTGGGGGCCCTGTTGGTGGATGCTGCGGGCCCCTTCTGCATACCCTGGGGAGGGCACCTCCTGCCTGCCCTGGAGGCCCTGTTGGTGGATGCTGTAGGCCCCTTCTGCATGCACTGGGGAGGGCCCCTCCTGCCTGCCCCTGGGGCCCCTGTTTGTTGATGCTGCGGGCCCCTTCTGCATGCCCTGGGGCCCCGTTGGTGGATTCTGCGGGCCCCTTCTGCATGCCCTGGGAGGGCCCCTCCTGCCTGCTCTGGGGGCCCCGTTGGTGGATGCTGCGGGCCCCTTCTGCATGCCCTGGGGAGGGCCCCTCCTGCCTGCTTTGGGGGCCCGCTGGTGGATGCTGTGGGCCCCTTCTGCATGCACTGGGGAGGGCCCCTCCTGCCTGCTCTGGGGGCCCCTGTTGGTGGATGCTGCGGGCCCCTTCTGCATGCCCTGGAGAGGGCCCCTCCTCCTGCTCTGGGGGCCCTGCTGGTGGATGTTGTGGGCCCTGCCGCCGCTCCCAGCCATGTGGCACACTGACTGTCACGCTGCTCTGCTCCAGAATAAGGAAGTGGAGAGAGCAGAGCAGCGTGTGACATCATGTGAGGTTGGCTGGACCATGATGCACCAGGGCGGGCTGTAGCTTAAAGCTACATTGCCTGCCCATTTCTTTTTGCCAGCCAGCATTTGTGACTGAGGAGAGGATACAGTAATATAAAGCAGCGAAGCACTGCCTGCTGCCTGCCGGACTATGCTGCGGCGCTGCCAGCGTGCTCGGGCCCCCCTAAATCACCGGGCCCCATACACTAGTAAGGGCTGTAATGCCCTGATGGCGGCCCTGTGCCCATATAATAAGTGTGTGGCCTGGCAAACATATCCCCCCAGGGGTAGATATCAACATAGCATGTACATTTTTTTTAGGGGCATCATAAACACCTTGCAAAACTGTAACATGGTTTCCTACACAGTTACTGCTGGGAAGGTGCATGTTTTTAGTAACAATATAGTGGTCGAATCATTGGATGACGTGATCTGGAAAAGGGGCATGGTGATGACAGGAAAGGGAAAGTACATGGCTAATAACAGCATTGGCTATGAGAGGTATGAGATCCAGGATACAGCCAACAATGATTCGTCGTTTAGCCACAATCAATTACCAGAATCAGTTTCATGCCCTTTACAAGATCGGTGTAACAGATGCACGTGTGAGACTCGGCTTAAGAAATGCCCGTACAAAATATGTTGCCAAAGACACACATGTCTGTATAAAGGGCAAAGTGCAACATGTTTGTAAGATGCTGAATTAGAAAAAGCAGATCAGTGTTGGAGGAAGACCAAACAAACTAATGGATGCTCGTGAAAAATTAAGTTTAAAGAGGAGTGCACGGTCAGTAACTATAAACACACCCGTGGCACAAGTTTCTTCAACTTCACCCACACATATTACCAATAATATGCTAATGTTCCAGTCTAAAATTAATTGTCTTAGTGTAACGAACACTGTTAAAGGAATGGTACAAAACGTACACAACCACGACCATTGGAAATACCTGATTTCCAACATATGGACCATGATGTTATTGATGATGACTTAGAAATTTACCACATCGAAACCAATAAGATGAAGATCACAGCTGCAAAAAATGTGCAAAAAAACGCAGTGAATGTCTGGAAAATCTTTTTCCCTAGGGCAAAGTTTACCTCTTACTAAAGTGGTACCGAATGAGGCATACATAGCTCTCAGGTGTTCAGAGTGAGATGCTTGAAAGAAGATGTATTCTGATTTGTCCATGTCCACTTTTTGAAAGCGAGCAGAAAAGAAGGATGATATAGCGGGAAGACGTGTGATTTTGGTCAGTAAGGAGGTGATGTCAAGTACAGATAGGTAGATCTGCGTGTCATCGGCGTAGTGATGATATTGCAAACCATGCCATTACATCAGCTGTCCCAGGCCGAAGGTGTAGATGGAGAAAAGTAGGGTTCCTAGAACAGAGCTTTGGGGAACACAGAAAAAGAGGTGTCGAGGTGAGGAAGTGTTGTGGGACAGAGAGACAATGAGTGTCCCCCTATCAGTCTTGTTGTTTTTTAAAGACCCTGCCGATAACCCCAAAAAGGACATTTGCAACACTGACCATGGCCGCATCAGCAGGGGTAGTAAAACTACCATCCTTACCACCACCAGCATGATCAGGCACATGGCAGCAAAGCACACGACTTTGTTGGTTGAACACCAGCCTCCATGAACAGTGTCTGCGGGTGATACCACTGCTTCTTCTGCTGTTGCATGAGAAGATGCCTCCTGCCCTGCACCTGCTGTTGACCACAGTCAAATAGCACCATCATCAAGAATGTCCACGTCCTTGTCCCAGCGCAGCCTTCAGTTGTCCATAACCCAGTCATTGGAACGTAAGCGGAAAGACGCAAAAAACGGCCCACAGGCCGCAGTATTAAATTGACAAATTTCTCATCTGCTTGCGCTCTAAATGTTGCATTTTAGGCTCGTGGAGACGGACGCTTTCCGCAACCTGATGGTTGTGACAGTAACAAGGTACTCTGTACCCACCTGCCACTATTTCTCCGGGTATGCCGTCATGACATTACACAAGCAAGCATATGTCCCACAACATTACCCGGGCCATCAACAATGCTGTTACAGGAAAAGTGCACGTAACCACGGACCCGTGGACAAGTGCTTGTGGGCTGATGGCACACTGGGTTTGCATAGAAGAAGTCATGACCCAGAAGGACATTGGGAGATGTCACAGATGTTTGGAGGAGACAGGTTGTGGAAGGCTTTGTATGTCATATTTAGGGTTTCGAACTGTAACCTATAGGCAATAGGAAGGCAGTGAAGGGCAAGGCAGGGAGGAGAGGCTGGAGAATAAAGGAGGGACAGTTGGATTACTTTGGCAGCACAGTTTTGGATCGATTTGAGTGGTGCAAGAGTGCTAGAGGGGAGGCTAGAGAGTATAAGGTTGCAATAGTCTAGGCGGGAGAACATGAGGGTGTGCACAAACATTTTCGAATTTTCTTGGAATATACAGATCCAGGAAATGTTTTTGAGCTGTAATGGGCAGGTGGAGGCAAGGGCTTGGATCTTAGCTTGAAAGAGCGGGCAGAGTCGAGTATCACCCCGAGGGCATGAACATACCGGAATATTTGTCCCAGTGTGCCATCACGGCATTACACAGGCACATGTCCCACAACATTGCCTGTGCCCTCCACTATGCTGTTACTTGGAAAGTCCACCAAACCACAAACACGTGGACAAGTGCTTGTGGTCAGATATGGTACATCTGGGCACACTGGGTTAACATAGTGGAGCCGGTACCCACTCCGACCTTGGTATTGTGCACATCCTCCCAGACCACGAGTATTGCAGGCCCTACGTCAATCTGGGTTGGCCCCCCCAGTCTACAGCTCCTGCACCTCCTCCTCCTTCGGCTCCTCTTCAGCCTCCAGCTACAAAAGGTAGCACATCAGTCACTAGCTGGAAGTACTGCAGCACTGCCAAATGAAAGATGAACAGGATGTGCTGAAGCTAATATGATTTTGTGACAAACCCCAAAATGCTGAAGAGTTGTGGACAGCTCTGAAAGAGCAGGCAGATCAGTGGCTGAGAAGGCTGAACCCACAGCCAGACATGGTTGTGTGTGACAATGAGTGGAACCTGGTGGCTGCCCTGTGGCAAGGCGAGCTCACACGTGCCATGCCTGGCTCATGCGCTTAACCAAATTGGTCAAAGTTTTTTGAAAAGAGACATGGAGCTGGCAGATCTGCTCGGAAAAGTGCAACGCTCTAAATACCAATTTTAGAAAGTAAGCTACAGCTTCATCCGCCCTTTTCTTGATTCAGCAGCGCTTGCAGCTTCTGGCTCAAAGAGTGGTATGTTATGCGCCCAGGCCTTGGAACTCTACACTGCAGATTGTGGAAAGGATTTGAGGGCAGAAGAGGGCAGTTGGTGAATAGTCTTACAGCATCAACATGGTTGTCGGTATTTAGTTCTGTCTTCACACATAACATCTGAGGAGTGGACATAAATGTCTGACATGTGTAACATCCTCCAAAACTTTGACAAATCCACAAAGAGGGTAACCATCAATGACACCATAATTAACGTCTCCATCCTGCTTATCTGTGTTCTAATTTGAAGATTGATAGTTATTATAGAGCAAAACTTATTTACAGTTTAACAGTTTCTAACACAACAGTCCTAAGTAACAACGATAGCAATAATCGAATAATTAAACCAAAATAAAACTACCATGCTGGTGACAGCTTACAATCTACACTAAGTAACAATGATAACAATAATTAAACCCAAACAAAACAATCCTTCTTGTGACAACTTACAATCTAAAATGAAGTGAGGGAGAAAAAAAATTCAAGGGTGTATTCACAAGAAGGTATTTACAATGATGTTTGTACAATGATATTACTAAGGTTAGTTCTAAGTGTTGGAGGCCTCAGGACAAGGAGTAGAGCATGGTCAATCGTCCTCTTGGTAGGGACATGAAAGTATTGACTGTTAGCAGTCTTGCACGCATGGCTGAGTTTATGTTATGCTGCCTTTCCCATCACCCTCGCGTTATCAAAATCTCCCATTTAAGAAGGGCCCACAAGTTCTCAGCAGTGTTTAGGTCAGGTGAGGAATGGGGCCATGTCATTATTCATCTTTAAGGACTTTGGAAGCTAACCAATCAGTGGAGTACGTTGATTCATGCAATGAATAATTGTCCTGATTAAAAATCATGCTTTTCTTGAAAAATATAGACTTTTTTCTGTACCAGTACAGTCATGGCCAAAAGTTTTGAGAATGACACAAATATTATATTTTCACATGATCTGCTGCCCTCTGGTTTTTATGTGTGTGTTTGACAGATGTTTTTATCACAGACAGAAATATAATTGCAAACATATGAGTAACAAAAGCTTATATTGACAGTTAGAATGAGTTAATGCAGCAAGTCAATATTTGCAGTGTTGACCCTTCTTCTTTAGGACCTCTGCAATTCTCCCTGGCATGCTCTCAATCAACTTCTAGACCAAATCCTGACTGATAGCAGTCCATTCTTGCACAATCAATGCTTTCATTTTGTCAGAATTTTTAGGTTTTTGTTTGTCCACCCGTCTCTTGATGATTGACCACAAGTTCTCAATGGGATTAAGATCTGGGGAGTTTCCAGGCCATGGACCCAAAATCTCTATGTTTTGTTCGCTGAGCCATTTAGTTATCACCTTTGCTTTA
Organism: Oophaga sylvatica; assembly: GCA_033576555.1. Classification (NCBI taxonomy): domain Eukaryota; kingdom Metazoa; phylum Chordata; class Amphibia; order Anura; family Dendrobatidae; genus Oophaga; species Oophaga sylvatica. The sequence continues at coordinate 217,571,431 of JARQOD010000002.1, forward strand.
TGGCAAGGTGCTCCATCATGCTGGAAAAGGCATTGTTGATTGCCAAACTGCTCTTGGAGGGTTGGGAGAAGTTGCTCTTGGAGGACATTCTGGTACCATTCTTTATTCATGGCTGTGTTTTTAGGCAAGACTGTGAGAGAGCCGATTCCCTTGGCTGAGAAGCAACCCCACACATGAATGGTTTCAGTATGCTTAACAGTTGGCATGAGACAAGACTGGTGGTAGCGCTCACCTTGTCTTCTCCGAATGAGGCGTTTTCCTGATGTCCCAAACAATCGAAAAGGGGATTCATCAGAGAAAATAACTTTACCCCAGTCATCAGCAGTCCACTGCCTGAACCTTTTGCAGAATATCAGTCTGTCCATGATGTTTTTTCTGGAGAGAAGTGGCTTCTTTGCTGCCCTCCTTGAGACCAGGCCTTGCTCCAAGAGTCTCCGCCTCACAGTATGTGCAGATGCACTCACACCTGCCTGCTGCCATTCCTGAGCAAGCTCTGCACTGCTGGTAGCCCGATCCCGCAGCTGAAACACTTTTAAGAGACGGTCCTGGCGCTTGCTGGTCTTTCTTGGGCGCCCTAGAGCCTTTTTGGCAACAATGGAACCTCTCTCCTTGACGTTCTTGATGATGCGATAGATTGTTGACTGAGGTGCAATCTTTCTAGCTGCGATACTCTTCCCTGTTAGGCCATTTTTGTGCATTTCAATGATGACTGCACGTGTTTCTTTAGAGATAACCATGGTTAACAGAAGAGAAACAATGATGCCAAGCACCAGCCTCCTTTTAAAGTGTCCAGTGGTGTCATTCTTACTTAATCATGACAGATTGATCTCCAGCCATGTCCTCATCAACACCCACACCTGTGTTAATGGAGCAATCACTGAAAAGAGGTTAGCTGGTCCTTTTAAGGCAGGACTGCAATGATGTTGAAATGTGTTTTGGGGGATAAAGTTCATTTTCTAGCCAAATATTGACTTTGCAAGTAATTGCTGTTAAGCTGATCACTCTTTATAACATTCTGGAGTATATGCAAATTGCCATTAGAAAAAGTGAAGCAGTAGACTTTGTAAAAATTAATATTTGTGTCATTCTCAAAACTTTTGGCCATGACTGTACATAAAGAAATTTTCTTCTAAAAATTGGAAGAAGGTTTGGGAGATGATTTTTAGCCAATTTTCAGCACAAAAAAGGCCACCAGGTAATTTTTAATAATACCAGCCTGCATCAGTACTCCACTTTCATCTTACTGGCATTTTACCCAAATTAGATGTCTGTTTTTTTAAAGAACGCAATGGATGTTCGAAACATGTAGCTGTCAAGGCTGCCAAACACCTGAGAGGTTGGAAACTAAAGGGTTGCAGATCCCTAAACTAACAGCACAACTAGAAGCAGCCGTGGAGCGTAACTACAGTGGTCTTAGACACCTCGGCACAGCCGGAGAGCTAGCTACACCTAAGGATAGAAACAGGAAAGCTAACTGCCCTGGAGTAGAGCACCAAAGGAATAGGCAGCCCCCAAACATATAATGGCGGTTAGACAAGACGAAGCACAAATCCAGGCAGAAAATAAAGTGAGCAAACGCTGGAGTCAAACACTGCCTAAATAGGACAGGACAGGACAGAATACTATCTGCAACCCAGCAAAACCCTAGCAAAACTTCCAACACTTCTGATTTCAAAAATGCTGAGATCACACGATCTCGCCACACACTAAATCAGATCTCAGTGTGAACAAGGCTAACCTGCAGCCACTCAAAAAGCAGGGAAAGAGCAATTGAAGAAATAACAGTGGCTACTGAAAACAGAGAGTAGCACAGGCCCCAGGAGGGGACCCCGGCTAACCTCCACAAAGGTGCTGACAACAATGGAAATAGCAAACACAATAGAAACAAGCAGAAAATATCTTATCTGAAGGTAGCAGACGAAGGCAAGACACCAGAAGATTTCCAAATGAACCAGGAAACAACAATTGATCACCAGCCAGGATCATGGGAAGGCAACTCCCTTATATCAGCCCAGTCAGTGACTCCTGATTGCCAGTCATCGCTGGCAGGTGAGAAGGACCTGTCATTAGATACAGCCTCAGTACCGTCAGAAACTACCAGAGGGAGCCTCAGCTCAGAAATTGTCTCTAACACATTCACAACAGTACCCCCCCTTGAGGAGGGGTCACCGAACCCTCACCTGCGCCACCAGGCCAATCAGCATGAGCTCGGTGATAGGCAGTCTCTCCGCATGAATGTCAGAAGCAAAACACCCAAGAATTGTCCTCCTGACCGTAACCTCTCCTCTTAACCAAGTACTGGAGTCTCCGTCTAGCGAAACGAGAATCCAATATCTTCTCCACTTCATACTCCAGATTGTCCTCAACTAAAACAGGCTCAGGAGGCACAGCCATGGGAACCACTGGCTCGACAAACCTTTTCAATAAAGATTTGTGGAAGGCGTTAGGAATCTTAAATGTCCCTGGAAGAGAAAGCGAAATGAAACTGGATTGAGGTCATTCAAGATCCTATAAGGTCCAATGAACCTTGGCTTAAACTTTGGAGATGCAACTTTCATAGGGATATTCTTTGAGGATAACCAAGCGAAGTCACCCACTTTAAACCGAAGACCATTATTCCTATGCCGGTTGGCAAACCGTTGGGCCTTCTCCTGAAAGATAGACAACTTATCCAATACTTGATCCCAAATCTGCTGCATTCTCTCTACCACAGAGTCAACACCGGGACAAACAGAAGCCTCCACCTGCCCCAAAGAAAATCGAGGATGAAACCCGGAATTGCAGATGAAAGGGGACATCAGAGTGGCAGAACTGGCCCTATTATTAAGAGCGAATTCAGCCAGGGGCAAAAAAGAGACCCAGTCATCCTGTTCTGCAGACATAAAACATCTCAAATAAGTCTCCAAGGTCTGGTTTGTTCTCTCAGTCTGCCCATTGGTCTGAGGATGAAACACAGAGGAGAAAGACAGCTGAACTCCCAATTTAGAACAGAATGTCCTCCAAAATCTGGAAACAAACTGGACTCCCCTGTCAGACCCAATGTTCTCCGGAATGTCGTGCAAACGAACCACATGCTGAAAAAACAAGGGTACCAACTCGGAAGAGGATGGCAACTTAGGCAGTGGCACAAGATGGATCATCTTGGAGAATCTATCACAGATCACCCAAATGACAGTCATTCTCTGAGAGACAGGGAGGTCGGAGATAAAATCCATAGAGATATGGGTCCATGGCCTCCTGGGCACCGGCAGTGGCATCAACAATCCACTAGAGCGAGGAGAACAGGGTTTGGAATGAGAACAAGTCCCACAGGACTACACAAAATTCTTGACATCGCGAGATAAAGTGGGCCACCAAAATGACCGACTCACCAAATCTCTAGTACCAAATATACCAGGATGACCAGCCAACGCAGAGTAATGAACTTCAGACATAACTTTTTCTCTCCATTGGTCTGGGACATACAATTTCCCCGCAGGGCAATGCTCAGGTTTATCCCCCTGAAATTGCTCCAGGGCCAGTCTCAAATCAGATGAGATAGCTGAAAGAACAACACCCTCCTTCAGAATGGCAGTAGGCTCAGCCACATCAATAGAATCCGCAAGGAAACTCCTCGAGAGGGCATCTGCCTTAACATTCTTAGTACCCGGAAGGAAAGAGACCACAAAGTTAAAACGTGTGAAAAACAAGGCCCACCTGGCCTGTCTGGGATTCAATCATTTGACTGATTCGAGATAGATCAAGTTTTTGTGATCAGTGAGGACCACAACTTGATGTTTGGCTCCTCCAATCAATGTCTCCACTCTTAGAATGCCCACTTCATAGTCAATAATCCCCGATTCCCCACATCATAATTACGTTCAGCTGGGGAAAATTTTCGGGAGAAGAAGGCACAAGGGTTAATCTTAGAGGTTACAGGATCTCTTTGGGACAAAACGGCTCCTGCACCAATCTCAGACGCATCTATCTCCACCTGAAATGGTAGAGAAACATCAGGCTGCCGTAGAACAGGAGCAGAAGTGAATCTGCGTTTAAGCTCCTGAAACGCAGAAACTGCCTCAAGAGAACAATTTACAACATCAGAACCCTTTTTGGTTAAATCAGTCAGTGGTTTCAAAATACCAGAGAAATTACTTATAAATTTATGGTAGAAATTAGCAAAACCCAAAAATCTCTGAAGAGCCTTCAATGAAGTGGGCTGAACCCAATCACAAATGGCCTGAACCTTGACCGGGTCCATTTCAATAGCAGACGGGGACAAAATGAATCCAAAAAATGAAACTTTCTGTACTCCAAAGACACATTTCGATCCCTTAACATACAAGGCAAATTCTCTCAAAATACAGAATGCCCTCCGTTTCCCATGAGAATCCCAGTCGTTGGAAAATATCAAAATATCGTCCAAATAAGTGATCAGAAACTTATCCACCAAGTCACTGAAAATATCGTTCATGAAAGACTGGAAGACGGAAGGGGCATTAGTGAGCCCAAAAGGCATCACTAGGTACTCAAAATGCCCCTCAGGAGTATTAAACGCCGTCTTCCATTCATCTCCGTGCTTGATGCGAATAAGATTATACGCCCCCTAAGGTCAAGCTTGGTAAACCAACTGGCACCTTTCACTCTGGAAAACAAATCAGAAATCAGGGGTAACGGATATTGATATTTAACCGTGATCTTATTAAGGAGACGATAGTCAATACATGGCCTCAATGAACCATCCTTCTTGGCCACAAATAAAAAGCCGGCGCCCAAGGGTGAAGAGGATGGTATGATATGACCCTTTTCCAAAGACTTTCTGATATATGATCGCATAGCCTCATGCTCGGGTACAGATAAATTGAAGAGTCAACCCTTGGGAAATTTACAACCGGTACCAACTCAATCGCACAATCATAACTCCTATGCGGAGGCAAGGTGATTTACTCTCACTAAACACATCAGAAAAATCAGCCAAATAGTCGGGGACATCTTTCGACTGGGGAGAGGTAGAAAAAACAGGAGTGTCTCTATGAACACATTGATAACCCCAGCTGGTCACAGACACAGACTTCCAATCCAAAACAGGATTAGGAGTCTGTAACCAAGGAAAACCCAGTACAGTAATGTCATGTAAATTATGTAACACCAAAATTTGCAATTCTTTTGGTGGTCATGGTCAACCCGCATTATCACCTCTGTCGAAAACTGGGGTTTATTCTCCGCCAAAGGGTAGAATTAATACCCAGCAAAGGAATAGACATCTGCAGGGGTATCATGGGAAAACCACAACGTTTGGCAAAATCAAAATTCATCAGGTTTATAGCTGCTCCTGAATCAACAAAAGCCTGAGCTGAAAATGTGAACACAGAGCAAATCAAGGTAACAGTCAAAAGAAATTTAGTCTGAACACTACCCAAAACAACTGAGCGCGCAAAACGTCTTTCCCGCTTGGGGCAGACGGAAATAGCATGAGAAGCATCTCCACAGTAGAAGCACAACTTATTACGCTTACGAAACTCATGACGCTGAGCCCCAGAAGCCACTTCATCACACTGCATGGGCTCAGGGGCTGGCTCGCAAGGTGTCACTACCTCTCGCTCACATAGACGTCTGTCAATTTGAATGGCCAATGCCATAGAGTCATTGAGCCCAGAAGGAACAGGAAATGACACCATAACGTCTTTTACAGTCTCTGCCAGACCCTTCCGAAAAAGAACTGCCAGGGCATCGTTATTCCATTTAGTAAGGACTGCCCACTTTCGGAATTTCTGACAGTATAGCTCTGCAGCTTCCTGACCCTGTTTCAATGCAACAAGGTTTTCTCAGCTTGATCAGTAACATTAGGTTCATCATACAACAACCCCAGAGCCTGAAAAAACACATTAACATCAGTCAAGACAGGATCCCCAGGTGTCAGGGAAAAGGCCCAATCCTGAGGGTCACCGCCCAACAGGGAGATGACAATTTAAACCTGCTGTGTAACGTTCCCTGAGGACGTAGGCCTCAATGCAAAAAACAACTTACAGTTATTTTAAAAAATTCAAAAATTTAGTGTGATCCCCAAAAAACAACTCGGGAGTAGGAATCCTAGGCTCTACAGCAGGCATCCGAGTGAGATAGATTGCCATACTCCGAACTTCAGCAGCAAGCTGCTCCACACGCTCAGACAAATGCTTGATTTTCATTGAGAAAAAATTCCTCCTCAGCCCCCAGAGAACAAGAGGGAAAAATGTATGTAAAAAAAAAATTCTGACAACTTTTTTTTCTGACAACTTTATTTTTTGACAACTTTATTTTTTTCCCTACTATTTTTCCCTTTCTATTGAGTACCATAGAATTTTCAGTAAGGCCGGTGATTCTGTTATGATTTGGTAACTGAGGAGGACAGGAGCAAAACAGCAAGGCTGCCAAACACCTGAGAGGTTGGAAACTAATGGGTTGCAGATCCCAAATCTAACCACACAACTAGAAGCAGCCGTGGAGCGTACCTACGGTGGTCCTAGACGCCTCGGCACAGCCGGAGAGCCAGCTACACCTAAAGATAGAAACAGGAAAGCTAACTGCCCCGGAGTAGAGCCCCAAAGGAATAGGCAGCCCTCAAACATATAATGGCGGTTAGACAAGACAAAACACAAACGCAGGCAGAAAATAGAGTGAGCAAACGATGGGGTCAAACACTGCCTAATTAGGACAGGACAGAATACTATATGCAACCCAGCAAAACCCTAGCAAAACTTCCAACACTTCTGATTTCAAAAATGAATCACACGATCTCGCCACCCACTAAATCAGATCTCAGTGTGAACAAGGCTAATCCGCAGCCACTCAAAAAGCAGGGAAAGAGCAATTGAACAAATAACAGTGGCTGCTGAAAAACAGAGAGGGGACCCGGCTAACCTCCACAAAGGTGCAGACAAAAATGGAAATAGCAAACACAATAGAAACAAGCAGAAAATATCTTATTTGAAGGTAGCAGACGAATGCAAGACACCAGAAGACTTCCAAATGAACCAGGAAACAACAATTAATCACCGGCCAGGATCATGGGAAGGCAGCTCCCTTATATCAGCCCAGTCAGTGACTCCTGATTGCAATTCATCGCTGGCAGGTGAGGAGGATCTGTCATTAGATACAGCCTCAGTACCGTCAGCAACCACCAGAGGGAGCCTCAGCTCAGAAATTGTCTTCAACACGTTCACAACAGTCTACACTCTTGATGGAATCTACTAATTTTTTTTATTCCAGTAAATTTTTGCAATCTTGAAAGCTGGATCATCTTTTTTTCATTTCCACAAGTGGTTCCTTGCAGATCCGTGCCTCCTAGGATGCCTAGCTGGGGTTTCTAATTGTAAAGAAACACATAGCCAATAAAAAATCCTATATTTGAAGAAAAGAACACCATTTTATTTTTTTATTTAAAAATAACAAACACAGGTATAATCAACTAATGTACATTCCATTGAAGCCATCCTCTCCTGTAAAAAAACAGAAAATAATAAACAATAATACTCACCTAACACCAATTCCATTGAAACCATTGTCTCCTGTAAAGACCAAAAATAAAAAAACAACCATATGCTTCACCTGCCCGATGTTCTGTCCCATACCGTAATGTTTGTCTGCGATAAAAAATTTTGAAAACGACTATCGCTGAAGTGATTGATTTTAAGTCAGGTCACTGTGTCTGCATTTCCAGTGAACTGTGGTGACCTTAGTGAGATTGCCACTAGCACTGTAAGAAAAAGTCACACGGCACAGTGCTGAGCTGAGTGAGTTCACCAAAGTTCTCCGTCAGAATTTCTCATGAATTTATCATCAAGAAGAAACCTGCCTACAGGCCCACCCCAAACACAAACAGTCAATTTTTTTGTCTCCATGATGAGGAACATGTTAGTGCTTCGTGATGGTCCCATGGGCAGGTTTCTTCTTGGAGTCTATGGCCTAGAGCACTAAGATAAAGCTCTGCCTACAGTCCCACCCTGGACCTCGAGCATCTCACTGACCATCTCACTGAAAACTTCTAACACTGATTACACAGGATAGATTTCTTCACCCTCGGTATCATTTTAATCAGTGTAACAGTGACATCCTGACAATCACTTATTTAGCTGACAGGTTCACTTTAAGTAAAAAAAAATTGTCCCCAGAGGTGTTCAACCTTTTAACAATTGTGTTTTCTATTCCAGAAGGATATAATCTTTCTATTTTCTTATAAGAAAATGTACATACAACTGTAGAATAAACACTGATTCAGAATTTTTTTTTTACTTTATTTAGTTACTTCAGTGCAACAGCTCTAATGATATTAGGGCACGATGCCAAATAATCATTTCTCTGGATGCAATTTTTCTGTATGTCTCTTTTCAAAAACCCTGAAAAGTTTCTGTGAAAAATACTTTTTAATGTAATCTGTCCTGGTAAGTCCAATGTGTATTCAAAGTAATTTTCTAAAGTAGTACTGACATTGAAATGAAATTGACATGTAAAATGGAAAATGTGCTTGGGTAATATGTGAGCTTTATATTTTCTTTGTTGTAAATTTAGCAACATGTTTTATTAAGCACTCAAGTTCTTATTTTAAACTATCACATTCAATAAGAACAGTCACTTGTCAATAAAGAAGAAGAAAACCAGCTTTGGAATTGCTGGGTAAACTTGATGCCTGGGGAAACATCAGGTCTCTGTAGAACATTACAATGTCCATTAACTTAGTTTGTTTCTCCGTTCTCTCCACCTCAACTTTACAGACAACTTCAATACATTTTGTATAGAAAATAAAACTTCATATTACACTGTGTGCTAAAGTGAGTATTTTGATAATATCTTCATTCTTATGCATATATTCCACCTCCAAGCTTTATTTAAGGTGAAAGCTTATTGCTTTGAAGAATGTAGGTGAATTGCATTTGTGTATTGAGGGAGAATGTGTCTTAGAGATGTCCATACTCATTACCGAAGTGTGCAGAATTATTAGGTAACTGGTTTTCTTCAGGCTAAAGGTAACTATGAAAAGTTTTTTTTTAAGTCTTACAGAATGATGCAGCACTCTTGATTATACTAATATATTGGTATATGATCACAGAATCATCAAAATTTTTGCTGCAAATAGTCAACAGGGTGGCAAGAAATATGTTGAGGGAAAAAAGATGCACATTAACTGCCAAAGCATTGAGCAGAATCAAAGTGAAGTTATTAAGAATGCATTATCCTCCAAATCAGTGATATTCAAGAACTGCAACTTCCCTGGAGTGCCCGAGTTCAAGATGTTCAGTGTTCAAAGACCTGACCAAGGTACGAAAAGCTGAAACCCAACCACCACTGAACAAGACACATAATTTGCAATGTTAAGACCAGACAAAGAAATATCTGAAGACAGATTTTTCAAAGATTTTTAAAATTATTGAGATGAGAGTGACTGTTGATGAACCAGATGGATGGGCCCTCAGCTGTATCAGTAATGGGCACAGAACTCCTGCTTAACCCAAATGCCCGCAAGGTGGAGGTGTGGTACTGCTATAAGTCAGTATCATTAAAGATGACCTAGTTGGACCTTTTTGGAGTTGAAAATGAACTCAATATCAACATCTAAACCAAACCTACTGACAATTTTTAGAAGACACTTTGTTTGACCAGCGATACAAGAAAAATTCAGTATCTTTCAAGAAAACCATAAATTTTATGCAGCACAATGATCCATTGCATGCAGCTAAATCTCCAATGTTCAGCTAGAAAGTAAAAAACTTAAAGATAAAAGAAAAATGACATGGCTCCCTTCCTCACCCGACATAAAAAATATTAACCCCGTAGTTACAGAGCCAATTTGCAGCTTAATGATGGGCCAATTTTTACAATTCTGACCACTGTCACTTTATGAGGTTATAACTCTGAAATGCTTTAATGGATCCTGCTGATTCTCACATTGGTTTTTCGTGACATATTGTACTTCACGTTAGTGGTAAAAAAAATTTTTTTATATGACTTGCGTTTATTTATGAAAAAAACGGAAATACAGTTAGGTCCATATATATTTGGACAGAGACAACATTTATCTAATTTTGGTTCTAGACATTACCACAATGAATTTGAAACAAAAACAATTCAGATGCAGTTGAAGTCCAGACTTTCAGCTTTCATTTGAGGGTATCCACATTAAAATTGGATGAAGGGTTTAGGAGTTTCATCTCCTTAACATGTGCCACCCTGTTTTTAAAGGGACCAAAAGTAATTGGACAAATGACTCCAAGGCTATTTCATGGACAGGTGTGGGCAATCCCTTTGTTATGTCATTCTCAATTAAGCAGATGAAAGGGCCGGAGTTGATTTGAGGTGTGGTGTTTGCACTTGGAAGGTTTTGCTGTGAAGGAAACATGCGGTCACAGGAGCTCTCCATGCAGGTGAAACAAGCCATCCTTAAGCTGCAAGAACAGAAAAAAACCCATCCAAGAAATTGCTACAACATTAGAAGTGGCAAAATCTACAATTTGGTACATCCTGAGAAAGAAAGAAAGCACTGGTGAACTCATCAATCCAAAAAGACCTGGGAGCCCACGGAAGACAAAAGTGATGGATGATCGCCGCATACTTTCTTTGGTGAAGAAGAACCCGTTCACAACATCAACTGAAGTCCAGAACACTCTCAGTGAAGTAGGTGTATCTGTCTCTAAGTCAACAGTAAAGAGAAGACTCCATGAAAGTAAATACAAAGGGTTCACATCTAGATGCAAACCATTCATCAATTCCAAAAATAGACAGGCCAGAGTTAAATTTGCTGAAAAACACCTCCAGAAGCCAGCTCAGTTCTGGAAAAGTATTCTATGGACAGATGAGACAAAGATCAACCTGTACCAGAATGATGGGAAGCCAAAAGTTTGGAGAAGAAAGGGAACGGCACATGATCCAAGGCACACCACATCCTCTGTAAAACATGGTGGAGGCAACGTGATGGCATGGGCATGCATGGCTTTCAATGGCACTGGGTCACTTGTGTTTCTTGATGACATAACAGCAGACAAGAGTAGCCGGATGAACTCTGAAGTGTACCGGGATATACTTTCAGCCCAGATTCAGCCAAATGCTGCAAACTTGATTGGACGGCGCTTCATAGTACAGATGGATAATGACCCCAAGCATACAGCAAAAGCTACACAGGAGTTCATGAGTGCAAAAAAGTGGAACATTCTTCAATGGCCAAGTCAATCACCAGATCTTAACCCAATTGAGCATGCATTTCACTTGCTGAAATCCAGACTTAAGAGGGAAAGACCCACAAACAAGCAAGACCTGAAGGCTGCGGCTGTAAAGGCCTGGCAAAGCATTAAGAAGGAGGAAACCCAGCATTTGGTGATGTCCATGGGTTCCAGACTTAAGGCAGTGATTGCCTCCAAAGGATTCGCCACAAAATATTGAAAATAAAAATATTTTGTTTGGGTTATGTTTATTTGTCCAATTACTTTTGACCTCCTAAAATGTGGAGTGTTTGTAAAGAAATGTGTACAATTCCTACATTTTCTAACACATATTTTTGTTCAACCCTTCAAATTAAACGTTACAATCTGCACTTGAATTCTGTTGTAGAGGTTTCATTTCAAATCCAATGTGGTGGCATGCAGAGCCCAACTCGCGAAAATTGTGTCACTGTCCAAATATTTCTGGCCCTGACTGTATGGCGAAAATTTTGAAAATTTAACAATTTTCAAAATTTAAATTTTTATGCCCTTAAATCACAGAGATACAGTATGTCATTCAAATTTCTTAATAAGTAAAATTTCCCACATGTCTACTTTACATCAGCACAATTTTGGAACAAAATTTTTTTTGTTACAAAGTTATAAGGGGTAAAAATTGACCAGCGATTTCTCATTTTTGCAACACCATTTTTTTTAGAGACCACATCACATTTGAAGTCACTTTGAGGGGTCTATATGATAGAAAATACCCAAAAGTGACACCATTCTAAAAACTGCACCCCTCAAGGTGCTCAAAACCACATTCAAGAAGTTTATTAACCCTTTACGTGCTTCACAGGAACTGAAGCAATGTGGAAGGAAAAAATTAACATTTAACTTTTTTTGCAAAAGCTTTACTTTGGAACCAATTTTTTTTATTTTCACTAGTGTTAAAAGAAAAAATAAACCACAAAATTTGTTGTGCAATTTCTCCTGAATACGCCGATACCCCATATGTGGAGGTAAACCACTTTTTGGGCGCATGGTAGAGGTCGGAAGGGAAGGAGCGCCGTTTGACTTTTTCAATGTAGAATTCGCTAGAAGCCATGTCGCGTTTAGAGAGCCCCTGATGTGCCTAAACAGTGGAAACCCCAAACAAGTGACCCCATTTTAGAAACTAGACCCCTTAAGGGACTTATCTAGATGTGTGGTGAGCGCTTTGAACCTCCAAGTGCTTCACAGAAGTTTATAACGTAGAGCCATGAAAATAAAAAAATCATATTTTTTCCACAAAAACGATCTTTTCACCCCAATTTTTATTTTCCCAAGGGTTAAAAGACCCCAAAAGTTTTTGTGGAATTTGTCCTGAGCATGCTGATACCCCATATGTGAGGGTAAACCACTGTTTGGGTGCATGGCAGAGCTTGGAAGGGAAGGAGCGCCTTTTGACTTTTTCAACACAGAATTGGCTGGACGCCATGTTGCGCTTGTAGAGGCCCTGATTTGTCTAAACAGTGGAAACCCCCCACAAGTGACCCCATTTCGAAAACTAGACCCACTAAGGAACTTATCTAGATGTGTGGTGAGCACTTTGAACCCCAAAGTGCTTCACAGAAGTTTATAACGTCCGGGCGTGAAAATAAAAAATCATATTTTTTTCACAAACCTGATCATTTAGTCCCCAATTTTTTATTTTCCCAAGGGTAAAAGGAGAAATTAGACCACAAAAGTTGTTTTCCAATTTGTCCTGAGTACGCTGATACCCCATATGTGGGGGGGACCACTGTTTGGGCTCACAGCAGGGCTTGGAAGGGAAGGAGCGCCGATGGACTTTTTCAAATCAAAATTGGCTGGATATGAGATTGGACGCCATGTCGCGTTTGGAGAGCCCCTGATGCGCCTAAACAGTGGAAACCCCCACAAATGACACCATTTTGGAAACTAGACCCATGAAGGAACTTATCTAGATGTGTGGTGAGCACTTTGAACCCCCAAGTGCTTCACAGAAGTTTTAACGTAGAGCCGTGAAAATAAAAATCATTTTTTTCCTCAAAAATGATTCTTTAGCCCGCTATTTTTTTATTTTCACAAGGGTAACAGGAGAAATTGGACCCCAAAGGTATTTGTGCAATTTTTCCTGAGTACGCTGATACCCCATATGTGGGGTGGAACCACTGTTTGGGCACATGGGAGAGCTTGGAAAGGAATGAGCGCCATTTTGTAATGCAGACTTTGATGGAATGTTCTGCGGGCGTCATGTTGTGTTTGCAGAGCCCCTGATGCACCTAAACAGTGGAAACCCCCACAAATGACACCATTTTGGAAACTAGACCCCTTAAGGAACTTATTAAGATGTGTGGTGAGCACTTTGAACCCCCAAGTGCTTTACAGAAATTTATAAACGCAGAGCCGTGAAAATAAAAAATCATTTTTTTCCTCAAAAATGATTTTTTTAGCCAGCTATTTTTTATTTTCCCAAGGCTAACAGGAGTAATTAGAACCCCAAATATGGTGTGCAATTTGTCCTGAGTACGCTGATACCCCATATGTTGGGTAAACCACTGTTTGGGCGCATGGCAGGGCTTGGAAGAGAGTGAGCGCCATTTGACTTTTTGAACGCCTCGTCATGTTTGGAGACCCCCTGATGTTCCTAAATAGTGGAAACCCCTCAATTCTACCTCCAATCCTAACCCCAACTCACCCCTAACCCTAATCCCGACCCTAATCCCAACCCTAATTCCAACCCTAATTGTAACCCTAACCCTAATTGTAACCTTAACCCTAATTCCAACCCTAACCCTAATTATAACCCTAACCCTAAGGCTAGGTTCATATTGCGTTTTACCAGCCCGTTCAACACATAGAGTTGATGGTATTTCACCTACTGAAGCCATTTGAAGAAATGAAAAAATGTGTGAGTAAGGACAACTGTGAAATCAATCATCTTACTCACATTTATCCAAGAAAAACACTAATAAAGAATGCACGAGGAGCTGGAGGAAGTAGGACAACTTGTACATTTTCATCACTGCATTCTGTCTGTTGCGGTCCCTCAAAGTCCATGTTACATGCTGAAACATGTGGAGGAGGAGGAAGAGGAATAGTAGTATGTGAATGTGGAGGGGACATTGATTTAACACTAGCAGAGGATGAGGCTGACAATCAGAGTAAAAATGGACGCTGTTAATGCTGGCCGTGGAAACCAACCATTGCAACAATGTAAGGAAAGTGAATCATTGGGGCCCTTCGTCATGCTGGCAAGAATGGCCACCTGTACATATTAATGCTTGTGGGATGAAAGGCATAGCATCAAGGAAAGAGGTGTCACATTGTTAAATTTTAATTTGTAATACTTAAAAAAAAATAACAAAAACAATTTTTTTCATCATATCGCAGTACAAAAAGTGGTCAATAGAACAATAGTATTATTGGAAATGCTATCTGGTTCCACAAAAAACATATCCTCATTCTTTCAGCACAAAGATAAAAAAGTTACAGCTCTCAAAATCTAGTCATGCAAATATTTTTTATGAATTAATTATTTTTAGTGCGTAAAATTAGCAAAACATAAGAAACTATGTGAATGTGGTATATCTGTAATCATACTGGCTCAAAAAATTAAATTGTCTCGTTACTTTTAATGCATGAACAAAGATGTAAAAAAATGATAAAAACAATTCATGAATTGACAATTTGCTTTTTATTTGTTAATTTGTTTGTTTCTAAAAATTGGAATAGAAAGAAATCAAAAAAGTATGTAATGCTATGTACTCCAAAATGGAATGAATAAAACTTCAACTTATCCCCCCAAAACATGCCCTCACATAGTTCTACCCAAAAAGTAGTTTCTGACCACATATGGGGCATTGTTGTATTTGGGGGAAATGACCTATAATTTGTAGTCCATTTTCTACCATTACTCCTTGTTGTAAGAAATTGCCTCTTTGGTGTGGTAGATGGTACATCTGTTAAATGTTTCCCAGATTTTTTTTAATCTTTTTGTTTAATGCTTGCAGATGTTATTGTGCCATCTGCAGGCAAATTGCAGCACTGCAGTTTTCTAAAAGTATGTTTTGGTTTTTTTTAATTAGTGAATATCTAAATACCAACTTATACAAAATAGGTAGGTAATTGTCAAATTACAGCACTAAAGATTGAATAAAGTATATGAAAACTAGGAGTAAATGAATTGTATTAATCATTTTTAGCATAATAATAATATTTTTTTATTTATATGGCTTCAACATATTCCACTGCACTTTACATTGCAGAATGGACTTGTGCAGATAATAAAGATATAACAGAGTAAACACATTATTTAACAGTTAGCGAGGAGTGAGGGCCCTGCTCGCAAGCTTACAATAATCATCATCATTCTATAGTGGTTAGTCCCACCTGTTCACTTCTGCAAGGTAAGTGGCGCACATGATGTCCATGTACTGATACCTGCCCAGAGTGTGATCAGATATCAAGCACATGTACCATTCTAGTACCTGGCAAGTATCAATAGATGTGATGATGACACCTGCCCCACTTACCTCAATGTTAAATTGTGCAGAGCAGAACTAAAGCTACAAACTTAATGACTTGTGCGAAGCAATCACTAAACTTTAGCAAAGTGTAGAACCAGGGTTAAATTCAAATTCAAATTCAAATTCAAAGAAGCTTTATTGGCAGGACTAAATACGCATTAGTTTTGCCAAAGCAAGTGTACAAAAGGGGAATAGGGATAGGGATGTTGGGTAGGGGCAGATCCAGGGTGGGGGCTATGGAAGTCCATGGCATAGGGAGGGGTGATGGGGGCGCAGGTCCGGGGTGGGGGCTATAGAAGTCCATGGCATAGGGAGGGGGAATGTGGGCAGATCCAGGGTGGGGGCTGTAGAAGTCCATGGCATATCATAGTTCTCTTTCTCGCAGTCTATGACATTCGCTCACATACCGCGCTGCTATCTCTGCTGCTCTCTCTTCTTCCCCAGCAAGATATATGTTTTCTCTTCCTCCTTCATGGTGATGAAATCCGGGAGAGATGTGAGAGTCTCCTGAAGTGAGTGTCCCTCACTGCTGAGTATTTGGAGCAGTGTAGCAGGAAGTGGGTTTCGTCCTCTATGGCCTCCTGGTCACAGTGTTGGCATAGTCTTTCCTCCCTGGGCTTGTAGCTCTGCCTGTGTCGGCCGGATTCGATGGCCAGACTGTGGGCGCTGAGTCTATACCGGCTCAGGATCTGGCGGTCTCTGGGGTCCGGGAGTTTCTCCAGGTATGGGGCCAGACTGTAGTCTCTCTGTAGACTCCAGTACATGGTCAGTTTCTGGGAGCTGATGATGTCGTTCTTCCAGTCACTGACATACCTCTCCTGGCCTTTGTCTACCATCTTCCTGATTTAGGCTTTTGTCAGGTTGTTGTGATTGGTGTTCTGGTCAGGTTGGGTTTGGGTGAGCTGTTCCGAGGGTCCTAGTTTTTCTGTTTCACCTACGTGTGTCAGGGCTTTATGGTGATGGGAGCTTGGATTGTTCCTATGTAGGTGAGCCCGGAATGACAGTGCCCTCTTTAGAACCGTTAGGTGTAGAGGGAATCTGCCCAGCTCGGCCTGGCAGGCACTTTTGGAGGTGCTCCGATGGACTTGGAGAAGGTGCTTGCAGAATTCCAGGTGGAATATTTCTGTTGGGCTGGAATCCCACCTTGACCAGTCTGGGTAGGTGTGAGGACCCCAGACTTCACTGCCATACAGGAGGATTGGGGCGATGACAGAGTCGAAGATTTTTAACCAAGACCCTCACTGGTGGCTTCAGATGGTAGAGTTTCCTTCGGATGCCATAGAAGGTTTTACATGCCTTGTCTTTCAGGGTCTCTATGGCTTGTTTGAAGCTTCCTGACCGGTGAATCTCTAGGCCCAGGTAGGTATATTTGTCTGTTCCTGTAAGGGCGCAGTTGTTGAGGACAAATGAAGGGTGCTGGTCTAATTTTCTCTTTCTCCTCTGGAACACCATGATGTTGGTTTTCTTTAGGTTGACCGGTAGTGCCCAGGTGGAGCTGAATTTCTCTAAGATTTTCAGGTTGTCTTGGAGGCCTTTCTCGGTTGGTGACAGAAGCAGCAGGTCATCTGCATACAGCAGGAATTTCACCTGGGTGTCGTGGAGGGTGGGACCTGGTGCTGTGGAAGATTCCAGAGCGGTAGCCAGCTCTTTGATGTAAATGTTGAAGAGCGTTGGACTTAGGCTGCAGCCTTGTCTGACTCCATGGCTCTGCTGGAAATAAGCCGTTCTTTTACCGTTCACACTCACACTGCAGAGGTTCTCGGTGTAGGAGCTTTTGATAACATCGTAGGTCTTTCCTCCTATTCCGCTCTCCAGCAGTTTCAGGAATAAGCCCGGGTGCCACACCGAATCAAAGGCCTTTTTAAAGTCCACGAAGCAGGCGTATATCTTCCGTTCTTTGTATTGTGAACGTGTCTCTGAATGAGGCTGTGCAGGGTATAGATGTGGTCAGTGGTGCGGTGGTTTGGCACGAACCCTGCTTGGCTCTTGCTGAGGACGTTATGTTCGGTGAGGAAACTGAGGATCCTCTTGTTCAGGATGCTGTTGAACAGTTTCCCCAGGTTGCTGCTGACACATATGCCTCTGTAGTTGGCTGGGTCATACCTGTCCCCATTCTTGTGGATGGGTGTGATGATGCCTTGGTTCCAGGTACGAGGGAAGTAGCCGGCACTTAGCACAATATTGAAGAGTTTAACCATTGCAGCCTGTATTTCTGGTGGGCTGTACTTCAGCATTTCTGGTAGGATTCCATCCAGGCCACCGGCTTTTCTACATCTTATGGAAGAGATTCTCTCTGCTACTTCCTGTAATGTAATAGGTGTATCCACTGGGTTTTGGAAATGTTTTACTTTTTCCTTCATTGCTTTTAATTTTGCCATTATGTTTTCCTGTTCTTGGTTTAGTTCTTCCTTTGGGATGTCTTTATAGAGGTCTCTGAAGTACTGGAGCCGGATGTTGCCATTTTAGATATGGATGTTGTTTTTCTTGTCTTTTGTGCCCATGTGGTTCCATAGTTCCCAGAAGGAATTGTCTTGAAGAGCATCTTGGAGTTGGTTAAGCTTGGTAAAGATGTAACTCTGCTTCTTCCTCCTGAGGATGGTTTTGTACTGTCTTTGTATGGTTTCATAGGCTTCCCTCAGACCAGGGTGGTTGGGGTCTCTATGTTTCTTGTTTGAGGCTGTTCTCAGGGTCTTCCGTACGGCTTTACATTCTCTGTCAAACCAACCATTGATCTGTTTTTCTTTTGGTCTCTTGTAGTCAACTTTTTTAAGGTCGGACAGTCTGGCCATTGCATACAATATATTGTTGAGGTCTTTTGTAGCTTGACTCACTCCCTTTGGATTAGGCTGGTACTCGTTGTTGTAGAAGTGGTGGAGCATCCGCTGTATTTCGGGTCTGCTGAGAGCCTCTTTATACTTTAGTGCCGAAGTTTTGGACCATTTATAGGATGGAGGCCGGTTGAAGAGGCCGCTATGCTGTGGCTTTTGAGTGGGTGGTTTCTCTGTAGATTTCAAGTACAGAAGAAGTTGGCTGTGGTCTGACAGGAGCGTTTGTGGGGTGACTATGAATGCGCTGATATTTGCCCGGTTCATGTCTGTAATGGCATAATCTACTACACTCCTCCCTACATGGGAGTTTAGTGTATACCTCCCTAAAGAGTCTCCTTTTGTACGTCCATTAAGAATATGAAGTCCTAAACTTCTACATACGTTCAGGAGCTTTTTACCACTTTTGTTGATTGTACTGTCATAGCTGTTTCTCTCTGTGTGTACTGAGTCTTGGCCGTCATTCTCTGCTCCAAATATGTAGATGTTCCCATCCGTGGTCAGGAAGTCGTTTTCTCTCCCTGTTCTTGCGTTGAGGTCCCCAAAGATGAGAACTTTGCCCAGGGCCTGATAGTGGGCGGCTTCTCTTTGTAAGATCTCGAAGCTCTCTGGATTGAAGTAGGGGGACTCTGGCGGTGGTATATAGGTGGCGCAGAGGTGGACATCAGACTGAGAGGTGAGGATGGAGCTGCTGATCCTGATCCATATGTGGCTGCCTCCTCTCTTCACCGGTTTGATGTATTGGTGGAGCTCATCTTTATACCAGATCAGTATTCCTCCTGAGCTCCGGCCCTGTTTGATGTTTTTATTTTTCAGGGCAGGGACAGAGATTTCCCTGTATCCGATGGGCGCCAGGGATTCGTTTTCTGCTCTGGTCCATGTTTCTAGGAGGATCTGGATGTCTATATTTTTCAGTCTTTGTATAAAGTCCGGGTCATTTGTTTTACATCCAAAGGTCGAGGTGTTGAGACCCTGAAAATTCCAGCTGCTGATTGTAAGTGAAGTCATTTTTCTATTTATCTTGTGTGTATATACCTTGTAATGAGTATGGCTGTGTAGGACAAACTGGATTTCTGACTGTTTTGTAGGTGTGCTTGGTTCCATCCAGTCACATTAGTTTCCTACATAGTGCGCTGAGCAGGGTCTTTACCTCATCCATATCTCTGCTCTGCGTGTATCTGTGTAGGGTCGGTGGACCCCTCCATGGAGGTCTCCTTCTCTGATGGTCTGATTTTGGGTGAAGAGCTTTGTTTCCAGCTTCTGGAGATAGGATTGGGGTTTTCTGTCTATTTATTGTTAGGGGTCTTTCGGTGTGATGTTGGTTACTGTTGAATCCAGGCCTGGGTCCTCTGTTTAGTACAATGTCTTTCAGCTCTTTGGCCAGGAGGCTGACCCCTGTTTGTTGAGGTGCTTATTATCATATAGGTGATGGTGATTTATGGAAAGGTGTTGTGCCAGGGTCACGTTTGGGACAGTCTTGACCATTTCTGTCAGTTCCATATTAATGCTTTGGGTGGTTTGCCTGGATATGTCCTTTGTTGGGAGCAGAGATGACAGAATGATTTTGCTGTCTGGGAATTTTAGTTTTGCCGTCTTTGCTAGTTGGGCCAGTTGTCCTGCGATCTGCTGGTGCTGGTCTGGCAGATTGTTTGTACCTGTGTGTATAATAATATGGTTTGGGTTGGTAAAAGTGGATTATTGATGACCTCTGTCACCTGTTCAATAGTTGCACAGTGGATTTTTCTGACCCGTTTTCCTGGGAACAGCCGTTGTGCATTTAGATACTTCCCATTTGAGTCCATTATTAGGACAATATCAGAGCTTTGTGGTGTCTGGGATGGGTTAAGTGGCTGATGGTGGGGGTCTGTGATGCTGGCTTTGCTGGTGGTTGGTTCTCTTCTCGCTGGCTCACTTTTCTTGGTTTTAGTATTATTCATATTGTAGGTTATTGCTGTGTTGTTGTTTGGCGTCTCCACATTCTGGTCAGTGGAGGCCATATTGTCTGCTCTCTGGTTTGTTTCCATTGCCCCTGCTGGGTCAGACATTGAGGACTCTGTGTTTTGAGTTCTGCTATCTCCTTTCTGAGCCTTTCATTGTCATTTTGTAATTCGCTCATTTCCTCTCTTATTTTCTGGAGAGCTGACTTGAACTCACATTTCAGCTCGTTGATCTCATTTGTTGCTTGGTCATTTGCACTTCTATGTGAGTTTCTTTGAAGTTCTTCCTTAATTTGAGCCAAGCCTCCTTCTAATTGAGATAGACAGTCTCTGATGGTCTCAGGGGAGAGGTGTGAAATGTTGGGGGTTGAAGAGCTGTGCCTGGAGGACTCTGTAGAGGTGTGAGCATTAGAAATGGCCTCAGGAAGTGGCTTTTTAAGGATTTGTGCCTGTTCTTTGATATCAGTAAAAAGGTCGTCAAACTGCTGCAGATTTTCCTCAGTCCCTTGCACCATGACGGTGCCATTGTTGTACAGGCTTATGGTGAGTGAGTGTGTGTCATCTTCTGCTTGGCTTTTAATTTTAATCTGACGGCCAGTATTGGTGTTGCACTGAGATATATGTTTATACTGCTTGCACAGGGCGGTGTGCCAGGCTGAGAGATGGTCTGTGTGGAATACCACGTTGGTTCTCCTTTTTTCTTCATCTTTAGTGTAATCAGAAATAAGGGTTTCTGGATTCCCCCTCATTGCTTTTCCTTTCTTGACTTTACTGGTCTTCTGCCCCTGTGGTGTCTCCATATCTGACCCCCTGGTGTGCTGTGTCTCCAGCTCTGTGCTTTGCCCAATTACTTCTAAATTTGTGTTTTCCATTTTTGTGGTTATATAGTAATTATAATCCTTATTTCTAAGAAGATAGATAGATTTGTAGGAAGTCTATAGATTGTTTTGGGGGTTGCAGGATGGTCCTACCTTTGGATGCTTAGGTCTCTGGATGTCAGATGAATGCTGCCTGTGTGCAGTCTGTCCTCCAGGAGTTTCTTGCTTTGCTCAGCAATGCAACTATTTGCTGTAGGTTTTTCTCACTGGCTGTTCCTTCGTTAGCAGAGTTATTGTGACATTATGCGAGAACAAGAGTGAGGAAGCATTCTTATGTAAATTAGCTTTTCCAAACAGTTCAAGAATGAAAGACCTTGAATCATGTGAAAAAGTTGCTTTTAATTAATACTGTAATTCCTTGGATCTATTTAGTCACAACCTACGAACAGTTTAAAAACTCTGGAGAACATTTTCAAACATATATTTTACATTCCATGAAATATATAAAGGTTGATTATTAAGATGAGAATATATGGCAAGTGTCAGTACTGAACAGGGAGAAGAATAATCATTACTTTGTTCAGTAAGAATTCAAAAAACAGCATGAAATTCAACTTCATTGCACTGAGGTCTAATTTAAAGTGATTGTTATTTCTGGCATTCAGAGTCTGTGAATAGACCCTTACCCTTATGAAAAGAGTACACTATATAAACGCAAAGGCTGTTCATTGCTGAATAATGAAACTTACAAAATAGGAGCAATGAAAGCTTCCAAGGGATTGGCCATCGGCAGTTCCTAGACATATGCTTACAAATATGGCTCCAGAAGGTATTTCATAAGCTTCAGTAAGCAGAATCTTTATCAACATGTGCTCTGTTTCTAGAACAGTTCATAACGGATTATTTGCAATTCATTTTAAAGTGCTGTAGTAGTTCAACTCACTCAGTAGTACAAGGAGGTAGAAAACAGGAACACTGTCTCTTTAAATCTTCAGTTGTTTTATTACATAGACGGCATAAACCAACATGAATGGAAAAGTAAACACAGCCCTTCAGGCAAAACAGGAAATAAGAAAACAAAAAACAAAATGCTGTAACACAGTCTATACATTTGCGGGGAGTTGCCTGCTCTGTAGCAACACAGGTTCAGTCTTTTTTCTTCAGGACACAAACCACTGTGACCCTCTCTCCAGCCCTACTGAACCAAGACAGCCTCTGTAATTCAGCTATTTAGGCACCAGACCACTCCCTGGTGTTAAGATAAGGTGTACAACCTCCCACCCACTCTATGATTGTCCACAAAAGCTCAGTCCATTATGTAAATTAGATGTTAACCCCTCATAGAACTTAGTGTGCTGGAGGAAAATCTCTGGGTTTCCCATCACTGATGCCATTAAGCGAAGTGAAACATACAGCTGTGCTCAAAAGTTTATACATACCCCGGTAGAATTTTTGCTGTCTTGGCCTTTTTTCAGAGAATATGAATGATAAAACCAAAACTTTTTCTCCACTCATGGTTAGTGGTTGGGTTAAGCCATTTATTGTCAAACTACTGTGTTTTCTCTTTTTAAATCATAATGACAACCCAAAACATCCAAATGACCCTGATCAAAAATTTACATACCCTGGTGATTTTGACCTGATAACATGGACAGAAGTTGACAGAAATTGGTATGAAAGGCTACTAAAGTTAACATCCTCACCTGTGACCTGTGACAAATGTCAGGAAAAGACAAACCCATAAATAACATCAGCTGAAATATTGGACTCTCTGAAAACTAGGGTTGTGGCTGTTTCAAGATGCACAATAAGGAGGCACTTGAAGAAAAATGAGCTTCATAATAGAGTCACAAGAAGAAAGCCAAATGACCCTGATCAAAAGTTTACATAACCCATTTCTTAATGCCATGTAATGCCCCCTCTAACATCAATGACAGCTTGATGTCTTTTGTGGTAGTTGTGGATGAGGTTCTTTATTTTCTCAGAAGGTAAAGCTGCCCACTCTTCTTGGCAAAAGCCTCCAGTTCCTGTAAATTCCTGGGCTGTCTAGCATGTAATGCGCGCTTGAGATCTCCCCAGAGTGGCTCAATGATATTGAGGTTAGAAGATTGAGGTGGCCACTCCAGAACCTTCACTTTGTTCTGCTGTAGCCAATGACAGGTCGAATTGGCCATGTGTTTTGGATCGTTGTCATATTGGAATGTCCAAGTACGTGCCATGCGCAGCTGATGATTGTAAATTTGCCTCCACTATTTGCTGATAACGTGTTGCATTAATCTTTCCTTCAACTTTGACCTAGTTTCCTGTGCCTTTGTAGCTCACATATCCTCAAAACATCAGCGATGCATCTCTGTGCTTTACAGTAATAATGGTGTTCCTTACATCATAGACCTTGTTGACCTCTCTCCAAATGTAACATTTATGGTTGTGGCCAAAAAGTTACATTTTTGTGTCATCACTCCAAATTTCCTTCTTCCAGAAGTTTTCAGGCTTGTCTCTATGCTGTTTTGCGTATTGTAGGCAAGATACTTTGTGGCATTTGCGCAGTAAAGGCTTTCTTTTGGCGACTCGACCATGCAGCCCATTTTTCTTCAAGTGCCTCCTTATTGTGCATCTTGAAACAGCCACACTGCTAGTTTTCAGAGAGTCCAGTATTTCAGCTGATGGTATTTGTTGGTTTTTCTTTGTTTGCTAAACAATTTTCCTGGCATTTGTCACAGGTCACAGATGAGGATGTTAACTTTAGTAACCATTCAAACCTATTTGTGTCAACTTCTGTGCATGTTATCAGGCCAAAATCACCAGGGTATGTAAGCTTTTGATCATGGTCATTTGGATGTTTTGCGTTGTCATTATGATTTAAAAAGAGAAAACACAGTAGTTTGACAATAAATGGCTTCACCCAACCACTAACCATGAGTGGAGAAAAAGTTTTGGTGTTATCATTCATATTCTCCGAAAAAAAGTAAGAAAGCAAAAATTCTGCGGGGGTATGTAAACTTTTGAGCACAAATATAGGCTGCATAAGGTTTTTGGGTACGGTTGAGTTTGAGGGCAAATTATGTTCAGAGATGTAGAGGATAGGCTATATACAGGTGCTTCTCACAAAATTAGAATATCAACAAAATGTTAATTTATTTCAGTATTCAATACAAAAATTGAAACTCATATTATATAGAGTTATTGCAAACAGAGTGAGCTATTTCAAGTGTTTATTCCTGTTTATGTTGATGATTATGGCAAAGAGTTCTACCCGTGTTTGCGATGATTTCCTCTCAGTAATTTTTTTTCTACCCACACTCCATAGACAGATAGTAAATTTAGATTGTGAGCACTAATGGTGACAGTGCTAGTAATGTCTGTAAATGTCTGAAAAGCAAATGTTGAATTATTGGCGCTATATAAGTGATAAAAAAAATTGAAATTGATTCTCAGCCACACTCAGGTGGCACACATATCAGTTTTGTGTATTACTATTGTCAGAAAAATGTAAGGACATTAACACGGGTAATTGACTTAGAGTGGAGAACAGATGGTATCGGAGGCCTACTGCTACAGGCAGCACACATGAAGTAGTCCCAACCAGGAGTATGCACAATTACAAAAATTTATTGCCAGACAGCAAACAAAGTGACATCAATTTCACCACAGTAGAAATGCTATAATAGGGACCGACAGGTCTTCCACTACACCCAACCGAGCAGATGGACACCAAACCAGGAGTGTTCACATTTCCAAAATTTAGTGGCAGACATCAGCAAAGTGGCATCAATTTTTCCACAGTAGAAATAGTATAACAGGGACCGACAGGTCTTCCACTACACCTAACCCAGAAGATGGACACTCATCCAGGAGTGTTCACACTTTCAAAAATTAGTGGCAGACACCAACAAATATCATAAATTTGACCACAAAAGAAATAGTATAATATGGATCGACAGGTCTTCCACGACACCCAATCCAGCATATGGACACCCAATCAGGAGTGTTCACATTTCCAAAAATTAGTGGCTGACACCAACAAAGTTGCATCAATTTTATCACAGTAGAAATAGTATAATAAGAACCAACAGGTCTTCCACTATACCCAACTCAGCAGATGAACACCCAAATTAGTGTTAACATCTCCAGCAGTAGCAGCAACAGCAGGCACAGAAGCCACACTAAAGAAATCCCAGACTGCAATTATGTGAGGACAATGCAGCACATTAAAAACTACAATATTCAGTAAAAGAAGTTGTCAGTTGTCTTTGGATAGGACGTTACATTGTTGGTTCACTGGTGCTTTCAGAAACATTATCACATACCCACACATACACCTTGAACACCAAGCATAATCCCACTTCTACCGTGACCTCACTTTTTTCCAGTCATGTTGCTCACATAGTGTGGTAGGAGCACAAATTTAGCTAAAAATCAGCTGAAAATTAAATTTTTTACTCTGTACTATCTTTGCACCACCTTTGCACACAGCTGAATTTCAACAGCACAAAATGAGAAGGTGAAAGACGGTATGATGAATCACGTTACTCACAGAAGAAATAATTATTTCAGTGTGGATGAGGCAAGTATGACAAAGAAGATATGCTCCCAAAAACTTAAAAATGAGATCTCCCCTACTGTATGACGTTTGTAACTGACAAATTTTTGGGGGACTGTGGCTGAGGCCTGTTTAACATTGATTACATGCTCCAAACAATTTCAAACTGAGATGTCGCCTACTGTATTATGTTAGTAACAGAAGAATTTTTTTTAGCCTGTCGATGAGGCCTGTATAACATTGACTACATGCTCCAATCAATTTCAAAGTGAGATGTCCCCTACTGTATGGTGTTAGTAACAGAAGAAAGAATTGTTTAAGTGTGGATGAGGGCTAGATGACAAAGAAGATATGCTCCATACATTTTTTTAATTAGATGTCCCCTACTGTATGACGTTACTAACTGACAAAATTTTGGGGGGCCTTTGGATGAGGCCAGTATAACGTTAATAAGATGCTACAAACAATTTCTAAATGAGATATCCCGTACTGTATTACACTAGTAACAAGAATTTTTGGGGGGCCTGTTGATGAGGCCTGTATAACATTGACTGCATACTCCAAACAATTTCAGAATGAGATGTCGCCTACTGTATTACATTAGTAACAGAAGAATTTTTGGGGGCATGTCAATGAGGCCTGTATACTATTGACTACATACTCCAATTTCAAAGTGAGATGTCCCCTACTGAATGACTTTAGTAACAGAAGAAAGAATTGTTTAAGTGTGGATGAGGGCTTGATGACAAAGAAGATATGCTCCAAACTATTTTAAATTAGATGTCCCCTACTGTATGACGTTGGTAACCGACAAAATTTTAATGTACCTGTGAATGAGGCTTGTATAACACTGACTACATGCTCCAAACAATTTAAAAGTGAGATGTCCCCTACTGTATTACATTAGTAACAGAAGATTTTGGGGGGCCTGTCGATGAGGCCTGTATAACATTGGCTAAATGCTCAAACAATTTAAAACTGAGCTCTCCCCTTCTGTATCACATTAGTAACATAAAAAAAATATTTTTAGTGTGGATGAGGCCTGTATAATCTAGAAGATTGTCCGTGGAATTTTCTCTCTTTCCTATAGTTGCTGCTGGTAAGGTTCAGGTTTGTTAGAGACGTATAACCAACTTATTGTTAGATTAACTGATCTGGAAAAGGGGCATGACAACAGCGGGAATGAGAACATGCAACAGAATCAATAACAGGGAGGCTATGGGAGGCATGAGATCCAGGATCCAGCCTACAATGATTAGTCGTTTACTTACCGGAGAACGTTTGATCCTTGTCAGTAAATAGCTGTGTAAGGTTCTATGTATATATTCCTGAAACTCAGTTTGTTCGTCAGCCATTTTACTTTCTGTCTTGCTGCAGCTATCTTGCCCTCAGTCAAAATGGAGTTTCCAGCTTGCATGTTCCCGCCCTGATTCTCTCCTTTGCTTCTTAAGCAGCCACAGCTGAGCAATCAGTGCTTCAGAATCTAGCCTGCAGTGAACCTGTGACTTGACTCCTGTAAGCCTTGGACCTTGTACTCCAGCTATTCCTACTGAGGAACTCTGAAGCACTTGTGGACTCTGAACCCTGCTCTTTGAAAGACCCACGTTTGCATGGACTTACGGTAACAGAGAAGAAGATCCTGAATCTGTATTGGAGAGTGATTGCTGAGCTTGGATTACTCTGGCCTGCTGTGTCTCCTGTTTCTGTGTCTGCAAACTGTGTGACTATTTCTGCCAACTTGTATGAAGTAATACAGGACTTTTCTATATCAAACCTGTGACTCCTGTGTTTTCATCGCACCCAAGCACAAGACGCTATATGAACTGTACTACATACATTACAAGCTGTAACAGAAGTGCATCTCAAGCTAAGCATAAAAGATGCCCGTGAGAAATTGGTTGCCAAAGATGCACATAATCTAGAAGATAGGCTGAAAACAATTTCAAACTCAGATCTCTGCTGCTGTATCACGTCTGTAAAAAAAAAAAATAACATGCAACAGCTCTGCACACAGAACAATTTCAACGCCACTAAATAACAAGGTTGTAAATAGTAGGCTGTATCACGTTTAGCAACAGAAAAAAAAACTATTTTAATGTGTATGAGGTCTGCAGACAGCTTCATATCGCCGTCACAAAATGACAACGTGGGATACGGCGAGCTGTGTCCCCTTTTGCAACAGAAGAAATTATAACTTTTTAATGTGTGTTAGGTCGGCAGATAGCTTCATATCATTGCCAAAAAATTACATTGTGGAATACAGCTGGCTGTATCACGTTTTGCAACAGAATTTTTTTTTTTTTTATCATGTGTGTTAGGTCTGCAGACAGCTTCATATCACCGCCACAAAATAACAATGTGGAATACTGAGGGCTGTATCACTCTTAACAACAGAAAAAAAATATTTTTTTTAATGTGCATGAGGTTTGTAGCCAGCTTCATATCACCGCCACAAAATGACAATGTTTGATATGGCGGGCTGTATCACATTTTGCAACAGAAAAAAAAAATTTTTGTTTTTAAAGTGCGTTAGGTTTTCAGACAGCTTCATGTCATCGCCACAAAATGACAACATGGGATACGAAGGGCTGTATCACATTTTGTAACAGAAAAAATTATAATTGTTTTTAATGTTTGTTAGTTCTGCAGACAGCTTTATGTCACCATTACAAAATTCCAACATGGAATACAGCGAGCTGTATCACATTTACCAACAAAAAAAGAATATATATTTTTTTTAATGTGCATGAAGTCTGCAGACAGCTTCAGATCATCGCCACAAAATGACAACGTGGGATACAGCGGGCTGTATCACGATTTGCAACAGAAAAAATTATAATTTTTTTTAATGAGCATTAGTTCTGCAGGCAGCTTTATATCACCGCCATAAAATTACAACATGGGATATGGCGGTCTGTATCTCGTTTAGCAACAGAAATATATATATATTTTTAAATATGCATGAGCTATGCACACTGTGGAATTTCACCGCCACTAAATAACAAGGTGAGATACAGCATGGTGAATCATGGCGGTAACAGCCCCCAAAAATATTTCTACATGCACAACAGCTCAAATCACAGAACAATATCACCATAGCACTAAATGACAATGTGGCATGCTGTTTCTCATTTAGCTAGTGAAAAAATAAAATTTAAAATGATATACTCATGCATGGAGCACAATAGAAGCAGTGCACAACACACTTTTATGACATGTGCCCTGCTGTCTTTGTCTGTGCACCTCAGTAATGGCAAAAAAAAATATTGCTGGAAGGTCAATGTCACAGCCACACAGGACACTACCTAGCTTATCTATCTGAGTAAGAAACAACCGGTGAGCTAACTAGTTAAAATCTAGCTGCTAATAGTGCCAGGGTCAGGAACAGCCTCTCTGCATTGTTACAGTGTCAAAATGGCACTAAAACAAGATGTCCACTCTTTATATGGCGAGGGACATGTGATTTCAGCAGCCAATGACACAAGCTGTTGTGTCAGGACATTGTGGATGTTTCCTGTGTGCTGATTGGCTAGCCGCAATGTGCACACATAAATTCAGAAAAAAAATTACTGTTTACTAGCACGCCGCGCCTCTGAGCTCTGTAAACCCCCTCCCCTCATCAAACACACACCCCACGCTCATGATACATCACTATTATCATAGCCAAAGTGCTGAAAATATTTTTGGGGCAACCCAAATATTTTCCAGCACTTTTACTGAATGTTACTGATTTTTCCTGATTTCACAAAATTTTGCCCGTATTTCCGATCATGAATCCTAATACGCCATATTCGTGCCAAATTAATGTTTGGCAATCGTTTTTTCGAACTAATTCACTCATTACTGCTAAGAACCACTTAGTCACCCGGGCATTCTTACCTTTCTTTTCTCTCAACCATCTCATGAGGGACATGGTTTGACACTAGCTTAAACCTACTGCCTAGCAGGTAATATTTCAGTATATCTGAACGACTAATACACTTGTCTCCCCGTTATTCCCCAGCCTCTCCTCTCTGTCAAGCCCTTCATTGGCTTCCTATCATTCCGAGGCTCCAGTTCAAAACCCTAACCATGACCTACAAAGCCATCCACAATCTGTCTCCTCCATACATCTGTGACATGGTCTCCCAGTACATACCCACACGCAACCTTCGATCCTCTCAAGATCTCCTCCTCTACTCCCCTCTTTCTCTTCTTCCCACAACCGCATACAAAGCTTCTCCCGTGCCTCTCCCATACTCTGGAACTCTCTACCCCAACACATCAGACTCGCGCCTACCATGGAAACCTTCAAAAGAACCTGAAGACCCACCTCTTCCGACAAGCCTACAACCTGCAGTGATCATCAGTCTACTGAACCACCGCATGACCAGATCTACCCTCTCCTAGTGTATCCTCACCCATCCATGTAGACTGTGAGCCCTTGCTGGCAGGGTCCTCTCTCCTTCTGTACTTGTGTGTGCCTTGTATTGCTCATGTTTACTGTACTTGTCTATATTTGCCCCTCTTCACATGTAAAGCGCCATGGAATAAATGGCGCTGTAAAAATCTATAATAAATAATAATAATAATAATATATCGACGGCCCATTTTATGTCTAAGCACCCCTCGACGATGGCATAGTTTCTCTAGCATGAACAGAGCTTCCGGCTCAGGTACAGGATAGGATGTTCTTCTCTATTTATTTCTTGAGACAGCACGGCTCCCAAGCTAACTTCTGATGCATCTGCCTGGACCACGAATTCTTTGATGATGTCTGGTGCGACCAGAACTGGATGTTTACACAGAGCCTGCTTGAGCTCCTGGAAAGCCATCTCAGTCTCAGCAGACCATTTAATCATCATTGATTTTGTGCCCTTTAATTAGATCCATCAATGCTGCAGCAATTATGGTGAAACTTGGGACAAACCGCGGGTAATAACCCACAATTCCAAGAAACGCCCTACTTGCTTCATGGAAATCGTTTGTGGCCACTTCTGATTTGTCTCAGGCTTATTTATTTGTGGATTGCCTGTACATTTGGTAGATGTCAAGGCTGAAGATGAGAATGTCATCTAAGTAGTCCGCGTCATACTTCTTATGCAGAGCTAGGATACAATACATAGCCCTCTGGAAGGTTGCTGGAGCCATCTGCAATCCGAAGGGCATTCTGGTGTACTGGATACACCCAACAGGTGTCGAGAACGCCATATTCTTGGCACTCTGGGACATGGGGATCTACAAGTAGCCCTTCATCAGGTCCAGGGTTGTAATGTACCTCACGGTTCCAAGTCTCTCAATGAGTTGGTCCACACGGGGCATCGGATACACATCACATTTGGAGACCTCATTTAGCCTGCAGTAGTCATTACAAAACTGCCACTCACTTTCGAGCTTCGCAACGAGGACGATGGGACTCAACGATCCACTTTTCAACTCCTTTATTACCCTGAGGTCTAACATTCTCTTCACCTTACTTGATACCTCCAGATGCGCTACAGGAATTCTATAAGGCTTGAGGTTCACCCTTACATGCGCCTCTGTCAACACGTCATGCTCCACCACCTACGTATGCCCTGGCAACTCCGAGAACAGGTAACAGTTCCACTGCAACAGCTACAAACAAGAGTCTCTGCAATGATGACATCGCCCACTGTGGCTTCGGGATTGGCTCCCAGGCAAGGAGTTTCCAGCAATTCCCGATCTCGCCATGGGTTGAGCAAGTTCACATGATATATTTGGTGCGGCTTCCTTTGACCTGCCTGATGTACCTTGTAATTCACCTCGTCTATTGTTTCCACCACATCGTATGGACCTTGCCACCTAGCGAGGAACTTGCTCTCTACCATTGGGAAAAGCTCTAGAACGTGGTCCTCGGGCTGGAACTGCCTCTGACCCGCTCATCAGTTATACACCCTTTCCTGTGCCTGGAGAAGATGCACCTTTATGATAGGCTTTACTTTTGCCATCCTCTGCTGTAACTGGACAATAAGCTCTATGACGCTCTGGTGTGGCATGACTTCGGCTTCCCAGGTTTCCTTGATGATGTCCAGGAGCCATTGTGGATGTCTACCACACAAGAGCTCAAATGGTGAGAAGTAAGTGGAGGCTTGAGGAACTTCTCTGAGAAAAGCAGAAACAGAAACAGATATTCCCAGTCTCAATTGACCTTCTCAGTGACCTTCTTGAACATGGCCTTTAAGGTTTTATTGAAGCGCTATACTAAGCCTTGTGTCTGTGGTTGGTATACTGATGTTTGCAGCTGGGCAATCTGAAGGACCTTACACAACTCCCTCATCACCTTGTTCATGAAAGGGGTTCCCTGGTCTGTCAAAATCTCCTTTGGCAGGCCCATCCTTGCAAAATATGGACAAGTTTCCAGTCGACACTGTTGGCCAAAGAGTTTCTTAGTGGTACTGCTTCAGGATACTGGTAGCATAGTCCTTTAGTCCATGACCACTAGAATGTATTGATGCTCTCGTGCATACTTAACTACAGGACCCACCAGGTCCATGGCAATTATCTCAAATGGGACCTCTATTACAGGTAACGGGACTTGGGGACTTCGGAAGTGAGTAGAGGGGAGCGATTATCTGGCACGTGGGGCAACACCTACAATAATTTAGGATCTCCCGGTAACATCCCGGCCAATAAAACCTCTGCATTATTCTCTCTTGCATTTTCTCTACCTCCAGATGTCCCCCCAACACATGTGAATGGGCCATGTTTAAAACCCTCCGCCGGTTGGGTTCTGGAATTAACAGCTGCTCCAATATCTCCCCTCCCCTCAGTGTGCTCACCCAATAAAGTAATTCGCCATTGACTGGGAAGTGTGGGAACCTGGTGTCAGCCTCCGTCTCTTGAACAAGCTCATCTATCACAGACACATTTTCAAATGTCCCTTTTAGGGTAAAATCCTGCATTTGAGCAATCAAAATTTTTTTCCCAGTTTAGGAACATCAGCCTCACTGGCCACCTACTTGTCCTCGTCATCTGCCTGGCCACAAAAGGAGAACTCATTCACCTCTGACTGCAATATCAATTTATCAGGGTTTAACTGGCTCCCGTCTGAGTCACTTAGCATCCCCGCCATTCCCCACAAGTCCAAAAACAGGCTGATGTCCCACCCGATTATCACAGGGTGTAGTAAGTCTTTAACAACCCTGACCTCATGGGACTCAGTACCCAGGCTCATTTTTATTGACACTGGCAACACGGTAGTCTTTGGCATCCCATGGATACAATGCATGCCCACGTGTTTTCCTGAGATCAACTAGTGGGGGAGTGTGGCCCTTATCTGGGTCACCAAACTCCCTGAGTCCAAAAGTCCTGTCTAGAGTTGAGCGAAACAGGTCGGTCAGATTCAAAAGTTGCCGACTTTCGCCAAAGTCGGGTTTCGTTTGCCGAAACCCAACCATAGAGTGCAGTCGGCCATGCGGTCGTCGACCCGAGCGCCCATGTCGGTTTTCCCATAATGCTTGCAGGCGCCTTTTTTCAGCCAATGAGCAAGGACATACACTGTGGGCAACGAGATGACATGGGCAGCATCCTCCACCATCTTAGAGAAGGGCATTGCAGTGATTGGCTTGCTTTGGGGGCGTCATAGTGTCTATAAACACCCTCACCGCCGACCTCCATTTTACTTCTGCCGATATTAACAGTAGGGAGAGGTTGCTGACGCTGTTTATCAGTAGGGAGAGAGTTAGGCAGGAAAGAGAAATTCTTCTGTGCTTGTGCTGATAACAATTGTGCTTTCCAGTTAGTGTGCAGTGACAGGGGAGGATTTTCTTGTGTGCAGCAGCACTGGTTATTAGGCTGCCTGAAATCTGTATTGCTGTGTGTACACTGCTGTGTAGACTGCTTTTTAAACAGCACTAATACTTTGATTCTTTTTTCCTGCACACTTACTGACCGTTCATTTTTTCCCACACCGTATAAAGCTGTACGCTACTCACACACTACCGTGTATACCGACTAGTATCACAGACAAATACATGCTATCTGTGTGTGACTCCAGAAATATATACGGAGATTACAATTTTCCCCTACACCGTATACAGCTGTACTCTTCTGAGACAGTACCGTATATCTACTCTTTGTATTACGGTGAAATCCATACTGAGTGAGCTTCTGTGTGCGACTCCGGAAATATATACGGAGATTGCAATTTTCCCCTATACCGTATACAGCTGTACGCTTCTGAGATAGTACCGTATATCCGCTCTTTGTATTACGGTCAAATCCATTTTGAGTGAGCGTCTATGTATGACTCCAGAAATATATACGGAGATTGCAATTTTACCCTACACCGTATACAGCTGTCCGCTTCTGATACAGTACTGTATATCTGCTCTTTGTATTACGGTCAATCCATACAGACTGAGTGTCTGTGTGTGACTCCAGAAATATATACGGAGATTTAAATTTTCCCCTATGCCATATACAGCTGTACGCTCCTCATACAGTACCATATATCTGCTGGTATTTTGGGTATATTTTCACAAACATGAGGAAGTATGGAGGAAGAGGCCGTGGGTGTGGGGGCCAGCTGGTACTGATGGTGGTGGTGCTGCATCTGCTGGTAGTGCCAAAAGCACAATAGCACCTAAGGCAGGAGGTATTGAGCCTGCGTCATTGTCTGGCTCCAGAAGGCCTGGATGGCTCCCTTTTCTGGGAGTACATAATCCGCTTTTAAAGCTGGAGCATCAGGAACAGGTTTTGGCTTACATTGGCGAAACAGCCTCCAGCTCTATCGCCTCCTCTTCTGAAGTTTCAAAAACTCCAAGCACTGAGTCGTCAGTGCAGGCTTCTGTTCAATAACAACCCCTTTCCTTGTGTCCTTCACACCCACCAAAAGTGAAGGATGCGGCAGGCCACACTTCAGATTACTTCATGAAGCTCTTTTCACATACCATGCCTGGGTTATCAAGTCAAATCCTGAATTCCCCAGTCCAAGATGAATATGACATGGAGCGCACTGATGCACAGCCACTGCTATCTGATTCTGCTGGTACATTCACCCACAGCACTACATTGCCCTCCCAGTCTACTGAACCAGAATCTGACCCTGATGAAACTCAGGTGCCCCTTCTCGGATACTATACCACCTTACACGGTGACACAGAGGAAGGTGCAGATGAAATTGAAGAGGAGGTGATGGTTGACCCAGTTGTTGACCCGGATTGGCATCCATTGGGGGAAGAGGGTGCCGCTGGCAAAAGCTCAGAAGAGGAGAAGGATCCGCGGCGGCATCGACATCGCAGCTGCGGTTATCTGTCAGGCCCTAGCAGTCCAAAAATGTGTTAAAAAACAAAAAAAGTTGCAGGACAGCTTGGCCAGATTGTCAAATTAGCACTGCGTTCAAGCCCTGAAAATCTATCCCATTGTAGGAAGAGTGCAGTGTGGCACTTTTTTGACCAAAATCCTATTGATGAGGCAAAGGTTATCTGTAAGAAGTGCGGAAGGACCTTTAACCGAGGGAAAAATCTCAGAAAATTGAATACCAGTTGCATGCTTAGACATTTAAACACCATGTACTTGCAAGCATGGACGGACTACAAAACCCCACTGGCTTTGAATGCCTACATTGCCAAACTCATCTCATTAGAGATGATGCCCTTCCGTTTGGTTGAAAGCGCAGTGTTCCGAAAGCTCATGGCCTACGCTGTCCCACGCCATGACCTACCCAGTCAGCACTTCTTTTCTAGAAAAGCCATCCCTGCCTTCCACCTGCATGTGAAAGACCGCATTGTCCATGCACTCAAACAATCAGTGAGTGGAAAGGTGCACCTCACAATAGATGCATGGACCAGTAGGCATGGCCAGGGTTGTTACTTGTCCATCACTGCGCACTGGGTTAATGTGGTGGATGCAGGGTCCACAGGGACAGCGGCGGTGGGACAGTGCTGCCTAACCCACGGTATAGGCAACAGTTGGCTGTAGGCGTTCAACCCTCCTCCTCCTCCAGAACCAAAAGCTCGTCGACAGAGCGCAGTCTCACAAGCACTCCATCCGCAGCTGCCAGTGTTGCACACGATGTGTCCCACTATCGATCAGCTAGTGGTAAGCATCAGCAGGCTGTTTTAAAGATGATGTCTTTGGGCGACAACAGACACACCGCGGAGGAACTGGCCGACTAATTGCAGTGAGAAACTGAGTCATGGCTGGGCAGTCTACATCTTGAGCAAGGCAAGGTAGTCAGTGATAACGGCCGTAATTTTGTGGCGACCATAGCCCTGGCAAAACTTAGACACGTACCTTGCCTGGCTCACACCTTGAAC
>JARQOD010000002.1:217607588-217674961 GCA_033576555.1 Oophaga sylvatica
AAAAGTCTTGCCCGTAGGCACAGACTCTAGCGAAACCGGGGCCACAGTTCTCAGGCTATCTGTGGGGACAATAAGATGAGGCTCCTCCTCTTCCTCCTCAGAGGACACCACAGAACGATAGAGAGCGTCGGCACGGATGTTCTTCTCTCCCGAGAGAAAATGTAGGGTGAAATGAAGCCGGGAGAAGAGCAAGGACCATCTGGCCTGGTGAGAATTAAGCCGCTGGGCTGTCTGAAGATACACCAAATTCTTGTGGTCAGTGAAGACTTGGAAGGGAAAGCGGGCCCCCTCCAATAGATGTCTCCACTCAGAGAAAGCCAACTTCATTGCTAGCAACTCCTTATCCCCGATGGAATAATTCCTCTCCTCTGATGTGAAGGTCTTAGAGAAGAAGAAGCAAGGATGCTTCCACCTTGAGCATCCTTTTGGAAGAGGACTGCTCCAGCACTAACGGATGAGGCATCCACCTCTAATAAAAATGGCTTATCAACATCGGGGCGATGTAAGATGGGAGCGATAGCAAAATGAGACTTAATAGAAGTGAAAGCCTTGGAGACCTCTTCTGAACACAATTTGGGATTTGCTCCCTTCTTGGTGAGGGCTACCAAGGGAGCTACCAAGGTAGAGAAATGGGGAATGAACTGGCGATAGTAGTTAATGAACACAATAAAGCGCTGCACCGCTTTAAGAGAGTGGGGTTCTTGCCAGTCCATCACAGCCTGTAGTTTGGCATGATCTATAGCCAATCCCTGGGTTGAGATGATATAGCCAAGGAAAGGCAAAGACTCCAGTTCAAACATACATTTCTCTAACTTAGCATAAAGGGAATTTGCCCGTAAGAGGTCGAAGACTCTGCAGACATCTCTCCGGTGGGAGTCAATATCTGGAGAGAAGATGAGTATATCATCCAGATAGACTACGACCGAGGTGGAGAGCATATCCTGGAAGATGTCATTGACAAAGTCTTGGAAAACAGCTGGGGCATTACAGAGCCTAAAGGGCATCACCAGATATTCGTAATGCCCATCCCTGGTATTAATTAAAAGCCATCTTCCATTCGTCCCCCTCACGGATGCGAATCAGGTTGTAAGCACCGCGCAGATCTAGTTAAGTAAATACCCTTGCTCCCTGGAGCCTATAAAAGAGCTCAGAAATCAGGGGCAACGGGTACTTGTTCTTAACAGTGATGGCGTTAAGACCCTGTAATCAATGCATGGACGTAATTCTCCATTCTTCTTCTGGACAAAGAAGAATCCCGCCCCTGCCGGTGACACCAACTTCCTAATGAACCCTCTTGCCAGGTTCTCCTGAATATATTGCGACATAGCCTCTGTCTCAGGAAGAGAGAGGGGATAGACCCTTCCCCGTGGAGGTTCTGCTCCAGGCAAGAGGTCGATAGGACTGTCATAGGGGCGATGAGGCGGAAGAGTCTCCGCAGCCTTCTTGGAGAACACGTCTGCATATGACCAATAGCACTTGGGAAGTGGGGTAAGATCTGCGGGTAACTCAGTAGTGGTAACCTGAATGCAACTCCTGACACATCTGCCTCTACATGCATCACTCCAACCCAGTATCCTACCCGAAGTCCACTCTATATGTGGGGAGTGGAAACGGAGCCAAGGTATCCCTAGGAGGATCTCGTCTATTCCCTTGGGAAGGACGAGTAGGGAAATAAGCCCCTGATGGGAAGGGGATACAAACAATGCAAGAGAAACAGTCTGGTGTGTAATTTGTGAGGGCAATGTCGACCCATTCACTACCCAGACAGTCACTGATTTGTCAAGTGCCACCAGAGTTATTGCGTGACGGAGAGCAAAGTTAGAGGACATGAAGTTCCCCTCTGCTTCTGAGTCCACGCAAAGCTCGACTGTGAGAGTGGAAGTGCCTACAGTGATTGTCCCTTTAAGTGTCATCTTGGAGGAAAATGCCGCTGTTTCTAGTGAGCCTCCTCCCAGGGTCACTAGACGCGATCGCCTCTGCGATCGCTGTGGACATCTGTTAGAATAGTGTCCTGCCTGTTGGCAAAAATTACAGACCACCGTTACTCGAGCGGTCCGGGACTTAGGTCCCGCTCGAGAAACCTCCATGGCTTCGGAGGAGTTGGACGCCTAAACGGAAGATTCCAGAGGTTTGGCGAAGGTGGGAGCCAACCGAAACCTGTGCCTGCACTGGGTCCGCTCTAACCTCCACTCGTTAAAACGGAGATCAAGGCGGGTAGATAAGGAAATTAGCTCCTCCAGTGTGGCAGGAATCTCCCTGGTGGCCAAGGCATCCTTCACATGATGTCACGGGTGTGTCGCTGCGAAGATCGTCGCGATTGCACACCCTGACTTCGCACAGCTGAGTTTCTGGTGCTGGGTGTTTTTTGGCACTGAGGGAGTTAATTCTTTCTCTCTCTGTGCTGGACTGACCAGCCTCGCTCAGCTGCAATTAATGTTTTGTTAATTGGTTTCCTTCAAATACCTGCCTGTCTGCTGGGGAAGTGTCGGTGAAAGCTTTCATGCAGACCAGCAGAGCGGATCGTATTGAGAAGTCTAAGCTAAGAATACCTGTTGTGGTTTTCTCCTGTCCTCGCATTATTAGTTATCTCCCTACTCGTTTGTGTTCCCTCTGTATTGGTAGTTTTGTATGCAAAGTGTTCTTTT
The DNA here is from genome assembly GCA_033576555.1 of Oophaga sylvatica. NCBI lineage: Eukaryota > Metazoa > Chordata > Amphibia > Anura > Dendrobatidae > Oophaga > Oophaga sylvatica. The sequence goes on from JARQOD010000002.1 coordinate 217,610,234, forward strand.
ATTTACCCCTTGTACTGTCTCGTTTGTCTTATACTGTGTGTGAAGGCAGATACCTTCCTTATCCCTGTGGTGGTAATCAGGGTCCTTCTCAGGACTAGATTACAGTGGTTAGGGATTCACAGGAGATAGGGTTACGCTGGCGGCCTGGACCTCTGTTCCATCAACAGTACCTCCAGGTAGAGGGATTAGTCAGGCCCCCAGCTTAGGGTCAGCATAGACCCCGGTTCTCCTGTATACAGAGACAGCGTGACATTTTCACCGACCACATTTAAGATTCTCCCCAGCCACCATGGATCCAGTAGCCAGTCTGGCTCAGCAGTTGCAGAGTTTGTCCATGGAGTTTAGGGACGTTAAGTCCAAGGTTTTGTACCCCCCGGAGCATGCCAGACCTGAACCTAAAGTAGCTCTCCCGGACAGGTTCACTGGAGGGCGGGACAAGTTTTTTGCTTTCCGGGAGGCATGTAAATTGTACTTTCGGCTGCGACCTCGGTCATCTGGGAGTTAAGATCAAAGGGTGGGAATTGTCATCTCGCTCCTACAAGGGGACCCCCAGTCCTGGGTGTTCTCTCTTCCCCCGGACTCCCCGGCTCTCCAGTCAGTGGATAGATTTTTCGCAGCACTGGGTCTTGTATATGATGACCCGGATCGAGTCTCCCTTGCTGAAAATAAGTTACGTAAGATACAGCAGGGAGATAGTCCGGCAGAGGAATTTTCTTCGGAGTTCCATAGGTGGGCCACGGACACCCAGTGGAATGACCCGACTCTTAGGAGCCAGTTTTGTCAAGGTTTATCTGACAAATTAAAAGATGTGTTGGCGCAATATGACCCTCCAACGTCACTGGAAGCCGCTATGGCCCTTGCTATTCGCATTGATAGACGGCTGCGGGAGAGGTGCGGGGTAACTCCGCCCCCTGTGATGACTCCACCTTCCTCAAGGGTCCCTTACACGGAGGTTCCCTGGTCAGTCCAGAGGAGCCTATGCAATTAGGAGGGACATCATTCCGGGGGAGGGGATCGGTGGGGCGCCACAAAACAAGAAGTTGTTTCTTCTGTGGAAAAAAGGGACATTTTATTAGGGGGTGTCCATCCCGTCCTTTGCAGAGTGAGAAGTCGCCGGAAAACTATTGATCCCAGATTGTGTGGTGGACGGCAATCTGGGAGTAAGAATTTCGTCCCTAAGTTCGTCTCAGTTTCTCGTACCGGCGGAGGTGGTGGTGGGTGCGAGAACTGAGAGGATATCTGTTCTTCTGGATAGTGGGGCCGGGGTTAATCTGGTGGATGCTCGCTTTGCCCGGGTTCAAGGTATGCGATTGTGTGGGTTGGCTAAACCCGTCCCCATATTCTCGATCGACGCCAGACCTCTCGGTCAGGGAAGTTTTGTGCAAGCAGTGCATAACATTGATCTTCAAGTGGGGGCGCTACATAAAGAACTGTTGTCTTGTTATGTGTTGGAGGGTCTTCCCACTCCTATAGTGCTGGGCCTGCCTTGGCTAACTAAGCATAACCCGGTTATTGATTGGCAATCCAGAGAGATAAGCCAATGGAGCGATTTCTGTAATAAAAACTGCATGAATACGGTCATTGGTGTGGTCGCTCCTAGGGCCTTACCTCCATTTCTGGTGGACTTTGAGGATGTATTCTCGGAGGAAGGGTGTCAAGAACTACCTCCTCATCGCGAGTATGACTGTGCTGTTAACTTGATCCCTGGGGCCAAGTTACCGAAATCTAGGTTGTATAACCTTTCTGGTCCTGAGAGACAGGCCATGAAGGATTAGATTTCTGAGAGTCTGGCTAAGGGGCATATTAGACCTTCATCTTTCCCGGTGGCCGCGGGGTTCTTCTTTGTGAAGAAAAAAGATGGAGGCCTACGCCCTTGCCTGGATTTCCGTGAGCTTAATCGGATTACGGTCCGAGATCCGTATCCGCTCCCACTTATTCCCGATCTCTTCAATCAGATCGTGGGTGCCAAATGGTTCTCTAAGTTGGATCTCAGGGGGGCGTACAATCTTATTAGGATTAAGGAGGGGGATGAGTGGAAGACGGCGTTTAACACTCCGGAGTGGCATTATGAGAATCTTGTCATGCCATTTGGTCTGAGTATTGCCCCGGCGGTGTTTCAACACTTTGTAAATGACATCTTTCGCCACCTAATGGGACAGTTTGTGGTCATATATCTGGATGATATCTTAATTTACTCACCAGATCTTGTGTCTCATCAGAAGCATGTTAGGCAGGTGTTACAGATCTTGCGGGATAATAAGCTGTACGCCAAATGGGAGAAGTGTGTGTTCGCCGTACAGGAACTTCAGTTTTTAGGATTCCTGGTGTCAGCATCCGGTTTTCGTATGGACCCTGGGAAAGTGCGGGCAGTTCTTGAGTGGGATCTGCCAGAGGATCTTAAGTAGTGTTGAGCATTCCGATACCGCAAGTATCGGGTATCGGCCGATATTCGCTTTATCGGAATTCCGATACTTAGTTCCGATATTTTCCCTATATCGTATACCGGAATCGGAAGTTCCCATAATTCTTTGAGAGGCAATGTGATTTTAGTCAGCCAATGAGGAATCTTATGAAGTGTGGGCACATCCTGAAATGCTGCGGTCATCTTAACTAATGGCATGGCTGTGATTGGCTGCTGAAATGATGTTAGAATGCACTATAAAAGGCGCCGCCTCCATTTTAGCGTCACTGTGCTGTGAACTCAGTTAGGGACAGAACGCTGCTCTGCTGACTCTGAGGGACAGTTAGATATTGCGATTTTGTGTACTGGGCTTTAGGCAGGCTAGTTTACCAACCGCTGTGTAAAGCTTCCTTTTGCCAGTGTTGTTTTAACAGCTCTGTGCAAGGTGTGTGTGAGAGTGCAGGTGATGCTGCAGTTTGCTCTGCATGCAACGCTGTCTGTAGGCATCTGCACGTGTCACTCACAGACTCTATTTTTTTTTCTTCAGTGTAATTCTTGCTGCTCCATGCAATTTAACTATTAGTGTGACGCGCTTCCATCCGTATCCAATACATTGGTTGCAAACACTATAGAAGTAGACAAAGGAGTAGCCTTTCCCAGATTGTGGACAGTTGTGTTTCAGTGTTCACTTCAGTCTGTGTTTTTTATTTTTTGAGTGCATATCACGCTCCAGTTAACTTGTTCAAGCACTGCTGCTTGTACTCTGCTGAGCGTGTCTCAGTGCCTCATCCTTTTCATTTTTCTCCAATTGGTGCTTCTCCATTATATTTGAAAAAAATCTAATCTATTAGTGTGACGCGCTTCCATCCGTATCCAATACATTGGTTGCAAACACTATAGAAGTAGACAAAGGAGTAGCCTTTCCCAGATTGTGGACAGTTGTGTTTCAGTGTTCACTTCAGTCTGTGTTTTTTATTTTTTGAGTGCATATCACGCTCCAGTTACTTGTTCAAGCACTGCTGCTTGTACTCTGCTGAGCGTGTGCTCAGTGCCTCATCCTTTTCATTTCTCTCCAATTGGTGCTGCTCCATTATATTTGAAAAAAAACTAATCTATTAGTGTGACGCGCTTCCATCCGTATCCAATACATTGGTTGCAAACACTATAGAAGTACAGAAAGGAGTAGCCTTTCCCAGATTGTGGACAGTTGTGTTTCAGTGTTCACTTCAGTCTGTGTTTTTTATTTTTTGAGTGCACATCACGCTCCAGTTACTTGTTCAAGCACTGCTGCTTGTACTCTGCTGAGCGTGTCTCAGTGCCTCATCCTTTTCATTTCTCTCCAATTGGTGCTGCTCCATTATATTTGAAAAAAAACTAATCTATTAGTGTGACGCGCTTCCATCCGTATTCAATACATTGGTTGCAAACACTATAGAAGTACAGAAAGGAGTAGCCTTTCCCAGATTGTGAACAGTTGTGTTTCAGTGTTCACTGCAGTCTCTGAGGAATAACCACACTTAGGCCTTATAACTTTTCTGACTTTCTTTATCAATCTACCAAGATGAAGAAGGCAGGGAGTAAGGCACGTGGTCGTGGCCGTGGAGTTTCAGCAGGGAGAGGACGTGGGATTCTGTGGCTGCTGCCGCACCCAGTGACACAGCATCCACCAGTTTTCCCCGTGAGCGTTCCTTTATGCGCACTTTTGTAGGAGCTCAGCATACCCCCCTGCTGCGGGAAGAAAAAATTGAAGCCGTTGTTGGTTGGATGGCAGCCAATGCATCGACTTCAATTCCTTCCACCTCCTCTCAGGACCACAGCACTGTTGAACAACCATCTGTCTCTTCACCGCCTGCCAAATTGCCCAGGCAGTCAGAGAGTTCTGAACTGGAGCCAGCTGAGTCTCTGCTTCTGTTCTCAGAATTTGTTGGCTTGCAAACAGGGGCCCAGCCAAGCAGCATTCTGGAATGTGAAGAAGAGGCAGTATGCAGTGATGCGCAACAGCTGTGTCTCTCTGAATGTGAAGAGGCGGGTGAGCCAGTGCCGATGGTCAGCACACCGCAGAACGCATCTGATGATGATGAGACTCAGGTGCCATTTTCTGTTGAGCATGGTGCTGGCCAGACCACCCAACAGCAGCAGGTGTTGGAAGAGGGTAGTGGAGATGATGAGGTCCAAGACCCAACATGGCGTGAGGAACAGGAAGGTGGTGGTAGCAGCTCTGAGGAAGAGATTGCCCCAACGGTCCAAACAGTAGGGAGAGTTAGGCTGCAGACTCGGTTGCCTGTAGCCTCCAGTTTGGCACCCGTTCGTAGCAGTTCTCTTCCAACAGCAAAAACGGGCTCTCCCAGGACTTGCACTGCGTGGTCCTTTTTTGACACACTTGCAGATGATATTTGCTATGTCAAATGCAAGCTGTGTAATCAAAAAGTAAAAAGAGGTAAAAATGTCAGTAACCTTAATACCACAAATATGTGGAAACATGTGCGGTCAAAGCACGTGGTTGAGTTCCAAAGACACACTGGAGATGTAGGCCAACCTACAGCAGCACCTACATCTTCAGCTCGTGTTGGAGCCTCTTCCTCCAGCTCACACACAGCTGGTTCTGCTTCCTCAAAGGATCGCCATGGAAGAACCTCTGTCACTGTTGTCCAGAGACCCAGTGTTATTCCACCCACAGCTGCAAGTTCCCTGTCATCCTCACACTCCCAGGCCACAAAACAGCCATCGGTAGCACAGGCATGGGATAAAAGACGGCCATACTCGGCAAACCATCCACGAGCACAGGCTCTGAATGCTGGCATTGCAAAACTCCTGTCCCTTGAAATGCTGTCATTCAGGCTGGTGGAGACTGACAGTTTCCGTGACTTAATGGCATTGGCAGTCCCACAATACAATGTGCCCAGCCGATTTTATTTCAGCAGGCAAGCCGTCCCTGCTCTGCAAAAGCATGTTGAGGGAAAAATTAAACATGCGCTACTAAACGCCGTCAGTAGCAAGGTCCACCTGACCACCGATGCGTGGACCAGTACCCATGGCCAGGGACAATACCTTTCCCTCACTGCCCATTGGGTCAATGTTGTGGAGTGTAAGGTTCTATGTATATATTCCTGAAACTCAGTTTGTTCGTCAGCCATTTTACTTTCTGTCTTGCTGCAGCTATCTTGCCCTCAGTCAAAATGGAGTTTCCAGCTTGCATGTTCCCGCCCTGATTCTCTCCTTTGCTTCTTAAGCAGCCACAGCTGAGCAATCAGTGCTTCAGAATCTAGCCTGCAGTGAACCTGTGACTTGACTCCTGTAAGCCTTGGACCTTGTACTCCAGCTATTCCTACTGAGGAACTCTGAAGCACTTGTGGACTCTGAACCCTGCTCTTTGAAAGACCCACGTTTGCATGGACTTACGGTAACAGAGAAGAAGATCCTGAATCTGTATTGGAGAGTGATTGCTGAGCTTGGATTACTCTGGCCTGCTGTGTCTCCTGTTTCTGTGTCTGCAAACTGTGCGACTATTTCTGCCAACTTGTATGAAGTAATACAGGACTTTTCTATATCAAACCTGTGACTCCTGTGTTTTCATCGCACCCAAGCACTAGACGCTATATGAACTGTACTACATACATTACAAGATTCTGAAGCCAAAACGTTAGTGTCTGCTGGGTCTGGAAGGCTGTGTCTGCTGTACTGTGGATATCAGACGTCCGGTTGTACTTTCTGTGATGACAGTGGTTGTGACTTCTCACAACCATTCCAGGTGAGCAATTCCCTTAAGTTTTTTCTTTTTGCAGTGTTACCACAGGTAAACACTATTGTTTTTTTTCCTTTCTTTTCTCTTTTTTGTCTGCTGTAACTCTGGATATCAGATGTCTGGTTGAAACTTTCTGTGATGATAGTGGTTGTGACTTCTCACAACCATTCCAGGTGAGCAGTTCCCTTAATTTTTTTTTCTCTCTGCAGTGTTGCCACAGGTGAACACTATTGTTTTTTTTTTTTCTCTCCTCTTCTTCCAGTAATCCTGTCTTAAAAGATCTGGAAAATGGAAGCCCGCATAAAGGAACTTTGCGGAGTGACTGATAATATCCTTGCAGATTTGCAGAATATAAAGACCCGTTTTACAAATCTACAGGACCTCAATAATCACAATTTGCAAGTGGTTGGACAGACTACCCAGGATTTGCGAGCCAGGATTGAGGTTCTAGAGGGGCGAGTCCAGGCTCCTGCCGTAGCCCCGAGTGCTGGGATTCCCAAGTTGCCCCCTTTTCGTTTTGGCGGTGAACGTGAGAAATTCAGGGATTTATTAATCAATGCAATCTTTTTTTTTCTGCACATGCTTCACAATTTCCCACTGAACGATCTAAGGTGCTTACTATAATTATGTTGCTTACCAACAAGGCTTTAATGTGGGCAAACCCTCTGATTGAGACTGAGGATGATTGTTTGAATCACCTTGATGATTTTATTTCAGCCATGGGGCAGGTGTTTGATGACCCCAATCGAGGTGCAACAGCTGAAGCAGCCATGTTAGCTTTGCGCCAAGGTAAGCACTCGGTAGCTGAATATGCCTTGGATTTCAGGAGATGGGCCCTTGATACCACCTGGGACAGTTCCGCCAAAAAATCTATTTTTCGAAAGGGGTTATCTCCACTGATTAAGGATGAACTTGCTCGTGCCGACCCTCCCACTGCGTTAGGTGACTTTATTAACTACTGCATCCGTATTGATACTCGTCTGACTGAACGCAGGCAAGAGAGATGGTTCGAAAGCAATCGTACTAACCTTTTCCTACCTTCCTCTCCAGCTAAGGAACCTTTGAGTAGGATTACACGGGAACCTGAACCTGAACCCATGCAGGTAGACTCTTTACAACGACGGGTTAGTGATGCACGCAAGGAACATCGTTTTAAGGAGAATCTATGTTTCTATTGTGGTAAGTCAGGGCACTTCATTATAAACTGCCCCAGCCGTTCTCGTAAGACTACTGCAGCACTCATTCATTGTGAGTGTTGCGAGAGGGGAATCTGTCAGGTCCGAGCCTCAGGCTCCAGAGAGATCTGCAGCAACAGATCTTGATTTCTCGGACTTAAACTCCGTTACCTCTGAGGACGTTGACTGTGTAAACGCTGCCATTTTTCAAGTTTCCTCAGCGGTGTCCCAGCTGAGTTGTAAGAAAAACAATTCTCATTGCTTTCTTTCCATCAAACTCTGGGTTGACTCAGCTTGGGTGTCTAGCTCTGCTATGATCGACTCAGGGGCAAGTGGAAATTTTATGGATGTCTCCTTTGCTCTGAAACAGGGAATACGTTCAGTGAAGAAGGCTACTCCAGTACAGATGGAAACTGTGGATGGCTCCCTGCTGACTTCTGGACCAGTGGATCAGGAAACAGAGCCTTTGAGGGTTCTTATGGGTAAAGATCATCAAGAGAAACTGTCCTTTATGCTTATCTCTTCTCCCCACTTTCCCATTATTCTAGGGCTACCATGGCTGCAGGCTCAGAATCCTACCATTAACTGGGAGACCAAGGAATTACACTTTCCAGAGAAACAGATAAGTCCAAAAGTTTCAGCTTGCTCTGTTCCTAAAGGAATCATGTCAGTCCCTGAACTACCAGCTGTATACCAGGACTATGTGGATTTATGTGACAAGAAGAACGCTGACCAGCTTCCTCCTCACCGTCCATATAATTGTCCAATTGAATTATTGCCTGGAGCAGAGATACCTTTTGGTAAGATCTACCCCTGGCGGGGCCCGAGCTAAAGGCTTTAAAGGATTACATAGATGAAAATCTAGCCAAGGGCTTCATACGCCCCTCTTCATCTCCTGCAGGTGCACCCATCTTCTTTGTAAAGAAGAAAGATGGATCTCTGAGACCATGCGTAGACTATAGGGAACTCAATAAGGTTACTATTAGAAACCGTTATCCATTGCCTTTAATCCCTGAGTTATTGGAGAGAGTGCGACATGCCAAAATTTTTTCTAAACTAGATCTTCGTGGGGCCTATAACTTAGTCCGTATTAGACCTGGGGATGAATGGAAGACTGCATTCAGGTCACGTTATGGACACTTTGAATATCTAGTTATGCCTTTTGGTCTGAGTACCGCCCCAGCCACTTTCCAACACTTGGTGAATGACATCTTCAGGGATCTCCTAGATACATTCGTGGTAATTTATTTGGATGATATTCTAATTTTTTCTAACTCCACAGAGGAACATCATGGACATGTGAGAATGGTCTTGGAACGTCTAAGACAAAATCATCTTTACATCAAACTTGAAAAGTGTGAATTCCATAGGACCGAAATTCAATTTCTGGGGTATGTACTGTCTACACAAGGAATTAGTATGGATGGAAGCAAAACCCAAGCCATCAAGGATTGGCCAAGTCCTAGAAATGTGAAGGAGGTACAGCGCTTCATCGGGTTTGCCAACTTCTATAGACGTTTCATTAGAAATTTCTCTGAGGTAGTGTCACCTATCACTCAACTTACCCGGAAAGAGTCTAGGTTTTCCTGGACTCCCCAAGCCCAGGAAGCATTTTCCCATCTAAAAGATAAATTTACCACTGCACCTATCCTAGTACATCCCAACCCCGAGCTTGCCTTCATAATAGAGGTGGATGCTTCAGACTGTGCCGTTGGAGCTATACTCTCTCAGAGAACAGGTGAGAAGAATGTCTTGCATCCCTGTGCCTTCTTTTCCCAGCAGTTGTCTTCGGCTGAGAGGAACTACGATGTGGGCAATAGAGAGTTGTTGGCCATTATTGCCGCCTTCAAAGAATGGAGACACCTTCTTCAGGGAGCTGCACAGCAAATAGTCGTCCTGACAGACCATCGTAACCTTGAATTTATCAGGTCGGCTAAGTGCCTGACTCCTCGCCAGGCTCGCTGGAATCTTTTCTTAAACCAATTTAATTTTATCATCTCTTATAGACCAGGATCGCGCAATGGAAAGGCTGATGCACTCTCTAGGATTTACTCAGCAGAGACACGTCCAATTACTCCTCCTAAGACTATTCTTCCTGACTCTAGATTCCTAGGAGTAATTCATAATCAAGACCTACTTAAGGACATCAAGGAAGCATACCATGCGGATTCCTTTTTGGCACAACCCCCAAGGGACGTAAGTCTTGTCTTTAAGAATGGTGTGTGGATTCAGGGACAACGTCTGTATATTCCTGAAACAGTCAGATTAAGAGTATTGCAACTCATTCACGATTCCAAGATAGCTGGGCATAGAGGAATTCTAAAGACACAGGAATTTCTTTCTCATTTCTTTTGGTGGCCCACTTGCAGGAAGGATGTTTTGAATTATGTCACTTCATGTGAGGTCTGTGCAAGATGCAAAACACCTCGCTCCTCACCAACTGGTCTGTTACAGCCTCTTCCCACCCCGTCCCGCCCGTGGGGATCCATTTCTATGGACTTCATTGTGGAGTTACCAACCTCTCAGGGGAAGAACACCATTCTAGTGGTGGTTGACCGTCTAACAAAGGCAGCTCATTTTATCCCTTGTGTCAGCTTACCCACTGCAAAACAGACATCAGATTTGATGATTAAAGATGTGTTTCGCTTACATGGAGTACCGGATGAGGTTATTTCGGATCGAGGGGTGCAATTCACTTCTAGGTTTTGGCAAAATTTCTGTGCAGCATTGGACATTAAAGTAAACCTTTCTTCTGCTTTTCATCCCCAGACTAATGGACAGACCGAACGAACCAATCAAACCCTGGAGCAGTATCTCCGCTGCTTTATCTGCCACCTACAGGATGATTGGGTGGATCTACTTCCATTAGCTGAGTTCTCGTATAACAACTCTCAGAGTGCCTCCACTAAACAGTCTCCTTTTTACTCTAATCTAGGTTATCATCCTAACATTCTACCACGATTTCCCATAGAAACGCCTTTACCAGCAGTGGCTGAAAGAATCACGTCTTTACAGAAGAATATGGATCTTCTAAAGGAAAATCTGGAATCGGCTCAAGAAAGGTACAAGAAAGCAGCAGATAAATTTCGTAAACCTGCACCAGCTTTCAAGGTAGGAGACTTGGTCTGGCTGTCAACCAGAAATCTTAAGTTAAGGATTCCATCGTCTAAGTTGGGACATAAGTACATTGGACCCTATAAAATCAGTAAAATTATAAGTGCCGTTGCTTGTCGTCTTCAACTGCCCAGAACTATGAGAATCCACCCTGTCTTTCATGTATCCCTACTAAAGGCTGCGACACCCAATACGTTTCCTGGACGTTCCTCTCCTTGCCCTGACCCAGTGCTAGTCGATGGTCAGGAAGAATTTGTGCTGGAAAGGATTTTAGATTCCAGGTTGTATAGAAATCAGTTACAATATCTGATTAAATGGCAGGGCTATCCAGTGGAGGACAACTCATGGGAACCGGTCAATAACGTTAATGCTCCTCGCTTGCTCCGTCAGTTTCATCAGAGGTACCCACACAAGCCTGGTCTGAGGTCATCCGGAGGTTGTCCTTAAGGGGGGAGTAATGTAAGGTTCTATGTATATATTCCTGAAACTCAGTTTGTTCGTCAGCCATTTTACTTTCTGTCTTGCTGCAGCTATCTTGCCCTCAGTCAAAATGGAGTTTCCAGCTTGCATGTTCCCGCCCTGATTCTCTCCTTTGCTTCTTAAGCAGCCACAGCTGAGCAATCAGTGCTTCAGAATCTAGCCTGCAGTGAACCTGTGACTTGACTCCTGTAAGCCTTGGACCTTGTACTCCAGCTATTCCTACTGAGGAACTCTGAAGCACTTGTGGACTCTGAACCCTGCTCTTTGAAAGACCCACGTTTGCATGGACTTACGGTAACAGAGAAGAAGATCCTGAATCTGTATTGGAGAGTGATTGCTGAGCTTGGATTACTCTGGCCTGCTGTGTCTCCTGTTTCTGTGTCTGCAAACTGTGTGACTATTTCTGCCAACTTGTATGAAGTAATACAGGACTTTTCTATATCAAACCTGTGACTCCTGTGTTTTCATCGCACCCAAGCACTAGACGCTATATGAACTGTACTACATACATTACATGGAGCCGGGTACAGATCTTGCCAGTGGCGCTGTACGTGTTCTGCCAACTCCAAGGATTGCAGGAATCAAGTCTGTCCACATTGACTCCTCCTCCTACTCCAGTTCCTCAGAATCATCGCTGCAGGAGCCGTCACGGTCTACCTCCACATGGACCCGTGAACGCTTACCTGATGCGACCAATATGAGCACAGCCGTGGCCAAACGACAACAGGCCGTCCTGAAATTAATTTCCATGGGGAATCGAAGCCACACAGCGCAGGAGCTCTGGAATGCCATCAAGCAGGAGAGCGACGTGTGGTTTTTGCCAGCGAATCTCCAGCCAGGCTTGGTAGTGTGTGACAATGGCCGAAATCTGGTGGCAGCTCTGGGCCTTGGCAACCTCACTCACATACCATGTCTGGCACATGTGCTCAACTTGGTCGTGCAGAGTTTTTTGAGGGACTATCCGGATCTTGATGCACTGCTGCACAAGGTCCGCCTAGAGTGCGCTCACTTGCGACGTTCCAGCATGGCCAGATCGCGCATTGCAGCTCTGCAACGCAGATTTCGCCTTCCTGAACATCGCATCATATGTGACGTACCCACCAGGTGGAATTCCACGTTACATATGTTGGAGCGGTTGTGTGAGCAGCAGCCAGCAGTAATGGAGTATCAGCTGCATCAGGCGCAATCAACTCGCAATTTGCGCCGTTCACACTTCACCACTACTGAGTGGGCCTCTATGAAGGACATCTGCCACGTTTTGCGTCCGTTTGATGAGTCAACGCGGATGGCGAGTGCAGATGATGCACTAGTCAGCCTGACTGTCCCCCTTATCTGCCTGCTTCAAAAAAAAATTCAAACACTAAGGGATGAGGTTTTGGAAGAGGTGGAGGATGAGGAGTCACTAATTCCATCACCTTCTGGACAGTCAGCGCAACGTGGTTCCTCACAAAGGGCTGGGCAGGGCTCACTTTGTGAGGAGGATGAGGAGGAGTCAATGGAGGAGGAAGACATCGCTCCAGAGGGAGGTACACAACGCTCTAGTCAGTATGTAGAGCGAGGGTGGGGTGATGCAGAGCAGGCAGAGATGACGCCTCTTGCAGGGGACAGCGTTTCTTGGCCAGTTGGGAGTCTGCAGCACATGGTTGATTTCATGCTGCAGTGCCTGAGAAACGACCGCCGCATCGCCCACATTCTCACCACATCTGATTATTGGGTGTACACCCTCCTAGACCCTCGCTACCGGGACAACTTACAAAGCCTCATCACACCGTTGAACCGGGAGCGTAAAATGCGGGAGTACCAAGACACACTGGTGCAATCCATAATGTTCTCCATTCCAGCCGAGAGCACAGCTGCTGCTACTGCTTTACAAAGCAGCTCTGTGCGTCGAGGCAGTGGAAACAGCTCTGCAACAAGAGGGAGCACAAGCAGCGCCTCTGCACAGGGCAAGACCAGTATGTTCCAAATGTTGCGAAGTTTTGTGGCAGCGCCACAAATGTCTACACCATCCGAGACGGCTCCAGTCAGCAGGAGGCAACGTTTCCGTAAGATGGTGACAGACTACATGTCTTTCCCTCTCAGTGTACTCCCAGATGGCTCTTCCCCATTCAAGTTTTGGGTCTCTAAGCTGGATACATGGCCAGAGCTTAGCCAGTATGCATTGGAGGTGCTGGCTTGCCTTGCTGCCAGTGTATTATCGGAGCAGGTCTTTAGTGCTGCAGGTGGTGTACTAACAGACCGTCGCATGCGACTATCCTCCGATAATGTAGACCGGCTTACTTTTCTGAAAATGAACAAGGCATGGATCTCGCCAGAATTTGTCTGTCCGTTTTCAGATTAAATAACTGGTTCGCAACGTTATCCATGTCTCCTGTTATGTTCATCTTTCTACCACCTGAACTCTACTCCCTGGGCTACAACACTGGCAGTTGCTGCTCAGAAGTGTCGTGTCCACAGACCAATACACAAGCTATAGTGTTACTGGCATTCAGTAATGTCAGCTGTTCCCCTGCTGTGTGAACGGCAAAAAGTCATGCTGCCTCCACCCTGTTGTCTTCTCATCCCTGGGCTTCAACACCGCCAGTTGTTGCTCGGAAGTGTCATTGGCACGGGTACTCACTCCTGCCCAGACTGGCTACAGCACGCCATCTGTTTCCTGTCAGTGTAAACGTCACTTAGCCTCCAATAAGTTGTCCTGTCGTGTTGCGGTTGGGTTAGCCGACTCTATGGTGCTTGGAGTTTAGGTGCTTCCTATGTGTGCTGCGGGATATGCAAATAAAGGCTGTTTCCGTTGTGACAATAGGACAATCACCCACTGTAGTACTGTGGGATTCGGTAACTGCGGCCGGCTCGCGGCCTGTCAACTTAAATTTCCATGGGTACCTTCTGCTACCCGTCCGGGTTCCAGTACCGTCAGCTGGTTCTCCGCAGTGCCTTTGCCCTAGGTGCCTCCATCTCGGTATCCGAGTTCCAGCAACGTCTGCTGGTCCTTGGTAGTGCTTTGGAGCACAGGTACCTCCTGCTTAGTAACCGTGTCCCAGTAACGTCAGCTGGTCCTCGGTTCTGTCATTGACTCTTTTCCTTCTGCTGCCCCTCCGGGTTCCAGCACAGTCAGCTGGTCCTCGTTACTTGCATTGGCTCTTGTACCTTCTGCTACCCGTCCGGGATCCAGTACCGTCAACTGGTTCTCCGCAGTGTCTTTGGCCTAGGTGCCTCCATCTCGGTATCCGAGTTCCTGCAACGTCTGCTGGTCCTTGGTAGTGCTTTGGAGCACAGGTACCTCCTGCTTAGTAACCGTGTCCCAGTAACATCAGCTGGTACAAGGTTGTGCTACAAATACAAGATACAGAACAAGAGGCACAAGAACAATAAGCAGAAGATCTAAAAATATATGCTCTAAATTCTAAGCAGAAGAAGACTAAGCAGTGTATGGGGGTGAGTCCGTTCCTCCTCGTGGTGCCCCTGGAAAATGCCTGCTGCTGCAGGCTAAACTGAACACGGACAAATACTGTTGTAATTTAAATCTTTTGTGACAGCAAGAACGGAAGAATGAAAAATTCATACTTTGACAGATTACAAGTACAGGATTCTCTGTCACAAATAAGAATATGAAGAAGAAGATGAAGTACAATATGAATAAGAATAATAGTTTAATAAGAAGAATATGAGTAATGTTAACAAAAAGATGAATAGCAAGAAGTTTAAGAAGAAGATAAAGAAGGTGAAGATGAAGAATAATTTGATGAAAAAGATGATGCTGCTGAAGATTATGAAGGAGAAAGTGTGTCAAAAGTTAAAAAGGTGAAGAGCATGGAAGTTGTGAAATATACATATTTGCCAAAATAGAAAAAACGTGAACAACATTGTCAATTTCTTCGTCAATCCGAACATCTTTAAAAAAAAAATATTTATGCTATTCCATTTGATTGGGTTAAACATCTATGCCTTTAATGTCTCCTCAACCTTCCTCAATACATTCTACATTACTCTTTGTTGTTTTCCTTCATGTACAATTAACCAACAAGGCAAGAATGTTTTTTTTTTAATTCCGATATTTTGCTCCCATAGACTTACATTGGATTTCCGGTATCAGTATCGGGTATCGCCGATATTTTTTGGGTATCGGCGATACCATTCCGATTCCGATACTTTTGGATATCGGAAAGTATCGCTCAACTCTAATCTTAAGGCATTACAACGTTTCCTGGGGTTTGCTAACTACTACCGGAGATTCATTCGTAATTTCTCCTCCATAGTTAAACCTCTCACAGACATGACTAAAAAATGGACGGATTTTTCAAAGTGGTCTGACAAGGCTTGTCAAGCGTTTTCCTCTTTGAAAAAATGTTTTGCTTCTGCACCCATACTTGTTCAGCCTGATGCGTCTCAGCCATTCATTGTTGAGGTGGACGCTTCCGAGGTAGGGGTGGGAGCGGTATTGTCACAAGGTTCGTCCCCTGGTAAATGGCATCCGTGCGCCTTCTTCTCTAAAAAATTGTCGTCCGCTGAGAGGAATTATGATGTTGGCAATAGGGAGCTCTTGGCCATTAAGTTGGCTTTTGAGGAGTGGCGTCATTTTTTGGAGGGGGCAGTCCACCCGGTCACTGTCATTACCGATCACAAAAACCTGCTATATTTAGAATCCGCTAAACGTCTGAATCCCAGACAAGCTAGGTGGTCGTTGTTTTTTACCAGGTTTAATTTTGTTGTCACATATCGTCCTGGGTCAAAAAATGTTAAGGCGGATGCCTTATCTCGCTGTTTCCCAGGAGCTGGGAATACGGAGGATCCGGTTCCGGTCCTTCAGGAGGGGGTGGTGGTGTCGGCAGTATGCTCTAAGCTTGAGGAAGAGGTATTGGAGGCTCAGGGGGACGCCCCTGTAGGACCTCCAGGGAGACTGTTTGTTCCTAATCAGTTGCGACAAAGGGTGATCTAGGCACACCATAATTCAGCTTTGGCAGGACACCCTGGGAGTAAAGCAACTGAGGATCTCCTCTCGCGCCGGTTTTGGTGGCCTAACTTACATAGGGAGGTGGTAACTTTTGTCGCGTCCTGCGAGGTTTGTGCGCGCTCTAAGACCCCACATACCCGTCCGTCTGGGGCCCTCTTACCTTTGAAGATCCCGGAGCGTCCGTGGACTCATCTGTCTATGGACTTCATTACGGATCTCCCGCCATCTTCGGGTAAAACAGTCATACTCGTTGTGGTGGACAGGTTCAGCAAGATGGCACATTTTATCGCTCTTCCTGCTCTTCCTAATGCTAAAACTCTTGCGCAGGTGTTTATTGGGGAGATTGTAAGGCTTCACGGGGTACCCTCCGATGTGGTGTCAGATCTGGGGTCTCAGTTCGTGTCCAAATTCTGGAAAGCATTTTGTACACGGCGGGGGATGCAGTTGTCATTTTCATCGGCTTTTCACCCGCAGACCAATGGTCAGACAGAGCGTCTGAACCAGAGCTTGGAGACATATCTCCGGTGTTTTGTGTCAGAGAACCAGGAGGACTGGGCTTCTTTCTTGCCTTTGGCGGAGTTTGCTCTAAATAATAGGCGGAGCGAGTCCACTGGTAAGTCCCCGTTTTTTGGGGCATATGGTTTTCACCCCCAGTTTTGTACTTTCAATAGGGGGGGCTCTTCTGGGGTTCCTGAGGAGGAACGATTTTCGTCGTCACTTGCTTCAGTGTGGAGAGGAGTGCTGAATAATTTGAGTACTATGGGGAACCGATACAAACGTATGGCTGATAGGAGGAGAGTGTCTGGTCCGGACCTAAGTGTGAACGATCTGGTATGGTTGTCTACCAAAAATATAAAACTTAAGGTTCCCTCCTGGAAACTGGGTCCCAGGTTCATCGGGCCATACAAGATCAGTTCTATAATTAATCCAGTTGCATTCCGTCTTGACCTCCCTCCTACATTTAAAATTCATAATGTGTTCCACAGATCGTTACTTAAGAAGTATGTGGCGCCGGTGATACCGGCACCTTTACCTCCTCCTCCTGTGGTGGTCAATGGTAACTTGGAGTTCCAGGTGTCGAGAGTCATCGATTCACGTCTGAATCGCCGGTCCCTTCAGTACCTTGTTCATTGGAGGGGGTATGGTCCTGAGGAGAGGACGTGGGTTTCTGAGTCGGATATTAACGCAGACCGATTGGTTCGGGCCTTCCACACTACTCACCCAGATAAACCCGGCCCTGAGGGTCCGGAGGCCCCTCGTAGAAGGGGGGGTACTGTCACGGGTGTGTCGCTGCGAAGATCGTCGTGATTGCACACCCTGACTTCCCACAGCTGAGTTTCTGGTGCTGGGTGTTTTTCGGCACTGAGGGAGTTAATTCTTTCTCTCTCTGTGATGGACTGACCAGCCTCGCTCAGCTGCAATTAATGTTTTGTTAATTGGTTTCCTTCAAATACCTGCCTGTCTGCTGGGGAAGTGTCGGTGAAAGCTTTCATGCAGACCAGCAGAGCGGATCGTATTGAGAAGTCTAAGCTAAGAATACCTGTTGTGGTTTTCTCCTGTCCTCGCTTTATTAGTTATCTCCCTACTCGTTTGTGTTCCCTCTGTATTGGTAGTTTTGTATGCAAGGTGTTCTTTTATTTACCCCTTGTACTGTCTCGTTTGTCTTATACTGTGTGTGAAGGCAGATACCTTCCTTATCCCTGTGGTGGTAATCAGGGTCCTTCTCAGGACTAGATTACAGTGGTTAGGGATTCACAGGAGATAGGGTTACGCTGGCGGCCTGGACCTCTGTACCATCAACAGTACCTCCAGGTAGAGGGATTAGTCAGGCCCCCAGCTTAGGGTCAGCATAGACCCCGGTTCTCCTGTATACAGAGAGACAGCGTGACATGATCCGCTAGTCCTCTCCAGTACACCGGAATGAGGACTTTATCCAGCCACTCTAGCTCAGAGACCAGAGCCGAAATTGGACGGCGAACTGGCTGACCATGGATGAACCCTGTGATATTGCCAGCAGTTGGAGCGCCGTATCGTGGGTGACACGAGGTCCTAAGAAGACCTGTCTCACAGCCTCCAGGAAGAGAGAAGCATTCTGTACCACACGATCGTCGTGCTCCCACAGTGGCGTTGCCCACTCCAATGCCCTGCCCGACAGGAGGGATAAGACAAAACCCACCTTCGCCCGTTTCATGGGAAAACATGCAGCCAGAAGCTCAAGATGAATGGAGCACTGACCCACGAATCCCCGACATTGCTTGCTGTCACCAGCAAACTTGTCTAGAAGCAGGAGACGGGATAAAGTCGGAGCAGGGGTGGCAGAGGACAAACTGGCTGCAGCCACGCTAGCAGTCTGAACAGCGACAGCGGTAACATCCACAGCTGAGGTTGTGCGCTCTAGAGCCGCCAACCTACCCTCCATCTGCTGGATGTACCGCTGTAGACGCTGGTCATCCGCCATTTTACTAGCCAGACCCTGGCGCTAGTATTATGTTAAGGCTGGCGGAACGCACAAAATAAATATAAATAATAAGTGCGTTCGCAGCCCGGGGTCCACCGGGCAGGCAGAGCCTGCTGCCAGTACAATGGCGGTATGGCGAACTCTTTTACTTCACAGAGTCGCAACCACAGACACTGTGGCACTATATGGCGGTATGAGCGACTCTGTTACACCACAGTGTCGCTAAGGTAGAGACGCTGAAATATGGACTGTGTCCTGTTAACTCCACAGGTATGCACAGACAACTGCTGTGCGGACAGAAGTCCGTAGTAACGCAATCAGCAACGCAATCAGACAATCTCCTCACATGAGAAGCCGGTATTCTAGGGGCTTATTTCAGACGAGCCCTAAACACGTGCATACAATCTCCTCACCGGAGGTGCCGGTATTCTAGGGGCTTATTTTAGCCGAGCCCTAACCACATGCGTGCAAGATCACCCTGGCACAAAGCACATAATGTGATTGATGCTAGTGCATGGCAACACGACCATGCCACCCTTTTATAGTAGCAGCTACAGGACCTGCCAGATAAGGACCAATAGGAAACTGCTCCAGAACACAAGTGGTTTCAGGACCTTCCTGGCGGACCAATAGGAGCTGCTGCAGTACCTGAGCATGTGACCCCTGATCTCCAATGAGAGATCTCACCGTAGGCATGCTCAGAAGGGGAAAACAATGACTTTGTCCTAAAGACTAGTGTTGAGCGATACTGCTCGATATCTAAAAATATCGTATCGAAATGGTATCGCCGATATCACTAAATATCGTCGATATCCGATTCTGATACCGGAAGTCCCATGTAAGTCTATGGGAACAAAATATCGCAACAAAAAAAACCCTTTCTTTCGTTGTAAACACAAAATATACACACATAGAATACATATATATATATATAATATATGTCATTGTGACATATGTATATATATATATATACATATATTTATAGTTTATACACTTCTACATAGTAAAATAGACTCTGATTCAATTGCGGGTAAAGCCGTGACATACCCCATAGAAGTCGACGGGCTCGGTGCCGAGTACCCCCAAAACCTCTGGCTCTGTGCGACTCAACTTGGGCGTCACGAACAGGATTCTGTAGCTCGCTATAAGCGAGTCCTGTGTGCCTGAATTGAACTGGTTTTGTGCTTGAGAATTGCTAAAATCATCAGAGAATGTATTTGCCATTTTTCAGCCATATCTGCGTCACGACGAGGCACTGGTGAA
Organism: Oophaga sylvatica; assembly: GCA_033576555.1. Classification (NCBI taxonomy): domain Eukaryota; kingdom Metazoa; phylum Chordata; class Amphibia; order Anura; family Dendrobatidae; genus Oophaga; species Oophaga sylvatica. The sequence continues at coordinate 217,629,818 of JARQOD010000002.1, forward strand.
GAAGAAGGGCGTGCTCTTCGTGGGTGTACACTCACTCAGTGGCGCAAAAACGATGGCCGACCACTGTAAATGGTACTGCAATGTAAGATCGTGCCCCACAGCTCTTCAGTTCCGCCTCCTCATCCTCCTCAGTGTGCGGAAACTAACACGAAGGTCCCGCCTCCCTACAAAAGAGGGGCCCTCTCCAGATGCTAATGACACATGTGACTTGGCAGAGATGGCTAATGGACACGAGCAGAAGTGTGAAGGGATGGAGCAGTCAGAGCTCTCCCCCCACGGAAGCGACCCGATCGCCACGGAACCACCGTTGGGCACCCGGCCTGGAAACCCTCCTACGCTGCAAGAAGCGGAGGATACCCTAAGAGGCCTGGCCCGGCACCGGGAGGAGGTCGCCAGGATGGAAGCGAGCTGGCGTGCCCTAAAACTAAACTTGGAGCGGCGCCAATCCATCTTACCTGAAGTGTCTGTACCGGAAGGTGAGGCACCCGTTCTAGTAGAGGAGTCCGTGCGGGCATCCCAGCCCTTGCAATGTGATCCGGTTGACGTTGTCGCAGTGGAGGCACCCGTTCGTGCAAAAAACTCTGCACCGGCAGCACCCCAGATCCCGCTGTCTGCCCCCGTCGCTGAGACAGAAGAAGCGATACCCGTCCTCATGGAGGAGGCCACGCAGGCACCAGAGCACTACCTGCCTGTACCGGAGCCCCGACTGTCATCTGTTCCAGAGCCGGCTGCTTCCTCCGCAGGTGAGCGCCGCCAGGACTGGGGGGCGCCAGGAGAGCTGCCACAAACCGGACACTGTAAGCTGGCATTTGATGGTGGAGACATGGAGCAGCTGGTGGAGGAGAATTACAACCGGCGTCAGGAGGAAGAGTGGAGACGTTGGGAGCGGGAAGCAGAGCGACAAAGGGAGCAGCGAGAAACCCAAAAGCTTCGGCAACGTAACCTGGAGAAGGACCGGGCAGATAAGGACCGGATGAGAAAAGATAAAGGAACCCTGTGGGAGCCGCGGCGTAAGGGTGCAGTACGGAGCTTTAAATTGAAAGGTGGTTGGGGCTTCATCCAGGAGCCTGACTTTATTTAGAAGTTTTTGTGAACCGGCGGGACGTGGAGGCTCACCTCCCAGACGGACACCCGGGGAGGGACCTGTTGCCAGGAGACTTGGTGACTTACACCCGACACTGGGGTTACAATGGATGGTACGCCCTAAATGTTACTAGGTGCGACCCCTACTCCCCAGAGTGTCAGGAACCTGTAAGACCCTCGGAGCCTTCAGCCTCCCACATCCAGGCCTCTGCAAAAGTGCCCACCCCACGCCGTGAATCTCAACAGCCTCCCTCAGTGGTCTCCTCAGCAGCCCCAGCTATGGACATGATAAGTATAGCTGGCCCGTACCTGGCGCCTGTTAGGCCCCTGGGGTTCGTTCAGTCCGGGACATAGGGTTCCAGACCCGGAGGGAGATGAAAGAGGTGGCCACACAGACCCAGATAGCGGTCACGACTTGACTGTACAGGCCACACGACGTCATCAGGTCCTGGTGGTCCTTGGTGTCTCGGATGTTTGGCAAGCATCAGAAGAGTACCAGGTGGTACCTGGAACACCCCTGCCAAAGAATTATAAATAACCCGGACAGGGTCCCTGTATGTAAATAGTTAAATTGTTGATGTACCGGACGGGTGAATGTTCATAAAAAAATTTTTTAATTTAATTAAAAAAAACAAAACACAGTTTTCATTACTTTTATTACAGTCTCATCCTGCGACGCCATCGATCTCCTGTAAAAAAATGAAAAAAAAAAAAAAAGTATACCACCTGTCCGACGCAGTCCATAGTAACGAGTGTCCCACGACGATCCAGCTCTGCTACATCAGAATGACAGGCAGAGCCTGTCATCCCGGCGCAGCACAGCTGATTACCTGCTTCCCCGGCGGTGACGTCATCGGACTGGTTTACGGCCGGAATTACCCTGCAGTCACTGCAGTTATCGCGAAAAAACTGCATGTGACCGCCAGGGAGAAGATAATGGCGGCCATCAAGCAGTCCAGGACGTGACCGCCGGAGATCTTCTGCCAGGTAAGTGCCGCTGACTCCTGACAGACCCGACCGACGGACACTCACAGTGACAGTGACAAATCCGATTCCGGTATTCGATATGACGAAAATATCGGTATTCGGAATCGAAAGGCCGATAGAGCTAATATCGGCCGATACCCGATATTTGCAGTATCGTATCTCTGAACACTACTAAAGACGTCTGCTCGCCGCTAACCAGTACTGGCCACAATAGCAGAGCCTGGAGAGGCAGCAGTAATCCTCTGCACACTGTTAGACTGGGTGAGACGCTGGGACCGATGCCTAAGCTGAGCAGAGTCCACTGCGGCCGGAGATGGATGGGAGACTGCAGCAGGAATGGCTCGAGATTCCCCTTGTGCAGAAGCGGAAACTTGATTCCTAACACATAGTGGGACAAAGAGTAAAAGTGAGAATGAAGTAAAGAAAAATTAAAGTAATTGTAAAGTATTTAAAAAATAATAAATAAAATCAATATTTATTCCATCATGAAAATAAATATTTGAATTATAAAAATATCTAAACAATAAAAGTACACATACTTAGTATGGCCGCATCTGTAACGAACCGACCTATAAAATTGCCCCATTCTTTAGTGAACATCATTAAAAAAAAAACCAAGGCTAAAAATAATGCTTTACCATCATACCGCCCAATAAAAAGTGGAATAACATGCGATCAAAAAGACAGATATAAATAAACTTGGTACCGCTGAAAACAACATCTTGTCCTGCAAAAAACAAGCTGCCATACAGCTCCATCAGTGAAAAAATAAAAAAGTTATAGCTCTCAGAATAAAGCGATGTAAAAATAATTATTTTTTATATAAAATAGTTTTTATTGTATAAATGCGCCTAAACTTAAAAAAATTATATAAATGAGGTATTACTGTAATCATACTTTCCCAAATAATAAAACTGCTTTATCAATTTTACCACATGCGGAACGGTATAAATGCCCCCTCCAAAAGAAATTCATGAATTTGGTTTTATTCATTCTGCCTCGCATAAATCGTAATAAAAAGTGATCCAAAAATGTCATGTGCCCGAAAATGGTACCAATAAAAGCGTCAACTCGTCATGCAAAAAGCAAAACCTCACGTGACTCTGTGGGCCAAATTATGGAAAAATTATAGCTTTCAAAATGTGGTGATGTAAAACCTAGTTTTTGCAATAAAAAGCGTCTCATAGTGTGTGACAGCTGCCAAACATATATAAATCAAAGCCTCCTTTATCACCGCCTTAGTTTGGGAAAAATATTAAAATAAAAAAATGTATTTGTTTCCATTTTCCCATTAGGGCTAGGGTTAGGATTAGGGTTAGGGCTAAAATTAGGGTTAGAGTTGGGGCTAAAGTTAGGGTTAGAGTTACGGTTGGGATTAGGGTTATGGTTGGGATTAGGGTTAGGGGTATGCTAGAGTTAGGTTTGAGGTTAGGGTTATGGTTCGGGTTTGGATTAGGTTTGGGTTAGGGGTGTGTTGGGGTTAGGGTTGCAGTGAGAATTGGGGGTTTCCACTGTTTAAGCACATCAGGGGCACTCCACTTGCTTGGAGAATTTGTATTTATTTTTATATTTATACATTTTCTATTCTTTAGGCAACAGTTCGGGACATTATGCATTGTTTTCAATGCAAAGTGCTACCAAAGACAAAATGTAGCTTTGCAGTGAAAGGACAAAGTAGATACCCTGGGTAGATACCCTGGGCATGCTCAGAAGGGGAAATGCAGGACTTCGTCCCAAAGACGTCTGCTTCAGCACTGACTATAATAGAAGATCCAGGAAGGGCAGCAGCAAGTCTCTGCACAGTATTGGAATGAGCAAGACGCTGGGACCGATGTCTCTGCTGAGCATGCTCCACTGCGGACGGAGATGAATGGGGGACTGCAGCAGAGCTGGTTCAAGACTCCCCTTGTGCAGAAGCAGGAAGTCGAACCCTAACACAAACCAGTTTACAATTAAGGTGTGAACTACTAGAGCTTAAGGACCCTGTTATAAAAATCCCTGTAATTTTGTCATAGCCCAACCCATCATGGGTCTGTTTGACCAGCCTGGCTCTGCTTCCACTATGCAAACGCTGTCAATCTCCAAAAACTGTTAACTAGTAAAGTATGTGGGTTACGCAGAGGTGTGCAACCAACTTCACCTGATATTTTTCAAATCAACAAGTTTCCCACAAGTACTATTCAGGTGAATGATGATGAAAGAGCAATAGTGTATTAAAATGCTGCACAAAATATAATTTATATTTTAGAAGTCCAATAATAATGATGTTTATTAACAATGGTACTCAATTAATTTTAAGGTATGTGAAAGGCCAAACTTAAAGAATCATTCAAGTGTATTTTTTTACTGCACCGCTGCAGTGGTGCTTTTAATGTAATTTCACTGCCCCCTGTCATGTGCTCACCTGCCTCCGCCTTCATTATTTTCTAGCATCGCTCCAGTCAGTCTCCGGTGAAAAGTGACCTGATGATAGCTCCAGTGTTTTATAGAGCTGTGCGGAGGACACTTTTCAATACAAGACTATAAGAGCCTCATTCTGCTCTCGTTCTGGCTCTCATAGACTTGCATTGAGAGCTTGTGACATAGCTTTCGACTTACGGCCAGTAAGAAGCGGCAGTCATAAGATGGCAAAGAATGAATTTTATTAATAGCAACAACACATGCAAATGGACAGACATTAAAAACATTTAAAAACCCAAAACATGGTTAACCCCTTAAGGACAGAGCCATTTTGCAGCTTAATGACCGGGCCAATTTTTACAATTCTGACCACTGTCACTTTATGAGGTTATAACTCTGGAACGCTTTAACGAATCCCGCTGATTCTGAGATTGTTTTTTCGTGACATATTGTACTTCACGTTAGTGGTAAAATTTCTTTGATATGACTTGTGTTTATTTATGAAAAAAACGGAAATATGGCGAAAATTTTGAAAATTTAAAAATTTTCAAACTTTAAATTTTTATGCCCTTAAATCAAAAGATATGTCACACAAATTTCTTAATAAATAACATTTCCCACATGTCTACTTTACATCAGCACAATTTTGGGACCAAAATTTTTTTTTATTACGAAGTTATAAGGGTTAAAAGTTGACCAGCGATTTCTCATTTTTACAACACCATTTTTTTTTAGGGACCACATCACATTTGAAGTCACTTTGAGGGGTCTATATGATAGAAAATACCCAAAAGTGACACCATTCTAAAAACTGCACCCCTCAAGGTGCTCAAAACCACATTCAAGAAGTTTATTAACCCTTCAAGTGCTTCACAGGAGCTGAAGCAATGTGGAAGGAAAAAATTGACATTTAACTTTTTTTGCAAAAGCTTTACTTCGGAACCAAGTTTTTTTATTTTCACAAGTGTTAAAAGAAAAAATGAACCACAAAATTTGTTGTGCAATTTCTTCTGAATACTTCGATACCCCATATGTGGGGGTAAACCACTTTTTGGGCACGTGGCAGAGGTCGCAAGGGAAGGAGCGCCGTTTGACTTTTTCAACGCAGAATTGGCTGAATGCCATGTCGCGTTTAGATAGCCCCTGATGTGCCTAAACAGTGGAAACACCCCACAAGTGACCCCATTTTGGATACAAGACCCCTTAAGGAACTTATCTAGATGTGTGGTGAGAACTTTGAACCTCCAAGTGCTTCACACAAGTTTATAACCTAGAGCCGTGAAAAAAAAATAAATTTTTTTTTCACAAAAATGATCTTTTCACCCCAATTTTTAATTTCCCAAGGGTAATAAGACCGCAAAAGTTTTTGTGCAATTTGTCCTGAGCATGCTGATACCCCATATGTGGGGGTAAACCATTTTTTGGGCGCACGGCAGAGGTCGCAAGGGAAGGAGCGCTGTTTGACTTTTTCAACGCAGAATTGGCTGGATGCCATGTCGCGTTTAGAGAGCCCCTGATGTGCCTAAACAGTGGAAACCCCCAACAAGTGACCCCATTTTGGAAACTAGACCCCCTAAGGAACTTATCTAGATGTGTGGTGAGCACTTTGAACCTCCAAGTGATTCACACAAGTTTATAACGTAGAGCCGTGAAAATAAAAAATCATATTTTTTCCACAAAAATGATCTTTTCACCCCAATTTTTATTTTCCCAAGGGTAACAAGACCCCAAAAGTTTTTGTGCAATTTGTCCTGAGCATGCCGATACCCCATATGTTGGGGTAAACCACTTTTTGGGCGCACGGCAGAGGTCGCAAGGGAAGGAGCTCCGTTTGACTTTTTCAACGCGGAATTGGCTGGACGCCATGTCGCATTTGTAGAGGCCCTGATGTGTCTAAACAGTGGAAACCCCCCACAAGTGACCCCATTTTGGAAACTAGACCCCCTAAGGAACTTATCTAGATGTGTGGTGAGCACTTTGAAGCCCCAAGTTCTTCACAGAAGTTTATAACGCCCGGGCGTGAAAATAAAAAATCATATTTTTTCCACAAACCTGATCGTTTAGTCCCCAATTTTTTATTTTCACAAGGGTAACAGGAGAAATTGGACAACAAAAGTTGTTGTACAATTTGTCCTGAGTATGCTGATACCCCATATATGGGGGGGACCACTGTTTGGGCGCACTGCAGAGCTTGGAATGGAAGCAGCACCGTTTGACTTTTTCAAACCAAAATTGGCTGGAATTGAGATTGGACACCATGTCGCGTTTGGAGAGCCCCTGATGCGCCTAAACAGTGGAAACCCCCCACAAGTAACACCATTTTGGAAACTAGACCACCTATGGAACTTATCTAGATCCGCTGTGAGCACTTTGAACCCCCAAGTGTTTCACAAAAGTTTATAATGCCTGGGTGTGAAAAAAAAAAAAAAATCAATTTTCCACAAAAATGATTTTTTAGTCCCAAATTTTTGATTTTTCACAAGGAAATTGGACCCCAAAAGTTGTTGTCCAATTTGTCCTGAGTACGCTGATACCAAATATGTGGGGGGGGGAAACTGTTTTGGGCGCACAGCAGGGCTTGGAAAGGAAGTAATAAGTTTTGGAATGCAGACGTTGGTGGGGGTCATGTTCCGTTTGCAGTGCCCCAGATGAGCCTAAACAGTGGAAACCCCCCACAAGTGACCCCATTTTGGAAACTAGACCCCTTAAGGAGCTTATCTAGATGTGTGGTGAGCACTTTGAACCCCCTAGTGCTTCACAGAAATAAACGCAGAGCCGTGAAAATGAAAAATCATTTTTTTTCTCAAAAATGATTTTTTTAGCCAGCTATTTTTTATTTTCCCAAGGGTAATCGGAGAAATTAGAACCCCAAAATTGGTGTGCTATTTGTCCTGAGTACGCTGATACCCCATATGTTGGGGTAAACCACTGTTTGGGCGCACGGCAGGGCTCGGAAGGGAGGGAGCGCCATTTGACTTTTTGAACGCCACATCGTGTTTGGAGACCCCCTGATGTGCCTAAATAGTGGAAATCCCTCAATTCTAGCTCCAACCCTAATCCCAACACACCCCTAACCCTAATCCCAACCCTAATCCTAACCTAAATCCCAACCCTAATTCCAACCCTAATTGTAACCCTAACCTTAATTATAACCTTAATTATAACCCTAACCCTAATTGTAACCCTAACCCTAATTATAACCCTAATTATAACCCTAACCCTAAGGCTGGGTTCATTTTGCGTTTTACCAGCCCGTTCAACACATAGCGTTGACGGGCTGGTAATGGTATAGCATAACGCGATCGCATTATGCTATACCCGCTAGCGCAGAGGAATCAGCAGATGATTCATCTGCGCTAGCGGTGACGGAGCCCAAACGCTGCAGCCCGCGTCCGAGGCTCCGTCACTGAATGATGGCACGTCGCAAACGCATGCCGCTTTACGGCATGCGTCGCGATGCGCCCTCAAATGGGGGTGAATGGCAGCGTTAACGGACTGCGTTATACCGCGGTGTAACGCATGTCCGTCTAACGGACTGCCATAACGCAGTATGAACCCAGCCTAACCCTAACGCTAATTATAACCCTTACCCTAAGGGTGCTTTCACACTTCCGGCGGGGCCTGTCGGCGCCCCCGGCATTTTGCCGCAGCGCCGCATCAGAAAACATGATGTGCCGCCGGCGGCCGCATGCGGTTTTTTGCCGGATGGTTTCTGATGCCCGGAGACATCAGAAACCATCCGGCAAAAACAAAAAACGTTACATGAAGCGTTTTGTCCGGCCGCCGCAATGTACATTTGCGCCGCATCCGGACAAAACCGCATGCAACGCATTGACATGCGGCGCCATCCGGCGCTAATGCAAGTCAATGCAAAAAAAACGCATGCGGCGCATCAGATTTTCTGATGCGGCGCTGCGGCTAAATGCCGGGGGCGCCGTCAGGCGCACACCGGATGTGTGAAACCAGCCTAATGCTAACCCTAACCCTAATTATAACCTTAAACCCTAATTATAACCCTAACCCTAATTATAACCCTAACCCTAACAGAAAAATGAAAATAAATATAATTTCTACTTTTTATTATATGTCCCTAACTAAGGGGGTGATAAATGGGGGGGTTATGTACTGTTTTTTTTATTTTGATCACTGTGATAGTTTATCACAGTGATCAAAATGTACTTTTATGAGAATGAATGAAAAAAAATTTGAATCTGCCGCCAAAGCAGATGGGCGGGCGCACTGCGCATGCGCCCGCCATTTTTTTTTTGCAGGGAGAAGAAGCCGGGATCCTGGGGCCTGCGGGAGGACGGAGGACACCGGTAAGTATATGGGGGGGCGATCGGGGGACCGGGGACCCTCATTTTCTCCCCTCTGATGTGCGATCACATCAGAGGGGAGAGAAATCATTTTTTTTTTTTTTTTTTTGCGATCGCGGCTATGCTTGCATAGCCGCGATCGCAACACCGGGATCGGTGAATACCGACCCGGATCATGTTCTCTGGGGTCTCGGCTACCCCCGGTAGCCGAGACCCCAGAGAATATTTGCCCATCCCCCCACCAGCACAGCGGCACATAGCGGCGGGCGCACTGGGCATGCGCCCGCCATTGTCTTAACGGCGCCGGCACCGGGGGACACCGGAGGGTCCGGGGGCCACATGGATCTTATTGGGGGCCACATGGGGGTCCTGGGGACCCTTTTTCTCTGTCCTCTGATGTCCGATGACATCAGAGGACAGAGAAATTAAATGGCACAACTTTTTTTTTTTTTTGTTGCGGTCGCCATTATAGGGTTAATAACGTCGATCGCAACATCGGTGTCGGTAAAAACCGACCCGATTCATGTTCTCTGGGGTCTCGGCTACCCCCGGTAGCCGAGACCCCGGAGAAAATGCGCCTCTGGGGGGCGCTATTCACTTTTTCCACAGCGCCGTTAATTAACGGCGCTGTGGTTTAAGTACCCTTAATGACCGCCGTTAAAAGGCGTATCGGCGGTCGTTAAGGGGTTAAATAACAAGTTATGCCCACAATATGGCAATAACAATTCTCCACAAGTTACCGTTGGCCAATAGACAATACATGTCTCTCATGCAATGGTCAAAACACACAAAAATTTCACAGAATACAAATTTAAACATATGGATGCAATCCTGCTCAAGTAATGTATCAATAAATCCATTAATGCTCAATATATAGGACTAAATAATGCACCTCTTTAGTCCTATATGCACCTTTTTGTTCTTAGTTGTCAAACCATATTGCTAGTCAGCATGCTTTAGGAGATCCTTTTATAAATTGGTGGTGCCCTCCCTTTGCATCTAGCTCTCAATAAGGTTTCGCAGGACCAAAGTGGGGCTAAAATGCGATGAAGATGCATGAGAGTGAGTATATGACCAGTGGCAGGGGGCTTAGATTTAAAGTGCCACTCCAGCCCTGAAAAAAAACTACTGGAGTGGTGCTTTAACTTAAAGGGGACCTGTTCCTTTCTCAAAAAATATAGTTAAATCAGTTGTAAAAATCCAAGATCTCTTCTGATTCTGCCACTCTTTTCTGTTTTTATTTTTTTCCACTTTATTGGAAAGATATTTACATTTGATGTTTTGGAGCACAGTTTGTGAAATCTCTGCTTGCAAAACAAGTGGGTGTTCCTTCAGAATCTTCCCTGAGGGACTTGTGCTTTCTTTAGGACATCCCAGGCACTGCCAATCACAGCTCGACAGCAGATCTTGTGATTGGCTGTGTCTGAGAGGGAGGGATAAACATGCACGCCCCCAGAAAGACTCTGAAGAAATGCAGTACTTAATATTAACTTACACTACTGCTACTTGTGAATCATCCATCCAAATAAGCCCCATATAAAGTTACGAAACCTAATATAATATATTGTTTCAACTGGAATTGAATGATCCTTGAATTTACAAAGATTTGTATTCTCTGGAACATGGATTTTTTTCAATTTGCTCCATGTGAATTGAACAATATGCCAGAGCTGACTGACATTTTGTTGAATTTAAAGGCCAAGCAAATGGTTAAAAAAATTTACATCACTGCACACCTCTCCCGCCATACTCGCAGCTAACCATCCAATCCTTTGGGCCTCTTCTTTTCCCATTCCCCTGTGGTGTATCATCCTTGGCCTCCCTCATCTATGCCTCTGATGTCACTGTGACTGTGAAGTCACGACACTTGAGTGTCGAAATGTTGTGACAGCATGGCGTCGTTCAAGTGACTTCTGAGGCCAGGCAACGGGGACAGCAGGACAGACGAGTGGTGAGGTGAGTAATGTGTATTTTTTTTACATCCTGTATTTAGTATGCTAATAACAAAAAAATCTCTTTTCATTAAATAGCTTTGGAGCAAATTAAATTTATTTGTAAACTCTGCATGATTTTAGAAAATTGAATTTTGGAAGATTCAATCATCTCTACTAATTCTTTTAAAATAATATAGATTTGACAAGCATAGTGTCTGTTATCTAGAAATTCAAGAAAACTACATTTAAAAAGTACAATAAAACAAGTTAAACATTTTAAGTAGTTTTAAACATATTCCTTCCACAAAACAAATATTCACAACTTTTATCAAGGTAACAGATTTATCGTTTAAGAAGAACATTAACTTATAGTTTGAGAAACGCCTGGCTCTACTGCTTCTTTCATTTAAATAGAACTGTTCTCAAGGTCTATATGATGTCAGCCCATTATTCAGTATTAAAATGTATCACACAAAGATTTTCAACAGACTGAAGAAATGCCTTTCACCTTCATTGATAAACAGATGTTTATTGAAAAGAGCTTCAATCCAAAAGAGGATTTCATTTATATTCGGGTGACATGGGTGACACAGTATATTTCAGACAAGTAATATGATCTACCCACCATGTAATAAATGTCAGTACCTGTATAAAAGAACACCATATCTGTAACAAGATGACAATTAACTAATAGATTACTATTGACTCTACTATTGCCATAGATGAGGTTGTGCAATTATAGATTTAAAAAAATTAAGCTATTTTATCCAGAAATAATGCCACTCAAGTTTATTGACTGTGTCTGATATTGCAGCTTAGCAGCCTAGATTAATTGAATAGTAATGGCAATTCTTGGAGAAAAAAAGGAATTATATTTTTCTAAAGCAAAGGAACAATAAGAACAATAAAAAATGCTTTAACCAAATAATGTACTATTTTGCACCAAAAAAATTGGAGAGGTTAATTATCTAGAATTAGTAATTATTACTAATTATAATAATTAGGGTAATTATTCTAGCATTATCTAGAATTGTGCTTTACATCTTTATATTCAGATTTGCATGCCTCCTAATAAATCTGGTAAATATGGAATTGTCTGAGTATTAGAATTTCATGTTTGAGTAATCATTTCAATTTGTGCAAAAAAACAGATGTACATTGAGCAACAATAAATGTAGGCGAAAATTAATTAATACCTGATCATTCGAACTAGGGGCTGATCACAGCCTATTCCTGTCCTCCGGATTACCCTGGAAAGTGGAGACTGTGGGGTCATGTACCTTGCTATGCACCTGTCTTAAACCTTATCTGTTCCCTCCCTTTCCCAGGGAGCTGTCAGGCTCAAGTGTATTGAATATCACTAACCAGACAAACAAGGATGAAAAAAACTACAATCATACAAATATACTCATAAAATAACAGAGTGGAATGCATAGAGAGGGATAGGTAGGAGAGACCAAATAGGAGAGGAGGAGGATAAACATGCAAACAAACTCCACTCAGAAATCTCCTGAACAACTCTCCATCCACTGAATTTTTCCTTTATCACCAAACCAGGAAGCAGAACTATCACTGGCAATTCCTAAGTGGCAATTCAGAATGGAAACTACAGGAGATCAACTGAATGGATTAACCCTTGTAAGGTCAGAGCAAGGAAAAGCTGGACTGTTTAATAGGATTGTGAAGCAGTTCTCATCAATGCAGGATTTCATGTGACCATATGCTGCGATTTCTGGCCTCTCGCTGTCGCAGTATCCCCATGACACGTAGTTTAAAATACAGTTGAAGTCCTGCAGCAACAGACAGTGATCATGGAACCCAAAGAATGTGAGAAAGAAGGGACTCCCTTTCTCGAGCCATCACTCCACCAATCGCAGGAAGCCAATGGTTGTCATGGTAGTGCCTGGTCAAGGAAATAGGTCTGGGTAAGCCAGGTTTTATGGCCAGTTTGGCCATCCATAAGCAAAGTCTAGTAGATCTCCAATTGCCGTTATAAAAACAGCACTAACATCGTAATCTTCAAGTCCCATAGAGGGACTGAATAGAAAAGTAAAAATGAAGGTAAGGAAACAGTAAAAAATATAAAAGAAACACAAAATAAAGAACATAAAAATAAAAAAAGTTTTGCATCCTTTTTTTCTATAAAAGGAAACAAGAACAAGTATGCATATTTTGTATTTTTGCATCCAAAATGACCTAATTTATAATAAAGTAAACACTGTACAAAAAGAAATAATAATCATGGCAAAAGTTCAGTTTTTTCATCTTTCGGTTCACAAAAATGGAAGGAAATGCAATCGAAAAGTTGTACGTAAATAAAAATGACACTGATCACTGATATCTCGACTCACAAAAACAAGTCCTCATTGAGCTTCTGGAAAAATAGAGAATTTATAGCTCTCAGAATTAGGCAATGTAAAACAGTTTTACAAAACTGTTTTTAGTAAGCAAATAATTATAACATGAAAAAACCTTTATACATCTGCTATCGCTGTAATGGTGCTGACCTGAAGAATAAAGTTCTCTTATTATTTATAGCGCATGTTGCACAGAGTGAAAAATACTTTCTAAATTGATGTTTTTTGTTCATTCTGCCTCCCAAAAATCAGAATAGAAAGCAATCAAAATGCTATGTACCTTAAAATGGTAACAACAAAAGACTTTGACATATGCAACAAAAAACAAGCCCTTATATGCCACTCTCCAAAGAAAGTGAGAAAAATTATAGCTCTAAAAATTTGATGTTGCATGTTTTTATTTTATTGAAAGCATTTTTTAGCGTTTAAAAGTAACAAAATATAAACAACTATATGAATCTGACATCACTGTAATCACACCTATTTAAAAAATAAAAGCAATTCTTAAACCATTATAGATTTGTTCATTCAGCCTGCCAGAAAATCAGAAAAAGGGTCAGTTCACATTTATCCTGTTTTCTATTTATCCTGTTTAGCTTGCAAAAAATAAGGCTAAGGGGAAGCTTAATAGCTGTCTGGAAATATCTGAAGGGATGTCACATTGTAGAGGGATCATCCTTTTTCTCATTTTTTTCATGGAAAGACTAGAAGCAATGGAATGAAACTGAAAGGGAGAATACACAGATTAGATATTAGAATAAACTTTTTGACAGTGGGGTGATCAAAGCATGGAATAGGCTGCCACAAGAGGTGATAAGTTCTCCTTCAATTTAAGTCTTCAAAACAGAGGCTGGACAGACATCAGTATGGGATGGTTCAGTGAATTCTGCATTGAGCAGGGGGTTGTACATGATGACCTTGGAGGTCACTTCCCACTCCAACTTTCCATGATTCTATACTGAGTACCTACCTTGGGGTTTCCATGTACATCTCTAAAAAATAGTCTTTAGACTCCATCTGGCCTCTTTTTCTGGCAGTGTCCCATCTTTTTAGGCATGCACAAACGTGTGGTCAACCATGCACGCTTGCCAAAACAAGGGTTAGGCAGAATCCAAAGTGGCTTCATCTGTCTCACTGTAGGGATTTGCTATGTCTAAATAACATATTTTGCAGGTTTAGATGGAAATGCCAAAGTAAGTGCTTAGTGTAGAGCACAGAGAAAATGTTACATGCTCTATTGCTGCTACCAGTGCCCCTGCATGGTGTCCCCCTCTACGTCCATGCAGGGACATTGGCTTACTCACCTCCAGAGCTCTCAGCTCATTCCTCAGTGTGTTCCTGCTTCATACTACCTGCTTTTGGGTTATGTGCCTACCACAACTCCCAGCGGCGTGCATAGTTCATATGCGTGCTTGTGTTCCCCTGCTCTTAAAGGGGCAGAGCATTTTGCTGAAAGCCGTCAGCTAATAGCTTGAAGGCATATAGCATAATGTGTTCAAATCCAAGGTGTCTCCCAGCCAATCGGAGACATCTTGTGTAAAAGTAACACTCCACAATTGTGATGTGCCTGGGTAACCCCTATAGTTCCTGTCTGTTAGGTGGTTTAATGTGTGTAACTGTGTGTTGCCAGGTCCCCTGTCCCTAGTCTGTCGATGTGCCCTTTATCCAGTGTTCCATTAGTCCTTGTTCATGTATCCGCTTAGGTTGTTTCAGTACTTTGAAACCGCATCGGCGGTACCTGAACTGTTTCCTGAGACCTGTGTGTCTAGCCTGTCCCTGTGGCCATCCTGTTATATGGGATATGTAGGGGGCAGGTTGTGTGGCATTTGAAGGTGCAGGATTTGTGGGATAGAGGGGTGAAGGGTGTGTAAGCTAGTGGAGTTCTTAGGGATGCAGGGTGTGTAAGAGAGGAGTGCATGTGTGTCCAAAGTGTGAGATAAAGTGATGCATAGGGTTTCAGGGTGTATGATATAGAGTGTAGTTGTGCAGGATGTATAAGAGAGAGGGGTGTGTAAGGGTGCAGTGTCTGTGAGATAGAAGGGTGTTGAGAGATGCAGGCTTTGAGGGATAGAGTGGTGCATAGGGGTGCAGACTGTGAAATATGGGGATACAGGTTGTTTGAGATAGAGTGGTGCAGGATGTATAAGAGAGAGGGGTGTGTAAGGGTGCAGTGTCTGTGAGATAGAAGGGTGTTGAGAGATGCAGGCTTTGAGGGATAGAGTGGTGCATAGGGGTGCAGACTGTGAAATATGGGGATACAGGTTGTTTGAGATAGAGTGGTGCAGGATGTATAAGAGAGAGGGGTGTGTAAGGGTGCAGTGTCTGTGAGATAGAAGGGTGTTGAGAGATGCAGGCTTTGAGGGATAGAGTGGTGCATAGGGGTGCAGACTGTGAAATATGGGGATACAGGTTGTTTGAGATAGAGTGGTGCATAGGGTTTCAGGTTGTGTGAGGAATAGGGGTATGTAGGGCTTCAGAGTGTGTGAGATAGAGGCACACGTAGGGTGCAGGGTGTGGGATACAGAGTTGTGTTTGGGTGTATGTTGTGTAAGAGTAGGATGCAAAGGGCAAAGAGTGCAGATTGTATGATTTGAGATAGCTGGGTGTATGGTGGTGTTGGATATGGCCAAAACCAGAATCTTAATTTGCAGACACTGTGTTTTAGGTTGCTGCCCTTCATCAGTGTTAAGTGTCAGATCTGGTTTGGCTGGGTGAAAGGCATCTGACTGGGATCCAAGGGGTAGCTTTTCTCCTTACTGAGTGTGACATGCTAAGCATGCCAGGATGAGAAGTCTTTTAAGCAGTAATGCTCCTCTGGGAAATATGCAATTTTTTTCTTCAGAGAGCAAGAGGACTAGAACTCTAGTGCCTCCTACAGGTTGTAGCTGTTAGGCATCAGGATTCTCCCTCTGCACAGGGTAGATCCCAAGCCTTATCTCCATCTGCGGTCTCCCATTCTTCTTCGACCGCAGTGGAGCCTGCACAGCAAAGACATTGATCTCAATGTCTTGCTCAGATTTGTGCTGTGTGCTTTGTTACTGCTGGTTCTCCAGCTACTGCCACAGTAACTAGCAATAGGCAGCGACGAGCAGATGTTCCTGAGGCTAAGTCCGTGAATCACCATACTGAGCATGCTCGTGAGGTTGCAACCTCTCATTGGTGGTCGGTCATCAGCTGCTCAGGTCCTGTGCCGCCTCTGGATTGGCCAGCAAGCAAGGTCCTGTCTGACTGGACTTAGGCGCAGTCTACAAAAGGATCTTTGGGGCGCCTGTCAGCGCGCTAAGATAACTTGCATTTGTGTTTTGAGTGTTGGTGGAACAGTTACCACCCTGTGTGCACGTGTTTAGGGCCGGCTTCGCACCAAGTATATTCCGGCTTCTCCGTACTGGAGTTGTATGCACGTGTGCTGCTACTGGCAGGCTCAATCACCAGTTCAGTGGGGGGTTAAGTTATAGGGACCCTCAAATAGTGTCTTTACTTGCTGTACTCCTGTGACGTCAAACAGTACAGCTTAGAGTGCCTTCAGTCTGTGTACTGCTCTGTGGAGTAACGGAGTCAGGTACTTAGCACTCTGTTCACACCAAGTTACGTTTAACTCGATGTGTTTACGGTGCTTGCTTGCAGCTACTCTCCGCCATTGTTTTCAAGCTGGGGTTTCTCCATCACTGCACGGTGGACCCCGGGTTGCGATCGCACCTTCTCAGAATTTATATTTGATGCGATCTGCAAACCCTAACAGTTTCAAGCCTAAAAGTCAATGTTGACCCTTAAACGAGCCTTGCCACATGACTTAGGAGAAAAGAGACCCATGAAATAGCATTAATGTACTTACATAACTGTTAAAATTAGATATCCATGTTTGAGATCCATGTGACTCTGAGTAGGTTCTGTTATGTGCTCATTTGAGGATTAGATTAGGACATTCATGGATAACCCCTTTAACAATTTTGTGCAGAAAGACTATTACTCTTAACTGCATAAAAATTGTGTTTCTTTACCTTTTAGGTCCCTTTGTGACTGCATAAGTTGCATCAATTGTATGTACTTGACCCCAGTCCTGCTCTGCCCCATCTACATTGAGGTTATCTGACACAAAGAGATGATAGAACCATCCCGACTAGGGTGCACTTTGTAGTGGGGGATGACTTTTACACTTTTTTGATCAAAAACAGTGTTTACTAAGTACCCTATGTTATTTATATGTACTATTAGTATTTAATTACTTACATACAGCAGGGTATAGGCTCATTTTGTTTTTATGTTAGGTTTTGTCTGCTAAATAACCACGATGTGAAAGTGCTTTTATACATTGCATGTGCTCCAAATAATGCTCTGGCTCATTTATTTGATTTTACTGACACAATCTGTTAGGCCCTAATTATGACAGGAACTAACAAGCTGTACTCCAAGGCCAATATATATGCTTGTGTTGCAATCGCCATTGGGACCCATGATCGCGGGTTGGTAATAGAGTTAAAGAGGGAGCTTTTTTGCTCTGTTTACAATATAAATGTGACTGTCATGAATAACATCTAGGGTGTAAATCAGTTTACATCGGTGCTAAAACTGATCAAGACTTATGCATCAGGGTGTCAACTGTATTACCGAACTAATACTGAATATTTGGCCATCGTGAGGCACTGTGTACTGGTTCCTCAACGCTTTTTTATGTAAAAGGGTATATCATTAAGGTATTTAGTTTCTTTTAAACATTTGTAATATAGGAATATTTTAGTTTCCTTTCTACAACAACTTTCTGCCCTCTCTGCACTTCTGCTTAACCAAATGAATGTCACTATGCCTATGTGATGTGCACTATTTGATGTTCACTTAAAGATGTATAAATTTGGATAAACTTGTCTGTGATGACCAAAGTTTAACTGGCTCCATCAAGTGTGACTCTTTAAGTGTACAGCAGAAAAATAACAGAAATGCCCCAGAAGTGAACAGCAGGTAAGAGCCACAACTGTTTGCTAATTATCCCCACCAATTTAGTCTTCCACTAACACTTCTACTGTGTTTACTTATGCCCTAACAGTTATTGCTCCACTAACCCTTACCCTTCTTCACTATCCCCAAACCCTACCACTCTCCAAACAAATATTTATGTCATCTTCTCTCTTACCTTCCCACCTGACCTTATCTGCTGACCTGCTCCTCAATCTCACATCTCTCCTACACAAACACAAAACAAGCTAGGCTCTCTCCTTCCAATTAATTTCTCTCTCAATAATTTAGCAGGAAGGGTGCACCAAAGCATGTGCCTAAATAATCTACATAATCAACACAAGGGTGCTACATCATGTATGGAGACAGCAGCAGCAAAAAGGAGAGAAAGGCCAATACATGTAATTTATATAGTAAAACAAGGCACTCAACTTGTGTGTTCAAACAAAGGAAATGTTAATGATGATCCAGGCAAAACGTTTCGGCTGTAATATAGCCTTCATCAGTTGCCATTAAGTATGTTTTAGGTAACAGACCTAAAAGGATGTGTACAAACATTTTTAACAGGTTCAAAACAAATAAATGCTTGAGAACGAAATAAAGTATATACAATCATAATATTGATGAGATTTGGTATAAGTTTACATAGCATAAGTGGACATGGAATAAATTTTATGGCACAATCCAATAGACTCATAGGTGAGAAAGAGAAACATACCCTTATGGTGGATGGTCAAAGAAATCAAATTCCCAGTAGAACTAGTATATATAGAGTACGCCTGAGAAATATGAACATGAATGGGTATCAGGTGAGTATAATATAACTTATGCATAAAGCTAAAGTAAAAAGCATACCCCAATGTTGAATTCAATCCATGATAGATAACCTATAGGGATAGGTATATATATTGAAAAGAAGTGTGTCACGCATGTGCGCTGATCCCTGTGAGTAATCGGTATGCTTACCAGATGCTGTGGGGAAATAGCGCTTCTGGTGTTGGATATATTAGAGTGTACTGCCTGAAAGTAATTATTGAGGCGGTGTGACTCCAGTTATAAAGTATTCTCTTCCATACGAAGCGACATTAAGAAAGGGAGGTTATTCTTCCCACCTAATCTCTTACCTGAAGAGAAACAAGCACTATCATCACTACATAGTGACACGAATTTGATCTTCAAGCCCGCCGATAAAGGCGGAGCACTAGTCATCATGGACAAAATACAATATATCAATGAGATCAATAGACAGTTAAATGATCAAACTGTCTATTCATGGGCCTATACAACAAAAGCGGTTTTCGCCCCCCACCTGGTTCTCATG
This sequence comes from Oophaga sylvatica, assembly GCA_033576555.1. NCBI lineage: Eukaryota > Metazoa > Chordata > Amphibia > Anura > Dendrobatidae > Oophaga > Oophaga sylvatica. The sequence goes on from JARQOD010000002.1 coordinate 217,649,163, forward strand.
CGGTTGAGACCTTCATTAATTTCATTTACAAGTCATTCAAAATTAACTCGAGACCCAACTCATGAAATATCTCTGAAAATCCAAAGGGTACTTGATAAATATTCCACGGTATTGGACACCCAAACCCGTGAATATTTACACAAGACTCATCCCATAACACCAGTATTTTATACTTTACCTAAAGTACACAAGAACTTGGAGAATCCCCCTGGGAGGCCAATCGTGGCCTCCACAGAATCGATCTTATCTCCCATCTCCAAGTTCTTAGAGAAGATTTTAAAAGACAAAAAACCTGACTAGCACATCCAGACTAATGTGAACTAGGTGCAAACCAAAGGGAGCTACCCTCATGTAAAACATCCAAAAAAAAGGGCTGCACTCAAGCATACTAAAGCATGACAACATAGAATATATGAAATTTTGAATAGCAATATGGCTTTGGAATATAAGGAAAAATTTGAGACGCTTAGTATAAACATTTGGCCAAACATTTTAAAGCTCAACAACCATCGTCAAGGTGGTCTCAATTCTGTTGAGTCCCTAACCTAATGTGAACATACCTCTATTAGGCTGATATCTGAATTTCTGGGCGAATATGCACCTCTGTCAGTAATGCCTGCATTTATGGGTAAAGTAGGGAGCTGGTGTAATTAAAATCACCACCTGGTAGGAGCGGAGTGCTCGGTCAGTAAGCTAACATTCAAAAGACAAAAAACCTGACTAGCACATCCAGACTAATGTGAACTAGGTGCAAACCAAAGGGAGCTACCCTCATGTAAAACATCCAAAAAAAAGGGCTGCACTCAAGCATACTAAAGCATGACAACATAGAATATATGAAATTTTGAATAGCAATATGGCTTTGGAATATAAGGAAAATTTTGAGACGCTTAGTATAAACATTTGGCCAAACATTTTAAAGCTCAACAACCATCGTCAAGGTGGTCTCAATTCTGTTGAGTCCCTAACCTAATGTGAACATACCTCTATTAGGCTGATATCTGAATTTCTGGGCGAATATGCACCTCTGTCAGTAATGCCTGCATTTATGGGTAAAGTAGGGAGCTGGTGTAATTAAAATCACCACCTGGTGGGAGCGGAGTGCTCGGTCAGTAAGCTAACATTCAAAAGACAAAAAACCTGACTAGCACATCCAGACTAATGTGAACTAGGTGCAAACCAAAGGGAGCTACCCTCATGTAAAACATCCAAAAAAAAGGGCTGCACTCAAGCATACTAAAGCATGACAACATAGAATATATGAAATTTTGAATAGCAATATGGCTTTGGAATATAAGGAAAAATTTGAGACGCTTAGTATAAACATTTGGCCAAACATTTTGTCATGTTGTCATGCTTTAGTATGCTTGAGTGCAGCCCTTTTTTTTGGATGTTTTACATGAGGGTAGCTCCCTTTGGTTTGCACCTAGTTCACATTAGTCTGGATGTGCTAGTCAGGTTTTTTGTCTTTTGAATGTTAGCTTACTGACGAGCACTCCGCTCCCACCAGGTGGTGATTTTAATTACACCAGCTCCCTACTTTACCCATAAATGCAGGCATTACTGACAGAGGTGCATATTCGCCCAGAAATTCAGATATCAGCCTAATAGAGGTATGTTCACATTAGGTTAGGGACTCAACAGAATTGAGACCACCTTGACGATGGTTGTTGAGCTTTAAAATGTTTGGCCAAATGTTTATACTAAGCGTCTCAAATTTTTCCTTATATTCCAAAGCCATATTGCTATTCAAAATTTCATATATTCTATGTTGTCATGCTTTAGTATGCTTGAGTGCAGCCCTTTTTTTTGGATGTTTTACATGAGGGTAGCTCCCTTTGGTTTGCACCTAGTTCACATTAGTCTGGATGTGCTAGTCAGGTTTTTTGTCTTTTGAATGTTAGCTTACTGACCGAGCACTCCGCTCCCACCAGGTGGTGATTTTAATTACACCAGCTCCCTACTTTACCCATAAATGCAGGCATTACTGACAGAGGTGCATATTCGCCCAGAAATTCAGATATCAGCCTAATAGAGGTATGTTCACATTAGGTTAGGGACTCAACAGAATTGAGACCACCTTGACGATGGTTGTTGAGCTTTAAAATGTTTGGCCAAATGTTTATACTAAGCGTCTCAAATTTTTCCTTATATTCCAAAGCCATATTGCTATTCAAAATTTCATATATTCTATGTTGTCATGCTTTAGTATGCTTAGAGAAGATTTTGACTCCATTGACTCAAACTTCTCCGTCTTTTCTTCTAGATACCGGTAGTTTTTTGGAAACCATCAGAGAGCTTGACACAGTACCACCAAACACTATTTTGGTCACCCTTGATGTCAGTGATCTATACACATCTATCCCACACATTGAAGGGATCAACGCTGTACATCACCTACTCAGTATCTCAGGATTGGAAACTAACCAAATCAATTTATGTATCGATCTGCTATCCATTATACTCTTCAACAATTATTTTCTTTTCCAGGATACTTATTATTTGCAAGTACGCGGGACAGCCATGGGATCTAACGTGGCGCCCCCGTACGCCAATATGTATAGGCCCATGTGTTTCGCAGACAATGCATTAATGGAATCTGTTGGTTCCAATGTGGTATTCCTAGAATTGGCAAAATACACTTTGAGTCGTAATAAACGGGAGAAGCGTTGTAGATCCATCTCCAATTCAAATGTTTTACACTTTGGGCTTTGAGGGTCGATAGCTCCTCGGTAGTACCTGTCGTAGATAGTTGTGTTTCTATGTTCCTTATTTCTGTGTTGTTCTTTTCGATGGCTTGGTGGAGATGCTCAAAGCTGGAGCAAAAATCAGGAGAATCATGAAAGAGAGTGGGACGTAATGGTACTCGTAAACCTCTAGGGATTCTTTTCACCCGTAAGTATTCAGATAGTGTGGCGCTATGTAGTTCAAGGTTGGTGTGGTTTCTCAGTGCCCGTTCAAGATCTCGTCCCCGTGTTTCGCGTGGGGGTGCTTTGAGGAAGTCACTTGAGAATTTGGATTGTGCCAAAATAGCTGTATATTCCTCAGGATTATAGGAGAAAGTGGAAGACATAACCACTTCAGTGTGCTACACGTAAGGGGAGATATGTAGGTTTTTGCTCCCGCTTTGAATTAATTCTTAACAAATGTTCCTTTGACCTCATGATCCTTACTTTGGAGCATCTCCACCAAGCCATCGAAAAGAACAACACAGAAATAAGGAACATAGAAACACAACTATCTACGACAGGTACTACCGAGGAGCTATCGACCCTCAAAGCCCAGATCCAAGTCCGCATAGACCAACACAGAATCGACACGGAGAATCGGAAGAGAAGTAAATTTTCGAGGGATACCATCGATTACGAACAAAACAGAGTCTACAAGTGGCAGGAACATTCATTCCAAAGACGCCAAACCCACTTTCAGAGATCTTCCACCGAATATTCGACTTCGGAGTCTGAACAAGATAGAGGCAGTGCACCTTCTACCTCTGGTAATTTTTTAGGTCAACCAAGACGCTTTCCCAGAAGAAGACGAGGAGGGGCGGCCACAAGAGACAACAACCAGAACCACTCCCGCATAACGAGATCACAGGTACGGAATCGTTGGTTATAAACATATCATCTAGAACACTTGGGGTGGCAGAACATAACGTACTACAGAAAGGCTTGTCCTTCTGTCCAGCCTACAAGTGTAAAACATTTGAATTGGAGATGGATCTACAACGCTTCTTCCGTTTATTACGACTCAAAGTGTATTTTGCCAATTCTAGGAATACCACTTTGGGAAAACCCAACAGATTCCATTAATGCATTGTCTGCGAAACACATGGGCCTATACAACAAAAGCGGTTTTCGCCCCCCACCTGGTTCTCATGCGGTTGAGACCTTCATTAATTTCATTTACAAGTCATTCTCTTCCATACGAAGCGACATTGAGAAAGGGAGGTTATTCTTCCCACCTAATCTCTTACCTGAAGAGAAACAAGCACTATCATCACTACATAGTGACACGAATTTGATCTTCAAGCCCGCCGATAAAGGCGGAGCACTAGTCATCATGGACAAAATACAATATATCAATGAGATCAATAGACAGTTAAATGATCAAACTGTCTATTCAAAATTAACTCGAGACCCAACTCATGAAATATCTATGAAAATCCAAAGGGTACTCGATAAATATTCCACGGTATTGGACACCCAAACCCGTGAATATTTACACAAGACTCATCCCATAACACCAGTATTTTATACTTTATCTAAAGTACACAAGAACTTGGAGAATCCCCCTGGGAGGCCAATCGTGGCCTCCACAGAATCGATCTTATCTCCCATCTCCAAGTTCTTAGAGAAGATTTTGACTCCATTGACTCAAACTTCTCCGTCTTTTCTTCTAGATACCGGTAGTTTTTTGGAAACCATCAGAGAGCTTGACACAGTACCACCAAACACTATTTTGGTCACCCTTGATGTCAGTGATCTATACACATCTATCCCACACATTGAAGGGATCAACGCTGTACATCACCTACTCAGTATCTCAGGATTGGAAACTAACCAAATCAATTTATGTATCGATCTGCTATCCATTATACTCTTCAACAATTATTTTCTTTTCCAGGATACTTATTATTTGCAAGTACGCGGGACAGCCATGGGATCTAACGTGGCGCCCCCGTACGCCAATACATACATGTCTGAATTTGAGACCACAACAATCTATAAACATCCACTGTTTGTTCAGAATGTATTACTATGGAAAAGGTACATAGACGATGTATTTTGTCTATGGACTGGCACCCAGGAGTCACTTAATGTCTTTTTTTCTTTTCTCAACACATCATGGCCCGGTATCAAATTCACAATTACATCAGATTTGTCCAAGGTTAATTTCTTGGACACCACTGTCCTTAAGGACAACCAGGGCCGTTTGACCACTGATCTATACAGGAAAACCACAGATCGGAATAGTATTCTTCACTTTCAGAGTTTCCATCCACCCTCCGTGAAACGTGCCATTCCTATTTCACAGTACCAGCGGGTAACCAAAATAGTCACTGATACACAACTCCAGGGTCTCAGACACACAGAGATGACGAATAAATTTTTGAACAGAGGCTACCCCTCTCCCCTTCTGAACAAGGCTAAGAACCATCAAACGATAAGCCGCCCTAGAAGAACCAACAAACGCATACCATTTGTCCACACATTCCACCCTTACGCCTTTATCCTTCATAGGGCTATAAGACGCCACTGGCCACTGCTATCTCAAGCACACCCAGATATACCTGAGTTTGTAGAACCATTCCTGCCATGCTTCAAAAGACCTCCAAATTTAAGAGATGGCCTTGTACGGGCAGACTTGGGCTCATCACATTTGAAAAAACAAACATTTCTATCACAGCCCCGGCGAGGCACATTTCCTTGCCTAAATTGTGGCCAGTGTGGCAACGTACAAAAAGGCCCCACTATTCACCATCCTCATACAGGCAGGAGCTTTAATATGAAAGGGTTCTACACCTGTGAATCATCATTTGCCGTGTATTCAATCAAATGTCCCTGTGGTTTATTATACATCGGTGAGACGACTCAATCGGTGCGTGACCGCATTTCCAAGCATAAATCCACCATTCGCTGTAAAAATTTACTCCTCCCTATTCCCCACCATTTCCATACAATGGGTCACACCATCTCTCAACTCAAATTTCAAATTATTGAAACTGTTCCCACGTGAAACGTGCCATTCCTATTTCACAGTACCAGCGGGTAACCAAAATAGTCACTGATACACAACTCCAGGGTCTCAGACACACAGAGATGACGAATAAATTTTTGAACAGAGGCTACCCCTCTCCCCTTCTGAACAAGGCTAAGAACCATCAAACGATAAGCCGCCCTAGAAGAACCAACAAACGCATACCATTTGTCCACACATTCCACCCTTACGCCTTTATCCTTCATAGGGCTATAAGACGCCACTGGCCACTGCTATCTCAAGCACACCCAGATATACCTGAGTTTGTAGAACCATTCCTGCCATGCTTCAAAAGACCTCCAAATTTAAGAGATGGCCTTGTACGGGCAGACTTGGGCTCATCACATTTGAAAAAACAAACATTTCTATCACAGCCCCGGCGAGGCACATTTCCTTGCCTAAATTGTGCCCAGTGTGGCAACGTACAAAAAGGCCCCACTATTCACCATCCTCATACAGGCAGGAGCTTTAATATCAAAGGGTTCTACACCTGTGAATCATCATTTGCCGTGTATTCAATCAAATGTCCCTGTGGTTTATTATACATCGGTGAGACGACTCAATCGGTGCGTGACCGCATTTCCAAGCATAAATCCACCATTCGCTGTAAAAATTTACTCCTCCCTATTCCCCACCATTTCCATACAATGGGTCACACCATCTCTCAACTCAAATTTCAAATTATTGAAACTGTTCCCCAACCCAGACGGGGTGGCAATAGAATCTTACAACTTAAGAAAAGAGAGTCCTTTTGGGTACACACATTAGAGACCATATCACCCAGGGGTCTGAATAGGGAGTTTGATTTTAATAGTCTTTTATATAAATGTCTATAATATGTGGCTAATTTGTGCTTTCTGTACTCCTTTTTTTCAGAGCCATCTGTACTAATAATCACCTGTGTCACCGGCACTGATCACCTGTGTATCACCTTCTCAGCATAGCCACGATAAGTCATACATCACCATCTTTGTTTTGAATAACGAGCACCGATCACGTTATCAACAACCGTCACGCCCTTAAGGCGGAGCTTTATCTTCCATGAATCAGTCCTTGGAACGCAAAGCTGGAACGCACGGCACTTCCGGTCCCAACATGCACCACACCGGAAGTCCTCAGGTGACACGCACGCTGATCCAGCGCTCCCTTTACTTCCGGGCACTCGGTACATATACCTCTAGAGCACAGTCTCACAGCGCCGTCTCATCTACCGGGCACGATTATAGACCCACAGACAAGCGGTGGACACCGTGTCTGCAACTACTAACGGTAAGCACACTTGCTGCCACAGCTCCCATAGAAGGTATACTTTATAACTGGAGTCACACCGCCTCAATAATTACTTTCAGGCAGTACACTCTAATATATCCAACACCAGAAGCGCTATTTCCCCACAGCATCTGGTAAGCATACCGATTACTCACAGGGATCAGCGCACATGCGTGACACACTTCTTTTCAATATATATACCTATCCCTATAGGTTATCTATCATGGATTGAATTCAACATTGGGGTATGCTTTTTACTTTAGCTTTATGCATAAGATATATTATACTCACCTGATACCCATTCATGTTCATATTTCTCAGGCGTACTCTATATATACTAGTTCTACTGGGAATTTGATTTCTTTGACCATCCACCATAAGGGTATGTTTCTCTTTCTCACCTATGAGTCTATTGGATTGTGCCATAAAATTTATTCCATGTCCACTTATGCTATGTAAACTTATACCAAATCTCATCAATATTATGATTGTATATACTTTATTTCGTTCTCAAGCATTTATTTGTTTTGAACCTGTTAAAAATATTTGTACACATCCTTTTAGGTCTGTTACCTAAAACATACTTAATGGCAACTGATGAAGGCTATATTACAGCCGAAACGTTTTGCCTGGATCATCATTAAAATTTCCTTTGTTTGAACACACAAGTTGAGTGCCTTGTTTTACTATATTACTTACCTGGTTTGGGAACCTAACTCGGCACCACTATATCCAGTAGTGCACACGTCCCAAAATACCTAAATACATGTAATATAGGCATATCTAATTATTAATGAAAGTACATTTGTATTAACCTCTGTAGACACGGAAACCAAGCATGTTAAAACCATCTAAAACCACATGAAAAAGTGCAATAATACAACACCCCTGAATCCACAATAGTTAAAGTGAATCTGTCAGCAGGATTGTGCACAGTAACCTACAGTGTCAGGTTGGTGCTGTTATACTGATTAAAATGATACCTTTGTATACCCCACATACGGGTATCAGTGTACTCAAAAGAAATTGCACAACATATTTTGTGGTCCATTTTTTCGTATTACCCTTGTGAAAATAAAAAAGTTTGGTTCCAAAATAAATTTTTGGTGAAAAAAGTAAAATGTTCATTTTTTCCTTCTACATTGCTTTAGTTCTCGTGAAGCACCTGAATGGTTAATAAACTTCTTGAATGTGGTTTTGCACACCTTGAGGGGTGCAGTTTTCAGAATTATGTCATTTTTGGGTATATTCTGGTATATTGAACACTCCCAAACTCACTTCAAATGTGAGGTGGTCCCTAAAAAAATGTTTTTGTAAATTTTGTTGTAAAAATGAGAAATCGCTGGTCAAATTTTAACCCTTATAGCGCCCTAACAAAAAAATTATGTTTCCAGAATTGTGCTGATGTAAAGTAGTCATATGGAAAAAGTTATTTATTAACTATTACGTGTGATATGTCACTGATTTATGGGCACAAAAATTAAAAGTTTGAAAATTGCAAAATTTTCAACAGTTTTGGGAAATTTCCATTTTTTTCATAAATAAATGCAAGTCATATCAAAGAAATTTTACCACTTTCATGAAGTACCATATGTCACGAAAAACATTCTCAGAATCAGTTGAACCGTTCCAGAGCTATAACCTCATAAACTGACAGTGGTCAGAAGAGTAAAAATTGTCTTGGTCATTAAGTACCAAATTGGCTCTGTCACTTAGGGGTTAAAATGTGTAAGCTACCTATGCCACATGCACTAATGCAACCTCACATCATGCAAAGATGCTTTTGAACTGTTTGCTTTTAACAGTCTGGATGGTCCCTCTCTTCTTGAGACCACAAAACATGTCATACATTGCTTCCATACAGAACTTCACACTTTGATAAATTTTACAAAAGAATAGTCTTCCATTTTCGCTCAGTCCATTTTAAGTGAGATTTTCCCCCGAGAAGATGGCAGTGTTTCTGGACTGTGTTGATGGATAATTTATTTGTCTTCTTCTTGACATGATAGAGTTTTAACTTACATTTGTGGATTGCACATCGAATTGCATTCACAGACAATGATTTCTGGAGCCCATGAAAGTGATTTGCATGACCAAATCATACCCAATTTTAATGAATTGCTGTCTGAGGACATTAGATTATGAGCATCAAATATTGACTGTCTGCCTTGTCCATTGTGCATATTAATTTCTTGCTAATCTTGGATTATTTTATTGATATTATGTGCTGTAGATGGTGGAATATACAAACTATTTAGCAAAAAAGTATTTTTTTTTTCAACAGGAAATGGAAAAATGACTAACTTTCAATTTATGATCTGTGCTCTACAGTATATTCTTTTGTGAATAAAGTATAGCTACATTACATTTCTAAATCATTGCATTTTTGCACAAGAGTTTTTATTATTGGAGGTTTTATTTTAGTTGGATCTGGCCACATGCTCCTCTATCAACTCTCATTTTCAGAACAAGAGAGCTGTGCACTGTGTGGTGAAGCTCTGTGTGTGGACAACCCATAAGACTTGAATGTCATAAATGACACAATATCATATCCCTAATAGTGTTGAGCGATACTGCTCGATATCTAAAATATCGGATCGGAATGGTATCGCCGATATCACTAAAATATCGGCGATACCCGATACCGATACCGGAAGTCCAATGTAAGTCTATGGGAACCAAATATCGACATTAAAAAAAACCCATTCTTGCCTTGTTGGTTAATTGTACATGAAGGAAAACAACAAAGAGTAATGTAGAATGTATTGGGGGAGGTTGAGGAGACAATAAAGGCATACATGTTTAACTCAATGCATTGGAATAGCATTAATATATTTTTTTTTGGAAATACGTTTGGATTGACGAACAAATTGACAATGTTGTTAACCTTTTTTCTATTTTGGCAAATATGTATGTTTCACAACTTCCATGCTCTTCACCTTTTTAACTTTTGCCAGTGCCACACTTTCTCCTTCATAATCTTCAGCAGCATCATCTTTCTCATCAAATTATTCTTCATCTTCACCTTCTTAATCTTCTTCTTAAACTTCTTGCTATTCATGTTTTTGTTTACATTACTCATATTGTTATTATTAAACTATTAATCTTCTTCATATTCAAATTCTTCATCTTCTTCCTCTTTATCTTCTTCATCATATTCTTATTTGTGACAGAGATTCCTGTACTTGTAATCTGTAAAAGTATGAATTTTTCATCCTTCCGTTCTTGCTGTCACAAAAGATTTAAATTACAACAGTATTTGTCCGTGTTCAGTTTAGCCTGCAGCAGCAGGCATTTTCCAGGGGCACCAAGAGGAGGAACGGACTCACCCCCATACACTGCTTAGTCTTCTTCTGCTTAGAATTTAGAGCATATATTTTGCTCTTCATTTTGGTCTTATACTTCATGTTCTTCTGCTTTTTGATCTTCTGCTTATTGTTCTTCTGTCTCTTGTTCTGTATCTTGTAGTTTGTCTTAACCTTCTTTGTCCTGTTGGTGATCTTCTTCTGGGTAATCTTTTATTTTTTCTTTGTGATGGTGTTCAGGCTGGTTGGCTTCATGCTCGTCGTCCTTGTTGTCGTCATCTTCTTCTGGGTGGTCTTTAAGGTCGTCTAATTTCCGAGAACCAGCTGACGTTACTGGAACCCGGACGGGTATCAGATGGAACAAGAGACAATGGAAGTAACGAGGACCAGCTGACTGTGCTGGAACCCGGAGGGGTAGCAGAAGGAAAAGAGGCAATGTCACAACCGAGTACCAGCTGACGTTACTGTGACACGGTTACTAAGCAGGAGGTACCTGTGCTCCAAAGCACTACCAAGGACCAGCAGACGTTGCTGGAACTCGTATACGGAGATGGAGGCACCTAGGCCAAAGGCACTGGGGAGAACCAGTTGACGGTACTGGACCCCGGACGGGTAGCAGAAGGAAAAGAGGCAATGTCACAACCGAGTACCAGCTGACGTTACTGTGACACGGTTACTAAGCAGGAGGTACCTGTGCTCCAAAGCACTACCAAGGACCAGCAGACGTTGCTGGAACTCGTATACGGAGATGGAGGCACCTAGGCCAAAGGCACTGGGGAGAACCAGTTGACGGTACTGGACCCCGGACGGGTAGCAGAAGGAAAAAGGCAATGTCACAACCGAGTACCAGCTGACGTTACTGTGACACGGTTACTAAGCAGGAGGTACCTGTCTCCAAAGCACTACCAAGGACCAGCAGACGTTGCTGGAACTCGTATACGGAGATGGAGGCACCTAGGCCAAAGGCACTGGGGAGAACCAGTTGACGGTACTGGACCCCGGACGGGTAGCAGAACGAAAAGAGGCAATGTCACAACCGAGTACCAGCTGACGTTACTGTGACACGGTTACTAAGCAGGAGGTACCTGTGCTCCAAAGCACTACCAAGGACCAGCAGACGTTGCTGGAACTGTATACGGAGATGGAGGCACCTAGGCCAAAGGCACTGGGGAGAACCAGTTGACGGTACTGGACCCCGGACGGTAGCAGAACGAAAAGAGGCAATGTCACAACCGAGTACCAGCTGACGTTACTTTTGACACGGTTACTAAGCAGGAGGTACCTGTGCTCCAAAGCACTACCAAGGACCAGCAGACGTTGCTGGAACTCGTATACGGAGATGGAGGCACCTAGGCCAAAGGCACTGGGGAGAACCAGTTGACGGTACTGGACCCCGGACGGGTAGCAGAAGGAAAAGAGGCAATGTCACAACCGAGTACCAGCTGCGTTACTGTGACACGGTTACTAAGCAGGAGGTACCTGTGCTCCAAAGCGCTACCAAGGACCAGCAGACGTTGCTGGAACTCGTATACGGAGATGGAGGCACCTAGGCAAAGGCACTGGGAGAACCAGTTGACGGTACTGACCCCGGACGGGTAGCAGAACGCACCCATGAAAATGTAAGTTGACAGGAGGCAAGCCGTCCGCAGTTACCGAATCACACAGTCCTATAGTGGGTGCTTGCCCTATTGTCACAATGGAAACAGCCTTTATTTACATATCCCACAGCACACATAGGAATCACCTAAACTGCAGGCACCATAGAGTCGGCTAACCCGAATGCAACACGACAGCACAACTTATTGGAGGATAATTGACGTTCACACTGCCAGGAAACAGCTGTCGTGCTGTAACCAGGCTGGCCAGGAGTCAGTACCCCTGCCAATTACTTACGAGCAACAAATGGCGGTGTTGTAGCCCAGGGAGTAGAGTTCAGGTGGTAGAAAGATGAACATAACAGGAGACATGGAAAACGTTGCCAAACAGTTATTTAATCTGAAAACGGACAGGCAAATTCAGGTGAGATCCATGCCTTGTTCATTTTCAGAAAAGTAAGCCGGTCTACATTCTCTGAGGATAGTCGCATGCGACGGTCTGTTAGTACACCACCTGCAGCACTAAAGACGCGCTCAGATAATACACTGGCAGCAGGGCAAGCCAGCACCTCCAATGCATACTGGCTAAGCTCTGGCCATGTATCCAACTTAGAGACCCAAAATTTGAAAGGGGGAAGAGGCATCTGGGAGTACATTTAGAGGGAAAGACAAGTAGTCTGTCACCATCTTACGGAAACGTTGCTTCCTGGTGACTGGAGCCGTCTCGGATGGTGTAGACCTTGCTGGCGCTGTCACAAAACTTTGCCACATTTGTAACATACAGCTCTTGCCCTGTGCAGAGGCGCTGCTTGTGCTCCCTCTTGTTGTAGAGGTGTCTACACTGCCTCGACGCACAGAGCTGCTTTGTAAAGCAGTAGCAGCAGCAGCTCTCTCGGCTGGAATGTACAACTGTATGGAATTGCACCAGTGTGTCTTGGTACTGATATGGAAATTTAATTAGGATAAAAATATCCTTCTGTGTTTGCTGCTTGCTTCTCCAAATCTCTATTTAATGTCTTTTTGAGCGCTCAGAACGAAATGAGGACTGTCCACAAAGCAAGTGTCAGTATAACAGTTCGTCAAAGACATACATTTATTATTCATTCAAGGTTTTATACGTTTACAAAAAGGGGCTGGTTAGTCAATTAACATACAATTAAAAGCTGCTAGATTATTGGCTGTTCTAGTGTAAATATGATAATTATGATAATCATGATTAAAAGAGCTGAAGTTGCAGAATTATTGTTTATATTCTTGTGACCTAGTTGTCTTGCATAACTATAATGTAAACAACAGATATCTAATAGGACTTTTTGTACTTCATGTATTTGTTCCTTTACGAAGGCCTTATGAAGGCCAGATTTCTTTAAAACGACTGATTATATCTGGCCTAGAAATATGTGAGCACAGGGTTTTTTAGCAAGTGAGATCTATCTAACTGTGAACTGTGAATACATATATGTGAATATACTTTGAATATATGGAATACATATATATTTCCATGACAGTCCCCCCTTAGATACCACTTGCCCTAAAAAAAACCTGCTCCTGGCCCAAAGCGTGCAACTCTTTTGTGCTGCCGGCGGGTTGAGAATATGCCTAGCGCATGTCTCCCCCACCGAATACAGACTTTTCGCAAATGGGCGGTCAGGAGGACTGTCCCTGTCGGGGGTTTATGTGTTTGCAATCATAGTCTCCTTATTTGATAGGATGTTTCATCAAGGATGTGTATTCTCAGTCTGGAGGTAGTTCGGAGATCTGGTCAAGCCAGGCAGTTCTATCCGGACTGGTGCGAGGTCCAAGATGGTGAGTGGCATCAAATTGGTTGTCTCCTGAACAGTTTTTTTCCATTATCCTGCGGATACAAGGAATTACACAGCAACCAGTAATTAATGCAAAAATGAGAACCCCCATAATGGCTGTCCCAACCTGTGCCAACATTTTCTGCCACCCACTCATCCACCCAAAGTATCGATCCCATGGGTCAGTGACACCTGAGTTCTGTTTCAGTTCCTCTGATAACTCATTAAGTTTCTGTATTGCCATTGTGACTTTACCATTTGGGCCAGTGTTGTCTGGGATGTAGGTGCAACAGGTGTCTTTGATCATTTTTGTAAACACCTCCTTTCTCAGCTAGAATCATATCCAAAGCCATTCTATTCTGGAATGTCATAATGGAAGTGCTGCCAAACCTTTTACATGGTGAAGTTAACAATCTCTGCTGGTTATAATAGATGTAATTTATCCAATCAACATTTTTGTTTATAGTGACTCAAATCCTGCTTTAACTTGGTCTCTGGCCTTGAACTCATCAGGTAGGTCATCTGGTCATCTGTCTGGTCAGTCAGAGCATCCACGACATCCTTCATGGCTTAGGTGTCTCTCCTGGTACGGGAGCTTCCTTGCAATGCGATACGTGGATTCAAACAGGCTTTCCCTCTAGTTACACAGAGGTTGATGTCATCTGGGGCTCTTGGACAGGATCATCAAATCTGGCAGTGAGGAGAAAAACTCGAGAATGGACATTAGTTTTTGACCAATTCAATTACATAAGTGTTATGATTTGGTAGCTGAGGAGAGCAGGCAAAAAAAGCAATACACCAGAGAGGTTGGAATCTATGGGATTGCAGTACCCTGACTAACCACCACAACTAAAGGCAGCCGTGGAGCGTTCCTACATTGGTCCTAGACGCCTCGTCACAGCCTGAGAAGCTAACTACACCTAAAGATAGAAAAAGGAAAGCTATCTGCCCCGGAGCAGATCCCCAAAGAACATAGGAAGCCCCCAAACATGTAATGGCGGTTAGACAAGAGGAAATACAGACACAGACAGAAAATAGAATGAGCAAACGCTGGGGCCCAATCTGTCTAGATAGAAAAGGATAGGAAAGGCACTTACTACAATCCCAAAAAACCCTGAAAAGTACCAACTCTACTAATTACAAAAACACCTGAGATCACACGACCTCTACCACCTAAATTAGTTCTCTGGTGTAACAAAAACTAAACAGCAACCACTGAAAAAACTGGAAAAGGCAAATGAACAAACAACAGTGGCTGAACTAAACTGCAAGCACCAAAAAACTAAAAGAAGAAAATGTCTTATCTGTTAGCAGAAGATGCAGGCACGAAACAGCTTTTCTGGGTCTCTGGGAGTGTGCCTTACGCTAAACAGTGCAATTAGGAGTGTGTCATGCCATGGTTTGCGTGTCTCTTGGGCAATTTTTCAGCATTCTATTCTTAAGTGTTTCATTCAGTTTTTTCTACCTTCCTGCTGCTCTGGGGTTGGTAAGGAGTGTGTAGGCCTAAATCTGACCCTACTGCTAATCGGGTCTTGTGTGTCAGATTTGCTGTGAATGCGGGTCCCTGATCACTTTCTATCATTTCTGGAACACCGTATCTGCACACTATTTTTCGAAAGTAGCTTCGTTGCAGTAGTCTTTGCTGACTTGGAAGGCTTCTGTTCATCTTGAAAATACTTCTTTTGACCACAATGGCGTATTTGAATCCTTCACTTGGCGATATCTGGATGTGGTCTATCTGGATCCTTTGAAGCTGGTAGAGTGGTCTTTCCAGATGAGGTGAGGGGTCTTTCTTCCATACGTCCAGGCTTGCATTTGCCGCAGGTCAGACAGCTGCTGGTGAATTTGGCTGTTAGGGTGGAGATCCCTGAAGCGAAACAGTAAGCACCAATCAGATCATTCATCTGTGTCTTTGATCTGTGGATGTGGGTCCATGTACCCATTGGACCACCATAGGGTGCATACTTTGTGGTAGGCAGAGTTTGAAGTCTATTATTGATAGCCTTCCTTCTTCACGTGTTGCTTTTTTCCCAGTCAGCTCTTTTCCTTTTGGAGCTTGGTCTTGTAACTTCTTGAGCAGATTCCAGGACGACTCTTTGTCAGGTTTCTTGTCTTCAGTCGTCATGTAGTAGCCGTCCGGCTCTACGACCTCTCCCACTTCTCCATGTTGTCTTCCTTTGGCTGCTTCTTTGGCTGCCATTCAAAAGACAAAAACCTGACTGGCACTTCCAGACTAATGTGAACTAGGTGCAAACCAAAGGGAGCTACCCTCATGTAAAACATCCAAAAAAAATCCAAAAAAAGGCTGCACTCAAGCATACTAAAGCATGACAACATAGAATACATGAAATTTTGAATAGCAATATGGCTTTGGAATATAAGGAAAAATTTGAGACGCTTAGTATAAACATTTGGCCAAACATTTTAAAGCTCAACAACCATCGTCAAGGTGGTCTCAATTCTGTTGAGTCCCTAACCTAATGTGAACATACCTCTATTAGGCTGATATCTGAATTTCTGGGTGAATATGCACCTCTGTCAG
This sequence comes from Oophaga sylvatica, assembly GCA_033576555.1. Classification (NCBI taxonomy): domain Eukaryota; kingdom Metazoa; phylum Chordata; class Amphibia; order Anura; family Dendrobatidae; genus Oophaga; species Oophaga sylvatica. Next base: position 217,665,436 of record JARQOD010000002.1, read on the forward strand.
TAATGCCTGCATTTATGGGTAAAGTAGGGAGCTGGTGTAATTAAAATCACCACCTGGTGGGAGCGGAGTGCTCGGTCAGCAAGCTAACATTCAAAAGACAAAAACCTGACTGGCACTTCCAGACTAATGTGAACTAGGTGCAAACCAAAGGGAGCTACCCTCATGTAAAACATCCAAAAAAAAAGGCTGCACTCAAGCATACTAAAGCATGACAACATAGAATACATGAAATTTTGAATAGCAATATGGCTTTGGAATATAAGGAAAAATTTGAGACGCTTAGTATAAACATTTGGCCAAACATTTTAAAGCTCAACAACCATCGTCACCAGCTCCCTACTTTACCCATAAATGCAGGCATTACTGACAGAGGTGCATATTCACCCAGAAATTCAGATATCAGCCTAATAGAGGTATGTTCACATTAGGTTAGGGACTCAACAGAATTGAGACCACCTTGACGATGGTTGTTGAGCTTTAAAATGTTTGGCCAAATGTTTATACTAAGCATCTCAAATTTTTCCTTATATTCCAAAGCCATATTGCTATTCAAAATTTCATGTATTCTATGTTGTCATGCTTTAGTATGCTTGAGTGCAGCCTTTTTTTTGGATGTTTTACATGAGGGTAGCTCCCTTTGGTTTGCACCTAGTTCACATTAGTCTGGAAGTGCCAGTCAGGTTTTTGTCTTTTGAATGTTAGCTTGCTGACCGAGCACTCCGCTCCCACCAGGTGGTGATTTTAATTACACCAGCTCCCTACTTTACCCATATATGCAGGCATTACTGACAGAGGTGCATATTCACCCAGAAATTCAGATATCAGCCTAATAGAGGTATGTTCACATTAGGTTAGGGACTCAACAGAATTGAGACCACCTTGACGATGGTTGTTGAGCTTTAAAATGTTTGGCCAAATGTTTATACTAAGCGTCTCAAATTTTTCCTTATATTCCAAAGCCATATTGCTATTCAAAATTTCATGTATTCTATGTTGTCATGCTTTAGTATGCTTGAGTGCAGCCTTTTTTTTGGATGTTTTACATGAGGGTAGCTCCCTTTGGTTTGCACCTAGTTCACATTAGTCTGGAAGTGCCAGTCAGGTTTTTGTCTTTTGAATGTTAGCTTGCTGACCGAGCACTCCGCTCCCACCAGGTGGTGATTTTAATTACACCAGCTCCCTACTTTACCCATAAATGCAGGCATTACTGACAGAGGTGCATATTCACCCAGAAATTCAGATATCAGCCTAATAGAGGTATGTTCACATTAGGTTAGGGACTCAACAGAATTGAGACCACCTTGACGATGGTTGTTGAGCTTTAAAATGTTTGGCCAAATGTTTATACTAAGCGTCTCAAATTTTTCCTTATATTCCAAAGCCATATTGCTATTCAAAATTTCATGTATTCTATGTTGTCATGCTTTAGTATGCTTGAGTGCAGCCTTTTTTTTGGATGTTTTACATGAGGGTAGCTCCCTTTGGTTTGCACCTAGTTCACATTAGTCTGGAAGTGCCAGTCAGGTTTTTGTCTTTTGAATGTTAGCTTGCTGACCGAGCACTCCGCTCCCACCAGATGGTGATTTTAATTACACCAGCTCCCTACTTTACCCATAAATGCAGGCATTACTGACAGAGGTGCATATTCACCCAGAAATTCAGATATCAGCCTAATAGAGGTATGTTCACATTAGGTTAGGGACTCAACAGAATTGAGACCACCTTGACGATGGTTGTTGAGCTTTAAAATGTTTGGCCAAATGTTTATACTAAGCGTCTCAAATTTTTCCTTATATTCCAAAGCCATATTGCTATTCAAAATTTCATGTATTCTATGTTGTCATGCTTTAGTATGCTTGAGTGCAGCCTTTTTTTTGGATGTTTTACATGAGGGTAGCTCCCTTTGGTTTGCACCTAGTTCACATTAGTCTGGAAGTGCCAGTCAGGTTTTTGTCTTTTGAATGTTAGCTTGCTGACCGAGCACTCCGCTCCCACCAGGTGGTGATTTTAATTACACCAGCTCCCTACTTTACCCATAAATGCAGGCATTACTGACAGAGGTGCATATTCACCCAGAAATTCAGATATCAGCCTAATAGAGGTATGTTCACATTAGGTTAGGGACTCAACAGAATTGAGACCACCTTGACGATGGTTGTTGAGCTTTAAAATGTTTGGCCAAATGTTTATACTAAGCGTCTCAAATTTTTCCTTATATTCCAAAGCCATATTGCTATTCAAAATTTCATGTATTCTATGTTGTCATGCTTTAGTATGCTTGAGTGCAGCCTTTTTTTTGGAGGTTTTTTTTTTTGGATCTTTGGCTGCCATGTCCGCCATGTTATTGCCTCACGCCTCTTCTGTTCTCAGTTTTCCATGCACTTTGATTTTTCAAATTGCCACCATTTTGGAAGTTGGAGTATACCCAGTAGGTCCCTGAAGGCTCCATGATGCTTCACGGTTGTCCCGTTTGCTGTGATGAAGTCCCTTGTAGCCCAGATGGGTCTAAAGTCATGTGCTATGCCATGCGAGTACCTGTAGTCCATGTAGATGTTTGCAGTCTTGCCTTCTGCCATCTGGCAGGCCTTCGTCAGCGCTATCAATTCTGCTTCCTGGGCTGACAGGCTAGGTGACAGACTTCTGGACCACAGGATTTCTTGATTGCTGGTCACTGCACTTCCTGTGTTGAAACTTCTTCTGGAGCCATCCAAGTATCCCCCCATGGGAGTGGGAGTAGAGTGGCCGGGCTGAGGACTGTAGGTCTGGAGACGGTGACATTATGAGACAAAGGCAATAGAGGCGCCACAAAGATGCCTGGCGGGGAGAGATTACTGTTGGTTGAGCTTGATTGAAGATTGCCAAGATGTCATGTGGAGTGAGAGTTTCCAGTGGCTGTCCAAAAGTGATGTCAGCAACCTTGTCCAGGAGGGTGTGTGCTGCAGATACTGCCATCAGGCAGGAGGGTGCTCTTCTTGCAACTGGATCCAAGCGGGCTGAGAGGCAGCCTAAAAGTCTCTGTTTTCCCCCGTGAATCCGTGCCAGGACTCCAGTAGCATGACCTTCTTTCTTCCATCAGGTAGACGGAAAGACTTTTCATAGTCAGGTAGGCCTGGTATTGGCGCTGAGACTGTGGAGTTCTTCCAAGACAGGAAGAACAGCGCTCCATCCAGGTGAGTATTGTAGAAAAAAGCTTTATTTCAGGCCATCACAAAAACACAACGTTTCGACCTAAAGCAGTCTTTTTCAAGTGTGAACCCAGGTTAAAAGGGGCGGTCTTAAATAGTAAAGGCACAGAGATCATGCCCAATCAAATCATAATATACGCCCACCATAATAAACATATACAGAATAACAACACCATATAAAACCCTATTAACAGTGTATATAGACGATCAGACATAAGGATAACATATAGTATAACATAATCAAAAAAAACAGTGAACATGAACACACATTTTGATACTATTAAACCATAAGTAAATACATAAATGGAATAGTGTTGATCCGTTGTCATGGAGACTATAGGCCGATCAAAACCACCCACAGTGCATACTCGATCACTGCAGCCAATCCGGTGTGTATCGCAATGTGGCGCCAGGGTAGGTATAAACCTACCCAACCGTACAAGACACAGGACCATCAGCTACTTCTCCAATCACAGGTAACGTCTCTGAAAAGGAAAACGCTGGCAACGTCATCAATCCGCGACCTACTAAAGGAGGAAAAAGAGACACGTCATAGGACAAGGCAGCACACACGTGAGGGGTATGTTTTGTGACGTATCCACGTCTCCGCCCACCTTGTAGTCATGGCTACCAAGACGCATATCAACTGCAGCAAAAAGTGTGCGCATATGTACATATATAGGCAGAAGATGACGCAGCTCAAGCGATATTTGTTCACAACTAATATCTAAGTACCAATCGATGACAAATCCATGTCCAGGTTTATGAGCGTACCCACTACAAATGACATCAAAGACGCATACAGCAGCAGCATCCCACTAGATTTATAATAAAGTATATGATATGCCCATAGCGCAAAACCAAAATTGACAAACATACTATTCCACCTATACAGTGAAACCATAACCAATGTAGGGATTGAACCCTGAGAAGACTGTTAAAAAATATTCATATATACAATAGAAATTTTAAAATAAGATCGCTAAATCCCACCGAATAACCAGAGGTTCCATAAGAAGGTCATGACCGATGTGCCAGTAGGTAATTAATGTATTTATATACTATTGAGGTTGAACTCTATATTTAAACCAGCCGTTGAAGAGTTCCAAATTCATGTATCCACCTCAATTAGTCACATCGGTCATGACCTTCTTATGGAACCTCTGGTTATTCGGTGGATTTAGCGATCTTATTTTAAATTTCTATTGTATATATGAATATTTTTTAACAGTCTTCTCAGTGGTTCAATCCCTACATTGGTTATGGTTTTCACTGTATAGGTGGGATAGTATGTTTGTCAATTTTGGTTTTGCGCTATGGGCATATCATATACTTTATTATGAATCTAGTGGGATGCTGCTGCTGTAATGCGTCTTTGATGTCATTTGTAGTGGGTACGCTCATAAACCTGGACATGGATTTGTCATCGATTGGTACTTAATATTAGTTGTGAACAAATATCGCTTGAGCTGCGTCATCTTCTGCCTATATATGTACATATGCGCACACTTTTTGCTGCAGTTGATATGCGTCTTGGTAGCCATGACTACAAGGTGGGCGGAGACGTGGATACGTCACAAAACATACCCCTCACGTGTGTGCTGCCTTGTCCTATGACGTGTCTCTTTTTCCTCCTTTAGTAGGTCGCGGATTGATGACGTTGCCAGCGTTTTCCTTTTCAGAGACGTTACCTGTGATGGAGAAGTAGCTGATGGTCCTGTGTCTTGTACGGTTGGGTAGGTTTATACCTACCCTGGCGCCACATTGCGATACACACCGATTGGCTGCAGTGATCGAGTATGCACTGTGGGTGGTTTTGATCGGCCTATAGTCTCCATGACAACGGATCAACACTATTCCATTTATGTATTTACTTATGGTTTAATAGTATCAAAATGTGTGTTCATGTTCACTGTTTTTTTTGATTATGTTATACTATATGTTATCCTTATGTCTGATCGTCTATATACACTGTTAATAGGGTTTTATATGGTGTTGTTATTCTGTATATGTTTATTATGGTGGGCGTATATTATGATTTGATTGGGCATGATCTCTGTGCCTTTACTATTTAAGACCGCCCCTTTTAACCTGGGTTCACACTTGAAAAAGACCGCTTTAGGTCGAAACGTTGTGTTTTGTGATGGCCTGAAATAAAGCTTTTTTCTACAATACTCACCTGGATGGAGCGCTGTTCTTCCTGTCTTGATACGTCTTCTCCAAGTTGGTTCCTTGGACCTGGTACGTGCGCCCCTCTTCCTGAGAGTGCTGTCGACTTGCCTTCTCTACTTGCTGTGGAGTTCTTCCAATCTCCTGAATGGGTTGAAGGCTGCGTCTGATAGAAGGAGCGGGTGCGTTGATGCAAGTGCATTAGGTCTGAGGCATCAGGGATCCAGGTTCTGCAATATGACACTAGACCAGGGAAGGCCTGCAGCATTCTTGGAGTTGTTGGGGGAGCCATCTTCTCCATAGTGGTCTCCCAGTCTTTTGACATGTGTTTCGTCTGGTGGGCAATACAGTGTCCCAGGGATGTAACTTGCTTCTGGCATCACTGGACTTTGTTCTTCCAGACCTTGCGTTGCTGTTCTTCCAGGTAGAGTAGGAGAGACAAGGAATAGACTGTGCAGGTGTTGATGTCAACCACACAAAATAGAAGGTCATCCACGTGTTGTAGAAGAGTGACTCTTGCATATTCTGCAATCCAGTTGACGAGGATGGAGGACATTGTCTTGGTGAAACTTAAAGGGCTTGTTTTGAGCACCTTGAGGCAACATTGTCCATATGCACTGCACTGGTGCGTGAAAGCAGGCCTCCAGGTGGAGGGAAACACTGAAGAAGGTACTGGCCAGGTTGATCACCGTGAATACCGTTGCGGTGACTGGGACTCTTGAGAGCAGAGTGTGATGGTTCAGCACTGTTGGGGTTTCAAATACCGTAGCCTCTTTCGCGGCCTCCAGGCTTTGCACCATTCTGAACTCAGTGGGGTTTACAGTCTTTTTCTTCACTGTGGAAAGCTGGGATTGATTCCGATGGGCGAGGCAGCCCAGTTTGGCCTTGTCCTTCAGTATGCGGCAGGGGACTCCCATCTGCTGGTGCAGAGCTGGCGGGAAAACAAGCCGTCTACTAGGATCCACATCATGAGAGATGACGACCAGCTGGCTTTCTTGTTCTCCACCAAGACAGTTACTGTGTTAGCACCTGTTCTGGTCACAGGGGGGCTTCTTGTTGGGACGTCTCCTTAAACGGCTGCTTTTTTCTCAGCACGGGCCATCAGTAGTTTCTTTTCTCCAGCTCGGTCTCAGGTCAGTATTTGTGCACAAGTTTGAAGAGCTGAGTGGCCTTTTTCCGGTCTAGGGCCTGGGTGAACTGGTTTTGATTGCAGGGGCACCTCCTGGTGCTTGCAAAAGATGAACCTCTGGCGTTAGAGCTGGATGAGGTGTTGCCATTCCATGAAGTGAGTAGAGTCCTTCTTGAGTTGAATATCCTGGCCAATGTCAAAGTTCTCAGGCCGTCTTCTTAGGCGAGTTCACTTAGACCTTCAGTTGGTCAGAGACATCTTGACTCTGGGTGATGGAGTGGCTTTTCTGGTACTATGTCCAGCACCTCCTGTGATAGGTCTGCAGTGTGGTTGTTTGAGGTTTCTGTTTCTTCTTGGGTCAGGGTGAAGAAAGTGTCATGGTCCCATCTTCCTGGAACACTCTGGTCGCTTTCAGCTTCTGCATTAGGTCCACTCCCAATAGGTTGAGGGTGCAGGTTTTTTTACACAACAAACTGGGACATGATGGAGTGTTCTGGCTGAGTCCACACGCTCAGGGGCTTCATAATCTGGAAATATCTGACTTGACCATCAATTCCATTGCAGGAAGCAGAAGATTCTGGTTGCGGAGTTCCACAAGAAAAGATATGAACTACGCCATCCACTCTCAGGATATTGTCCCACTGGTGGGGTTCCTTGTGGACTTGGTGTGCTCTTGTCCTATGGACGGGGTTCTTCACTGCTTTCTGTGTTTCTTCTTTTTCTGGGTGAAGTCAGTGTTCTGCACTTGTTCCGGAAATGACCAAACTCGCCACAGTTGTAACACTTGACATTCCTTCTGTCCCGGCGGGACTCAATCCTTTTTGCTACTGTGAGCAGGGTATCCATTGCTATTGACGTGTACTCAGGCCTGGCTGCTACCAGTGGTTTCCTGATTGGTTCTCTCAGTCCATGCACAAAAGCCTGTGCCAACATCCGTCTGTGTGTCTGATCATGGGTAATGAGGCCCAAATCTTGAAACACTTGCATTACTCTGTCATGGAACTTCTCCACAGACTCTGTCTTGTCTTGACTCGTGACATGTAGCTGAGAGTTTGTCCTGTCAGTCTGCTTTTGGCCCATTCTCTGAGTTGCTCAATTAGCTTTGGTCCTGTCTCCCAGGCATACGCATCTAACTCTGTTGGGAGCTTGAAGTGTTCTCTCATAATTGGCCAGAATGCATCACCTGCTTTTATTTCCATTACGGTCCAGAGATCAGTCCAGGCTGCTGCATACGTTCGCTGGATCTGCTGCATTTTTTGGCAAAATGGCATGGGGTGTATCCCTGGGTCTGGCAGCATACTGATCACCTGGCTTGGGATGAAGGGCTCATAGGATGGTGCCTCTATCTGTCCCTGCTCTATTGGTGCTTGTGTGTTTTCTTCCCTAGTATTGGGCAGCATGTGTGACGGTGCATCTTCATCTTCATCAGTTAAGAAGTGACATGGTGTACTTGGTGCATACACTGGTGAGATTTGGGCTTTAAAGTTGTCTTGCTGCATGGGGATTTCCCACTTCCTTGCTGAGGCTGCGGGGGATCAGTGTCATGGTTCCATGCTAGCAGCCCTGTAGCTATACCACCCCCCTGTGAAGCCCTAGCTGTGGACTGTTGTGTCTGGGGGCTACATGTAGCGTTTGTGTAGGGAGATCTGCACTTTCTTCTCCTGATATAATGACTGGCAATGTTTGTACTGTGCTTGGATAGACAAGGTGCCCTGTGCTGGAAACACTGAATACAGGGACACCACATTGCTTGGATTGGGCGTTGACCCAGTTGATGACGAAGTAGAAAAAAAGAGGAAGAGAAGGAGGTGTGAGGGAGGAGCGAGAGAAAGAGGAGGGGAGGGAGAGAAGAGTGAAAGGGGGAAAAGAGAGAAAGATGGAGGAGAGAGAGAGAAGAAAGATGGAGGGGGAGAAGTAGAAGAAGATGAAGAACAAGATTTGAGAGTTGGAGAGGAAGAGATAGAAGAAGAGGAAGATGAAGAAAATGAATGTGTCAGAGATGTGATGGAGGGAAAAGAAGGAATGAGAGGGATGGCAGCGAGGAAAGAGGAGAAAAGTCTGAAGAAGAAAGAGAAAGGGACTGAGAGAAGAAAAAGGAGAGGGTGTCCCCCCTGTGACTCTTGAGAGGGGATGGTTGAAACAAAAATGCCTTCTCCCTGTGGAAGAGGCGGGGAGCGTTTTTCCTGTACAAGGCTCCTTACTCATGAGAGCAGCCTACACCTGTCCCGTGTCTCCACATGATGGACATGTGATGTGTGTGACTCTGAATTCTGCTCTTGTGACATGTCAGTGATCTTTTTCTCACAGATGATTAACACCTTTTCAAACTTATTCACATAAAAAAAAAAAAAACACTTCCTGGTCCGTTCAAATTAACTTGCTGTATCTTTTACACGATGCACCGCTGCTCTTTTATAGCAGATAGTAAATCTATTAATAAACTTTCCCGTTACCTTTCAAATAACAAAAAACAAGAAAAAAACATTTCATTATGCAGCGTAAAGGCTGCCTGTCTATTTGCTTCTCACGTACTCTGACATTCTATTCACATGCCTAGCCCTTCGATTCTTACGTACTGTGTCTATTCCAAAAACCTATTCAACAAAGGTGATTTAAAAATCTGAAAACTTCTGCACTCTGGTTCTGTTTGTTCTCGTCGAATGCCCGACGGGAGGGGCTACTCAGACCACTGCGTAGTTTGTGTCTGCTCTCTCCCTCAGCCTGTAATTCTCCTTATCTATGTGACCTTTTCTAAAGCAAGCTTGTAGAAAAAAAAATGGCTGGAGAAATAAAGCTCTAAAATAAATTGCTTAGAGAAAACATCTCTCCAAAATCATTTAAAAATGTACTTAAAAGAAAAATTTTAAAAACAAAAGTTAGATTTAGTAAAAAAAAAAAAAAACCTCTAGAAAAAGGAAACAAAAAATAAATTCACCAAAAAGGGGAGAAAAGAAAAACAGTATTAATCATAAAACTCTGAAAACAACCCTTGTTACTAAAACAGCTAATTAAAAATCTCTGGAATGTCAGCTGGCTGCTTCCC